>CM045458.1:26214236-26714816 GCA_024666655.1 Dascyllus trimaculatus | reverse complement strand
AACACACTTTGATCAATCTAATTAAGAATTTTCAGCATTTAAAATGTTATGAACAGTAAATTTCTACGGAGCCCCAGAAAAACATTTAAATGTAAGTTTCAGCATCAATAACTCATCAGCGACACGTTGTCAAAACACAATCGATGCCTCTTTCCATCGTTGTCAGGTAGACAATGAGCTACAAGCCCAGCTTTATCAACAGTAGCTGTCTTTTAGGCTGCAGAAATAACACTGGTGTCTATGAGCAGCCGGCTGGGAGACGAGTGAACAGGGACCGTCTGCAAAGTTGCAGTTTGCAGAAGGTATGATTTTTATATCTACATGTATGTCAAACCAAGTGTTGTGGTCTGATCAACAGGAGCCAGTCGATGGCTGCAGTGATTCTGGTGACACTACAGTGTATCAGGGTGACGTTATTGAATATTTGTGTCGTGTTTCTCTTCACTGTTGCAGCAGTTTTGCAATTTGCAGACGGTCCCTGTTCACTCATCTCCCAGCCGGCTGCTCATAGACACCAGTGTTATTTCTGCAGCCTGAAAGACAGCTACTGTTGATAAAGCTGGGCTTGTAGCACATTGTCTCCCTGACAACGATGGAAAGAGGCATCGATTATGATTTGACAACGTATCACTAATGAGTTATTGATGCTGGAAGTCCAGATCTGTGGATATCTTTCCTGTATTATCATTTTCAGACGTCTGCAGTGTACAAACAGGGAATTATCTTGTGTGCAAAGAAACTTACGTTCTAATTTTTTTCTGTCCCATGTCCCTTTGGGGGCTCCGTAAATTTCAACAAAGAAGTGCAGAAAACAAAGTGATCATTTGGTTCGTGTACATCGCGGCCATTCATTTTCTTATTTTGAGATTTTTTTTTAAAAAAAAAGAAAAATAAACCGTTTCCCTTTTTTTCAGTGATAATATAAATATATAATATAAAAACGGAAAACGGGCCGTAATTCATTATCTATTATCCGTTATCCGATTTAATTAGATGTGTTTGTAAATGGAAATTAAAATTAAAATACACCCGTGGAAAACTTATTTCTCTACTTCCTGTTGGTTTTGGCTCCGTGACCCGTCTGACTTCTGATGAGGAAGGATCTGGTATCTAAAGCTCCAGTGTTAGCTCACTGTTAGCAGACCTTGCTGTGTGCCGTGGCCTGATGAAGACCCACTGTGGGGTCCAAACGTTGCTTGGTTCACATTGTTCACTATTTCACAGTGGACTTTTCACCAGCTAGAGGAACAGAAAACCTCCAAACCTCCTCAAAAATGTCCCGAAAAGCAGCCGAATGCTAGCGATTTAGCGCTAGCAGCAGAGCTAGTGGCACCACAAGGTCCCTCCAAAGAGACAAATAAACCCCACGCTGGTGAAAAGTCCACTGTGAAATAGTGAACAATGTGTGTTGTATGTTGGTGTTTTCTGCTGTACATTAGTGTAGCGGAGCATTCAATATTTTTGAGGGATTTTTATTTCATTACCAGGGTTAGAAATCATTTAGTTAGCATAGGCTGGGTCCAAAACCAACAGGAAATAGAGAAATAAGTTTTCCACGGGTGTATTTTAATTTTAATTTCCATTTATAAACACATCCAATTAAATCTGATAACAGATAATGGATAATTAATTAGGGCCTGTTTTCTGTGTTTCATTTTGTATTATCACTGAAAAAAACAGGAAACAGTTTATTTTTCGTTTTTATTTTGAAATCTCAAAATAAGGAAACGAATGGCCGCCACGTACACGGACCTCATTTGCACACAATAACTACAGTTTTATCTCTATAATGTGAAAATAATGTGCAGCCAAAACGGTCATTCGTATCACTAAGATGTATTTTATGCTTAAAGGGAATCATCAGGATAAAATGCGTGAGTCAGTTCGTTTCATGAGACGTTCATCCGGACAAAGTGTGTTTGTGGGTGTTTAAGAATTTATCAGCGGAGCAGAGTTCGCTTCAGAAACTTTCTTAAATGTTTTACTTTTCACTTCAGCGTGACGAGAAGATGTTCAGAGACCGAGAGGACGACGAAGGAGGCGTTCATCTGCGGCAACCTGTTTCTAGGGCGAGGGTTGTCACGGCAACCGTCGGCAAGGGAGTGCGATGCTGGGATGGAGGGGGGAGGAAGAGGGAGAGAGGGAATCTTAATAAAAGATATCTCTCTCTCTCTCTCTCTCTGCGAGCTGAGCTTCATTTGAATTTTAGATTCTAATAAATTATTAAGAGACTCCGCCGCCGAGGCTGCAAGAGATGAAGATGAGGAGGAGGAAGGAAGGAAGGAAGGAAGGAAGGAAGGAAGGAAGGAAGGATGCTGCGAGAACAAAGATGGGAAACAACATTATGAAATGGAGGTGTGAAACGTGTGTGGGAGTGAAGAGTGGAGGCGTCTCTGGACGTCTGCAGGAGGGAAAAGGTGGAAAAGTAATCAGAGTACAAAGGGGGAGGCGGAGTGTCATAATGCAGCTGAGGGGGGAGGAGGGGGAGGAGGAGGAGGAGGAGGAGGAGGCTGGATACAAGATGAAGACAATAAGAAGAGAAGAGCTAAACGAGTGGAAACAGCCGAGGAGCTTTTTCGTTTCCAGGAAATTAACTTTCAGCCTGAAGAAGAGACGTCCTGATCTGATCTCAGAGACCTGGATGGAGGCGTTTTTATCTGATCCTTTGTTTACGTCCACTGTGACACCGGGCTGATAGAGGGGGAGCACAGTGTGTAGCAGGGCGCTAGGAATGCTAATTTAGAAGAGCTGTCTTCGTCAATAATCGCCACTGTTACCAATAAAAAAACAACCTTAAAACGAAAAACAACAATTAACGCAAATTCAACCAATCTCCATGAATTCTGCGCCACCTTGCAGTTTCGTCCAATCACCGCGACTTTTCCGCAATTTTGTCCCGCCTCCCGTGAGTTCCACCAATCACAGCAGTCCCCAGTAATGCACGTACGTCCATAGACATATATACGTAGACGCCGCATTGACTGTGGAGGGACGTACCTAAAGCTCCGCCATCTTGGTACAGGGCTAGCAGAGGGGGGAGTGAATGTAAGTCTATGGAGGTAAGAGGTACTCCACAATCTTAAAGTAGAATTATTCACTGAATTTCTAAATGGTTTGGTTTGTTAAAAACGTCACACATGTAGCTTTGACACAGGATGCTTGGATGCTTTTGTTCTATTTATGTCTGCCTGTCCGTCCTCCATGTCTGACGTTTGTAACAAACAATATATGTTGACAACTGATGGATTTATGATCACTTTTATAGTGCCGACATGTTATTCCTCTGTAGATGTAATGCACTGTAGGGGCGAGTGGCACTGTACCAAGATGGCCGCCGCATAGGCACGTCGGCTCCAATCGGCAGCAGCAGTCAACGCGGCGTCTACGTATATATGTCTATGGGTACGTCACCGAATTCACTTCCTTGTTTATGGTTTGAAGATACAGATGCAACAAAAACTACTGCAAAACAATTCCCTGATGTTCTTCACCAAAGCGGAGCTAAACTGTTTTCACCCCGTGGAATATTGAGGTGGAACACAAACCAAAACCATCCACTGACAAACACTTTTCTACCGTAAACATATCAGGAGAATGGGTGAAACCAGCGGACCACAGACCAGACAAACCACCGTGATGAAAAGCTGCTGCAATTCAGACATTTTAGGATCAACAATCTGGAAAAACGCCCAATAAATCCTGGAGGGACTGGTTTATGCCACTGGGATTTATGAATTCTGTCAAGTTGATCGAGTTTGTTCTTAAACACATTAGCTTTGCTCAGAGGTCATTAACCTCCAGAGAAGTCTTTGTCATGGTGCCCGTTGCTCGCTAAACCTCCACAGTGGGATCAGGGCAGATCGAGGCATTTCTTGACTGATCGGTGTCGAACATCAACCGGATCCTTTGTTTACGTCGTCTTTAACACGGGTTTTATAAAAGGGAGAGCACAGTTTGTGACAGGACGCTAGGGACTTTCTCAATCAATAATCACCAGTGCTACAAGTAAATAATCAAAATATGATCTGTTTTATTCAAAGGACACATGGATATAAAAATTCTGAGGGTTTTTAAGAAGTTTTTATGACATAATTTTAACATAAAAAGCCTAAACTTCAACTTGCTATGCCAGAAATTTACATTTCTAGCGCATAATATTGTATTTTTTTAATAATTTAAACTTTTTATGTCATAGTTTAAACACTTTCTCCTATTCTTTTAAAAATTCAAGCTCATAATTTTGCATTTTTATGTCATAATATTAATGTTTTCCTCATAATTTCCTCATAACGAAACACTGACAATCATATTTTCATATGTATTTAGGATTAAAAAAGGGAAAATTAAGGCTCAGGCCATGCAATTTATTCCAGCGTGTAATATTGTATTCTTTTAAAAGCTTAAACTTTTTATGTCATTGTTTAAACATTTTGTATTATTTTTAAAAAATTCAAGCTCATAATTTTGCATTTTTATGTCTTAATATTAAAGTTTCCCTCTTAATTTTGAACATTTATCTCAATTTTGACCCTAAAAGTCCTCAACTTTTTTTATTTACTGCCTCACAATTTTAAATTCCTAGCTCATAATGCTGATTTTTTTATCATAAAGTTTTATTTTTCACGTCATAATTTGAGCGTCTTCTTGTCATTTTGAATATTTATTGACCTAGGAATAATAAACTTTCTGTCTGACACTTCTATAGAATGTGCACGGTGATAATATCCATACATAGACCTGCAGTGAATCTGGTTGATGTCATTTTTGTGGACAGAAATACAGCTAGTTATTAGGGCCCGAAGCACTACAGTGCAAGGACCCTATTGTTCCTGTAGTGTTTGTTTGGCGGTTTCTTTTTCTTACGCCACTTTGAACCTCAATTTGACCCCCTAAACATGCTGAAAAACTCCCCAAATTTGGCACAAACATCAGGACTGGTGAAAAATTTGATATTTTGGGGGAATTACACATATGAATGGCAAAATGACTCAATAGCGCCACCTAGAAAATTGGGCTTTAGTGGAGTTAATACGGCTAGTTTCACATAAACTTATGAAATTTGATACACAGGTACAGTAGCCCGAGACAAAAAAATTCCTGCTTTTAAAATGACAGAAAAGGCTCAACGGCGCCCCCTACAGCACGTGGTGTGCAGTTATTGGAATTTAACGAACTCCTCCCAGGATTTTTGTCCGATCTTCACCAAATTCGGTGTGTGGCATCTAGACCCATCTAGGATGAAAGGTTATTAAAATCTCGTGGATACGTCACATGGTGTGGGCGTGGCATGGCGGCCATTTTGAACAAAAAAGCTCAACGGCGCACCCAAGACAATGCTGTGCGCAGGCATTTGAATTTAACGAACTCCTCCCAGGATTTTTGTCCGATCTTCACCAAATTCCCTGTGTGGCATCTAAACCCCTCCAGGATGAAAAGTTATTAAAATCTCGTGGCTGCGTCACACGGTGTGGGCGTGGCATGGCGGCCATTTTGAACAAAATCGCCATGTGGAACGAAATGGGTTTTGGAGGTGAAGGGATCCATGTAAAATCACCAAATCCACACAAAACCTCATTAATCTCAAGACCTAATATTTAATATACAATTCAGAAATGGGCGTGGTCAAACGGCTCCACAGCGCCCCCTACAAATATTCTAATACTCATATAAAATCATTGCTTTATCCTACAAACATGAAATTTGGTACATACATATAGTATCCCAAGACCAACAGATTTGCACAGTCAAAATTCCAATCAGCTCTACGGCGCCCCCTAGACAAGGTTGTGTGGAGAGGAGCATGATCAGGAGCGAGGGCCCGTCCGACGCTGCTTGCAGCTTTAATTCTTATTTGTCCTCATATTATCTTACACTTCCACAGAGATGGCTTCTTACTCATTAAAGCATCTTTCCATCCTCATCCTGCAGCTCATTTCTGCCGTTTCTGGACTCTCCTCTTTATTTTCCACCAGTTTCCAGCTCGTCTTCTCGGCTCTTTGTGCGACCCGTCAGAGAAACAGACGGAACGTTCAATAATTTATAGGTAAAACATGGACGTTGCAGCTGCAGAGCACGGCGAGCCGAGCAGCTGTGGGCTCCGAATCTAATCACGGCCCACACCGCTCCCTCAGATCGAGTTGCGACATCTCGGCAAGAGCTCGCGGTTTTATTGGCAGTCGATTTCAGAACACATAAAGCTTCCTTGTTTAAAGCTGCTGGAAGACGCCCAGTTTTCCCTGGAGGTGAGTCACACCTTTGAGACGCCTCCTTCCATAAACTGAGTTCAGATAGAATCTAACTTGAAACCCACAACATCAAATCAGTTATACAGTTAATTTAAAAAGTATTCAGCCCCCAAAATAACAGACTTGACTCTAGAACAAGGCTAAACTTAACCACTGTTTTACATTTTTGCAGCAGGTGTAGCTAAAGAAAAAATGCACTTTCAAATTAATAAATGTTTGATTTCTCTGAATCATCTCACAGCCACCGTTTGTTGACCGACCTCCTCCTCAGGGAACCGCTGGAGCAAAAACTGAATTAAATATTAAGGTAATTTTGTCTGCTGCTCTTTGACGAATGTGAATTATTCATCCCGAACCGGCCCCGAAACCCTGGAAGTACCGTTTCTGAAGAATGAGGATGTTTCATTTCCTAACGAACTCGGCGGATCTGCAGCAGCAACGACAGCCGACAAAACAGAGCGTTTTAAATATTCAAGCGTCTCTGGGTTTAAAACATGTTCCTGCTCTTCGTCCACCTGGGGAGGACGAGCTTCTGTTGTTTCATGGTGACGTCTGATCACCAAAATCCAATCAGCTCATCAGGAGAACGTTTGTGCCACACACTGTAAAAAATGCCCCTCCTAAAACAAGAAAATAAACTTATCTCAAGACACTTTTACCTTGAAATAAGTGTAAAAATCTGCCAGTAGAACAAGTGAAGATTTGCTTGGTCAGATTTCTTGAAATAAGACATGATATTTAGAATATTGAGGTCTTAAAATCAGCAGGGAAAACTTATTTTAAGCTGTATTTTAGCAGCATTGTCAAGCTGAGGTGTCTTAGAATAAACCAGACATGATAAAGAATTAAATAGATTTAATGAGTTTAATGTCAGCTTCTTAATTTGAGATGTGTTCAACTTATTTTAGTTGTATTATCGTGGCTCTTCTCTAGATTTAAGACCATCTTGTACTTTAAATAAGATCACACAGATTAATTGAAGCATTCTGAGATATAATGTCTTCTCACAGTAGCTAGAAATCCTAATATTTAGTGGTGTTTGACAGCATTTGAAGGTGTTGTGTTTTAGGTGAAGCCAGCTACGCCCAAAAGGAGGTGTTTTAACTCAAAAGCAGACATTTGCTTTGTTTTGTTTTTTTAACACATTTTCCACATGCAGCTGTTTTCTGATATGAATTGGTGATTTTCCAATAAAATGCATTAATTTATTTCTTAAATCCAGATTATTTATCTGATACAAACAACAGCTCAGCTTGAAACATGTATGAAATGAAATGAACCTTGTTTCTTGTAAAATACAACTAAAACAAGATCATTTAAAGATTGTTTGACTTAACAAGATACTTAAGATGCGTTGTCTTAAAACACGTCCCTCCATCTGCTGAAATGTTACCTGTAAAGTGAATTTATCTTAAATCAAGTGGGTTGAGACAATTGGACTAAAAATAAGACGAATAAACTTGGTAAGATGTGGAGTTTTTGCAGTGTATGTGAAGAGGTTCCCTTCAAAGGTTATATATCATGAGATGAAAACTACAGCTGTCACAGACGCTAAAGAAACCTAAACTCAGTTCAAGCCAAAATGTTGAACTACAACCGCAGCATTATGGGATTTTATAGAAGCTGTCAGTGTCCACAGGGTTTGACATCAACATGAGCTGAAGGAAGTTCTTCCTCTAGAAGCAGAACCTTGAAGCTCCACTGATCACATGGACAAAAAAAAGGCCTTCTGGAGGAAAGTTCTGTGGTCAGATGGAACAAAGACTGAGAACGTGAGACCTACCATCAAGCATGGAGGTGGCAGCATCATGCTCTGTGGAACTGGAGCTTTACTCAGATACCCCTTTTCCACCAAGAAGAACCAGGTTCTAGTTCTGGTGCTTAGTTGGTTCAAATCTGGTTCCTCATAAGAACCTGTTTGCTTTGAGCCAAGTTGGAGCCATTGGGTCACCATAAAACCACTACGCTAGCATCCATTACATAGCAGCTAAATAAGGTCAACGCTCCCTTCCTTCCCTCCCTCCTTCTCTCCTTCATTCCTTCCTTCCTTCCCTCCCTCTCTCCTTCCTTCTTTCTTTCTTTACTTCCTTCCTTCATTCCCTCCCTCCTTCTCTCCTTCATTCCTTCCTTCTTCCCTCTTTTTTTCTTGAATCCCTCCTTCTTTGATTCCATTCTTCCTTCTTTCCCCTTCCTTCCTTCCTTCCTTCCTTCCCCTTGCTTTCTCCCTTATTTTCCTCCCTCCCTCTGTCCTTCCTTCTTTCTTTCCTTCATTCCTTCCCTTCCCTCCCTCCTTCCTTCCTCTTGCTGTCTTCCTTTCTTCCTTCCTTCCCTCCTTCCTCCTTCTTTCCTTCCCCTTCCTTTCTTTCTTCCCACTGTCCTTCCTTCCCCTTGCTTTCTCTCTTCCTTTCCCCCTCCCTCTCTTCTTCCTTCCTTCCTTCCTTCCTTCCTTCCCAAGAAGAACCAGGTTCTAGTTCTTAGTTGGTTCTAATCTGGTTCCTCCTAAGAACCTGTTTGCTTTGAGTCAAGTTGGAGCCATTGGGTCACCATAAACCCACTACACTAGCATCCATTACATAGCAGTTAAACAAAAGCAGTAAGTTGATGATAATATCTTTGATTATCTCTATAGATGGTCTTAAGGCTGATTGTGAGGCGGAGGTCCTCCTGTTGCCTGGACACATCCGTGATCACGCTACTGGTGGGACACAACTGTAGCGGATTTCAGGTCAACAGTTTGTGCTAAACTTCCAGGAGTCATTCCAACACATGTGTGATGGGACCAGGGACGTCCTGGAGAACAAGGACACTAATTACTACTTGTGTGTCCCTTTCCACCGTTGATGGTTGGTCACCATAACCCCGCCCCCAGCCCCTGACGTACTCGGGGCTTAGCTCTGGACCAGCAAAGAGTTGCTGAGCTCCAGTTTTTAGCACCTGGAGTTGGTGCTTAGGAGGTGGAAACACAAAGAAGTGGTGCCAAGTCTGGAACCTGGAACCAGCTCGGTGGAAGAGGGGCAACAGAGGATCACCTCCACGTTCTTCAGGAAAACCTAAAACCATCAGCAGAAGGTTTATCTTGGACACAGTTGGATGTTCCAACAAGACGATGGGCCCAAACACATCAAAGTGGTGAAAAAATGGTTCCATCAGGCTAGAATGAAGATTTTAGACTGGTCCCCTCAAAGTCCTGATTTAGACCATCAAGAAGACGACACATTTAGTTGGACTGAACCGGTTTTGTCTGGAGGAGTCAAAGAGAAACCAGAAGCTTGTAGACGGAAACCAGAAGAACCCAACCGAGGAGGAATCGGACCAATTAACCCCAACGTTAGCATTTCTGTATGAATATTTATGAATCTATGAAAGAACCGAAATGCAGAAGTGTTTAGAAAATTCAGTTAAAGTCATCGAAAGGCTGCGATGATGTCCACGGTCTTCACAAGTGTAGAATAAAACTGGACAAAACCGGTCGCGCTCCGGTGAAGCAACATGTTTGTTAAGCGAGGAAAGTGAAACTATTTCATCAATTAAACTGTCAGAGCTGAACAGCGAGTTTAAAATAAAGGCCCCGGGGTGATTTTCTCTGAACGCAGAACAAACGATCTGGCTGCTGCTGCTGCTGACGTTTACACAGTCGCTCATTCCAGGACGAGTCTGGACCTGCAGGTTCAAACCAGACCAACCTGCAGCAGCTTCACGGAGTCAAACTGCAGCCGAGAGTCCAGGAAACACAAACCTGCCGTCGGTTTGGATTTTAGCCGCTTCGCCCGATGAGATAAGAGTCGGCTTTAACGATGAGCTTCACCTGGATTCACATTTTCTGCTTCGTTTCTGCAGGTGAGTCTCAGTTCTGGGTCACTTTTACGCAAAAACACGACTTTAAAGAACTCCAAAGATGAACTTGTTGGTGGTGGAAACCTGCTGTGTGTCTTTGTTTTATTCAGTCCTGCTTGTTTCTTCTCACAAACCTCGAAGCTAATCATGACAGCGTCCGGTACAGTCAGTCCATACGCCAATATTTGCACCTCATCTCTCCGAAACACTGAACCTGGTTGCACAAAAACTTCAAACTCAGAAAACGTAAAAGCCGATAAGTTAGTTTAACTTAATATCTCGAGTTTATTGAACTTGCTCAGTCAGTTTTACACTTTGGCATCTCATAAGACGACTTTTCATCAGTCAAAGCGCAGTTAACTCTCATTTTTAATCAGAATTTATGCTTTTTAAGCCGCAACTTAAAATAGTTTTACAGTGTTCATGGATTCAGCGGCTGTTTCTCTATTTATGCTCAATCATTCAGGATATTTTACTTTCATTTTACGGTTTGAAGCCTCTTGATGACAAGCAGCAGCACGTAAAGGTTAAAAAAAAAAGCGGAGAACCTAAAATGGAACCCTGAGGAACACCGCATTTAGTTTCATAGATTTGCAGTAAAAAAAAAAGTTCAAAAGCTGTAAAAACTGTGAAAATAACGGCAAATGTCTGTAAATTAAGTACATTAATCAGCTGAATTGAATACAGTAAAACAGGAAGGTTAGCTGTTTCTTTATTCGGGCTAAGCTAAGCTACCAGAAAAACATGAAAGTGATGCCACAAATCACATTTCTCCAAGTATTTTTAAAATAAATAATCAAAGAAATGTTTACTTCGTCTAATTTCTGTTATTACCTCCACCAAGGAGGTTATGTTTTCGCCGGCATTGGTTTGTTTGTTTGTTTGTTTGTGTTCAAAATAACTCGAAAACTCATGGGCGGATTTGGATGAAATTTTCAGGAAATGTGTGAAATGGGACAAGGAACAAATGATGAAATTTTGGGACTGATCTGGATCACCGTCTGGATCAGGGATTTATTTAAAAGATTCTTTAACATTGGAAGTGTTAGAAAGCCTTCCAGTGCCGCCTTGTGGTAGGAAACTGCATTACACATATATGGTGGGCGTCGGCCGCTCGTGCTCAACCACAGCAGTGCTACGGTGTGAGAGAGATTACCAGACAATTAACTTTATTTAAGGATAATTTGTCGTTGGGAGATTTTGTTGGAGGTGGACTGAAGCTGCTTGGTGGAGGTCTGAGCTCTCTGAGGGCTTTTCTACTTTTATTTTTATGAACCCAAAGTTGAAACACTGTGCTGTTGGAAAGCGTTTTGAGTTTTTGACACTGGAGTTGACAGGTCCATGCACTAGAACCACGGCGGCGTTCTACAGCCTCGACAGCGCGCAGGACTATTGAAATTATTATCCGAATACCACCACAACAAACGAGTATTTGGATATTCCTAAATTCGGGACCAGGCCTAATATTAGGTTTGTAAAGCAGCTAAGCTACCATACTGTTGGTTAGCTAACTTAGCCGCTCTAGGCTACTTGGAACTACACCGTACTTGGCCTTAAGGTCAGCCTTGTTTGATCTTGCTGAAATCTCCTGCTGCTTATTTCTTGTCACAAAGCTGTAAATTGGGACGTCTTGTTCAAACTAAGTAGTTGTTTTTCCCATAGAGCTGTTTGTCCTCAAACGCAGCTGCAACAGAAGTCATGTTTAGCAAAATCAAACCAGATTCTCCAGAGGAACATTTCTGGTTTTATCCTACTTATTTAATCCATTGAGCTTCCTCCAGTTAATTTGTTCAGAATAAAGAACCAACATATATTTCTGTGTCCTGTTGATTTCACCGAACACCACAATGACACTTTGTCATTGGGAGATTGTGTTGGGGTGGACTGAAGCTGCTTGGCGGAGGTCTGCGCTCTATGAGGGCTTTTCTAGTTCTAACTGTGTCTTAGTGATCGAAGGCATTTCTGAGTTCTCTCTACTGCTAGTCATGGTTGTTCTGTTTCCACGGAGCTGCAGGACTCAAAAAAAGACACATTGAAGTTTCGCAATGAAGTTAATAAATTCAGGTTCTAATAATTTTGGACAGATTTTAAAAGGTTCTGAACAACTTTTGAGAAAACGTGGACGAAGTTTGAGTTAGTTTGGACAAGTTTTATGTCGTATTTGACAAGGATGGGTCATTTCAGACAACCTCTTCTGTGTCATTTTGACCATTTGTGAATCATGTTGTACAAAAATTGAGCAACTTTTTGACAATTTTGAGTCATTTTGAGCCATTTTTGTGTCTGTTTGGATGTTTCGGATGCATTTTGAGTCATTTTGGACGAAGTGGAAGTCATGTTGGACATATTTGGATTCATTCTGGACAGATTTTAACCAATTCTGGACGATGTTTGAGATATTTCCGACAAATGCAAAAACAATTTGACAAAGTTTAAGTCATAAATGATAAACTCTTGTCAATTTGGTGAAGTTTTGAGTGATTCAGTCATTTTGAAGCCCCCTGTGACGACACTGCAGTGAAACATGAGGCGTGGCAATAAAAAGGTCCTGAAAGTGCCTTAAATTCAAGGAAGCTAAAGTGATCCTCGATTTATGGCAAATGATAAAACTGCTTTTAGAAAATCAAAACCAACTGTAGCCCAGAATCAGACTGAAGATGTTGATTATTGGAATAAATAATGACATAAACAGGATCAGTGAAGGAGATTTTCTGTCTTCCACAGTTCGTCCAGATGTGCAGCTCCAGGTGACGTCGCCGCTGACGACCAGCTGTGGAGGAAACGTGACTCTGACCTGCGACGTCACGTCACCGAGTCCACTGGACATAAACCTGCTGTCCTGGGTGGCTGCAAACAAAACCTGTAAATATCAACAAGCAGAGCTCGGCTGCGAAAGCTCGACGACGACGGACTCGAACCCCCGACTGACTCTGAGACTCTCCAACGTCAAACCCGTCGACGCAGGAAGCTACAGCTGCAAACTGCGCAGCAACAAGGAAGCAATGTCTAAAAAGACCTCAGTCACTGTGGGAGGTGAGTTCAACACCCAGAAAATCAGAAAAACAGACGTCTGCTGGGAATAAAAACAGATTTATTTATGCGTTTGTCATATCAGGAGAATATCTGTGTAGTTTACAAGGAAATAACCATTTAAACAAACCTGCATTTACAAAAAGTTGGATTTTTATAACAAGATTATACTAATTTTAAACCATTTTTAGTGTTAATTTAGTTGTTAGACATGTAAAAATTCAGATAAATTCAATTGTAATATTTTATTTTTCAGGTGCAGCATTTTTTTTAATGTGCAATATTTCATTTTTCACATGTAATATTTCTTTTTTCAGATGCAAAATATCACTTTTTTTAGGTGTGATATTGAATTTTTCGGGTGCATTTAACTTTTATTCTTTTTTCAGATGCAACATTTCCTTGTTTTTAAACATTTTCTAGTGTTAATTCAGCAGCTATATGCGTAAAAATGCAGAGAAATTAAATTGTAATATTTCATTTTTCAGGTGTAACATTTTTTAATGTGCAATATTTCATTGCATATTTAAATTATTTCTTGTTTAAGTGCAATATTTTCCTTTTATAGGTGCCATATTTGCCATTTTATATTTATACACTGAACTAAAATATAAAGGCCCCATGTGAAATGTTGATGCCACATGAAGTGCACCACTCAAAGTGAGCGTATACTGTCTGGTACTTGTACTAAATGGATATTTCTCTTGATTAGTGTCTAAATCTGAGTCCACCACTGCCTCAGTGATGCATTAGTTCCATTCAGTCCATGGGTGTGGCATATCCAGACGCTGCTCCAACACAATGAGCAGTACTCAGACACTCCTTATACTGGGGACAATAAAAGGCCACCCCAACATGTCACATGTTGACCAAAGCAGCAACGCCTCAGATGACTCCGGTCATGAGGGAACGTGTCATTGGCATGTTGGAAGCAGGAATGTCCACCAGAGCGGTCGCTGTGCAGCTGAATGTTCACTATCAGACGATAGGACGTTTGAGAGTTGGTTTCCAACAGACGGTCAGTACTGCAAATCCACCTCATCCACGTCGGCCACGTGTGACCACCCCAGCACAGGATGGACACATCCGGCTTGTTCACTTGTGGGATGGTCTCAGACCAGCGACACGTACAGCAGATGAAACCTTTGGTCTGACAACAGACGCATCACACCAACATGCCAATGACACGTTCCCTCATGACCGGAGTCATCTGAGGCGTTGCTGCTTTGGTCAACATGTGACATGTTGGGGTGGCCTTTTATTGTCCCCAGTATAAGGAGTGTCTGAGTACTGCTCATTGTGTTGGAGCAGCGTCTGGATATGCCACACCCATGGACTGAATTAATGCATCACTGAGGCAGTGGTGGACTCAAATTTGGGACATTAATCAAGAGAAATATCCATTTAGTACAAGTACCAGACAGTATACGCTCACTTTGGGTGGTGCACTTCATGTGGCATCAATATTTAACATGGAGCCTTTAGATTTTAGTTCAGTGTAAATTTACTTCACAGTCATCGTCAGTGTTACTTTTCTATTCTGCTCTCATTTGTATTTTCAGTCTTCTGTCTCTTGCTTTTCTTTAATCCACTGCTTTTATTCTCACGTACTTTTGTGCTCTGAGGATTATCCAGCAGAAGAACTTCCTTCAGGATGAGTCAATTCGGTCTTGTCTGATCCTGACAGAGTGTTCTGGTCGTCCGGCCCACTCGGTGAACCGGTCCCACGCCCGGTGCTCCTTCAGCGGGTTTTACCCCAGCGGTTCGGTTCACTGGTTCCAGGGAGACGCCAACCTGACGGGTTCTACCGCCACAGAAGAAGACGAGGACCAACATGGACTCTACAACATGCGGAGCGTGATGAACATACAGGAGGTGAAGCTGCCTTTAAACTGCTCGCTCTGGATTCCTGCGCTGGGAAAATACGTGTCCGAGCAGCAGCTGGTCGGTTCTGGAGCCGGCTCGGTCCGACTGCAGCAGTTCTGTCTGCTGGCCGGATTCATCCTGGCCACATCTGGGCTGTGAGGAAAGTTCACATCTGGATTTCCTGATGATCGATGTGTGGAACTGATGGACAAAGTCTAAATGAGTTACAAGAATCCACCGATGATTGTCTGTGACTGGTGGCAGTGAGGTAGAACCAGCCTCATGTTGTTAAATTTAACATGAAGCAGATTCTGTAGCTTGTAATAACAACATAGACGCCTACGAACAGCAGCTTTTGTTGGAGTCCACATCACTCATTTGTGAAAATTGGAACAAAACATGAGACAAAATCAAAGAATCCAAAACAAAAAATGACAAACACAAGATAAAACAACAACAAAGAGACACAAACGAGGCCTAAAGTGACCACAAAGAGACGAAGAACTGTTCCAAAAGGACAAAAACAAAACACAAAAGGGAAACAAAGAAATGACAAACAAGACAAAACATCCAGAAAGAGACAAGAAATGACATAAATAAAACAGAGAAAAATGAGACAAACCTAACCCAGAGAACTGACGAAAGGGAGACAAAACAAATGAGAGAAACAAAACAACACAACCACAAAGAGACACGAAACCAGTGGAATTTTTCAAATCAGGAGACGACATCTGCAAACTAGAAAAGCCCTCAGAGAGCTCATACCTCCACCAAGGAGCTTCAGTCCACCCCCAACACAATCTCCCAATTCACATATTTTGTATGGAACGTTACAGATACAAATATATTTACATACAGTTCAAATGTCCTACCGACAATGCGGCCTTCACCCCATCCGACCTAATGAACAGGCGCGGCCTCTAGCGCAGCAGCTCCTAACAGCCTCGCAGCTTCTTAGACAACCAGAGATAAGAATGCCGGCCCAACCGTGCGTATGTCGCTCAGGAAGGAAAGAGAACTCCGTCATTGTCGCTGTCTGTCGCCCCAAAATGTCATGTGGTCAGAGGGGGTTACCCCAAAAACAAGAGTGCCCTCTGGTGGCTTTTAGAGTAAACCGCATTTAATTGTCCACCCGCTTACATTAAAAAAAATCTTGGATCCAGGCGGTGATCCAGATCAGTCCCAAAATTCCATCATTTGTTTCTTGTCCCATTTCACACATTTCCTGAAAATTTCATCCAAATCCGTCCAAGAGTTTTCAAGTTATTTTGAACACAAACAAACAAACCAACGCCGGCCATCACATAACCTCCTCGGCGGAGGTAATAACCTTTTAAACAAATCTGCATTTAAAATATATACTTTTATAGCAAGATTAGACAAATTTTAAACTATTTTAGTGTAAATTTAGTAATGATACATGTAAAAATGCATATGTTAAGTTTTAATATTTAAATTCCAGACACTCAAAGAGATATTTGAGGTTTTGAGGTCTTCAAGGAGGTTTTTGAGATCTTTAATGACATATTTTAGGTCTTTAAGAAGGTTTTTGAGGAGGTTTTATTAAGGATTTAGAGGTTTTCAAGTTCTTTAAGTAGGTCCTTCAAGAAGTTTTCAAGGTCTTTCAGTAGGTTCTTGAGGTCTTCAGGGAGGTTTTTAAGGTCTTTAATGGGATTGTTGATGACTTCGGTGAATTATTCAAGACATTCAAAGAGATATTTGAGGTTTTGAGGTCTTCAAGGAGGTTTTTGAGATCTTTAATGACATATTTTAGGTCTTTAAGAAGGTTTTTGAGGGTTTGAGGAGGTTTTATTGAGGATTTAGAGGTTTTCAAGTTCTTTAAGTAGGTCCTTCAAGAAGTTTTCAAGGTCTTTCAGTAGGTTCTTGAGGTCTTCAGGGAGGTTTTTAAGGTCTTTAATGGGATTGTTGATGACCTCGGTGAATTATTCAAGACATTCAAAGAGATATTTGAGGTTTTGAGGTCTTCAAGGAGGTTTTTGAGATCTTTAAGGACATATTTTAGGTCTTTAAGAAGGTTTTTGAGGGTTTGAGGAGGTTTTATTAAGGATTTAGAGGTTTTCAAGTTCTTTAAAGAGGTCTTTCAAGGTCTTTCAGTAGGTTCTTGAGGTCTTAAGGGAGGCTTTTGGAGTCTTTAAGTAGATTTTCAAGGTCTTTAATGAGATTGTTGATGACTTCAGTGAATTATTCAAGACATTCAAGGAGATTTTTGAGATCTTTAAGGACATATTTAGGTCTTTAAGAAGGTTTTTGAGGGTTTGAGGAGGTTTTATTAAGGATTTAGATGTTTTCAAGTTCTTTAAGGAGGTCTTTCAAGATGTTTTCAAGGCCTTTCAGAGAACCAGAACTTGTTTTCGGTTTGGATGTCCGATTTCCTGATAAGCTCGGTGGAGCCTGCGACTGATGGACGGATTAGAAGATAAGGAGAAGCTCAGATCAGAGGAGACACAGAATCACAGTCGACCTTGAAGGACTTCATTAGTTGGTCTTCATTCAATTATCTGATCGATTGATTGAGTTAAAGAGGATCCTCTGCTGCTCCGACGCCCTGATGTCCTGAGATACCGGCTGCACCATTATGTAGAACAATAGAAACAAATACATCAGAATTATTAAAGGGTCGTTCCACCTCAAGTCATCACATCTTTAGACTTTTAATTTTTAGAGCATAAAATCCATAAAATGATGGATGGATGATGGATGGATGGATGATGGATGGATGATGATTAGATGGATGGATGGATGGATGGATGGATGATAGATGGATAGATGGATGAATGGATGATAGATGGATGGATGGATGGATGATGGATGGATGATAGATGGATAGATGGATGAATGGATGATAGATGGATGGATGGATGATGGATGGATGATGGATGGATGGATGATGGATGGATAATGGATGGATGATGGATGGATGGATGATAGATGGATGGATGGATGGATGGATGATGGATGGATGATGGATGGATGATGGATGGATGGATGATGGATGGATGATGGATGGATGATGGATGGATGGATGATGATGGATGATGATTGGATGGATGGATGGATAGATAGATAGATGATGGATGGATGGATGGATGGATAGATGGATGGATGGATGATGGATGGATGATGGATGGATGGATGATGGATGGATGGATAGATAGATAGTTGGATAGATGGATGGATGGATGATAGATGGATGATAGATGGATGGATGATGGATGTGATTTTAACTTCACACATTGAATAAATTCATAGATTACTTTAAAAATCTGCCCGGCGACTCACTTTTCGCAATTTTTCTTCTCACATTTAAATTTGAGGCTCTTTGAACGACAACATCTGAGGAACTACTGAAGATAAAAACCTGAAAAAAACTAAAAATCTCAGTATTTAATATATTAAACTAAAATTTTACCCGATACCATTTTAAACATCCAAAGTTTATTATAAAAAAAAGTGTAAAGAAAATCTGAGATGACTGACTTCTTTTAAACCGTCATATTTCACATGAGGAGTCCTGGAGTTCTATTTTGTATGAGGTGACTTCTTTAGTGCCCGATGTTTGGATGGTTCCATTTGCAAACCTTCTGAGCTGCAGATTAAACTATTAAATTAATCTGCTGCTATTTTAATCATCGATTAATCAGTTTGAATGTTTTCTAAAACAAAAACAGTCTAAATTTTGTCATTGCATCTTCCTAAATGTGAATATTTCTGGTTTATTTCCACCTTAATGACAGTGAACTTAAAATCGTTGGATAATACAAGACATTTGACTTTGATCCACATTTTACAGATCAAACAGTCTCAGTTCAGCAGGTTTCAGCAGCTAAATTGGCTGAAAAATAAATGGTGGTTTTTAAACAGCAGCATCCACAGAGGAAGCAGCTGGTTTGCAGATCCATGAGCGCCATCTGGTGGACTGAAGGCAGCAGCAGCAGCTCAGGTTCTTTACCACTGATGGATTATTGGGATAGTGATTGGATTATTGGCTCCTTCTGTCCACAGACTTTTTCAAACTTTTGATGTGTTCAGCAGGAAGTTTTCTTTTAGTTCTTCTTAGAGGAACTATAACTAAAGACGTAAACTGAATTTAACCACCTCTTTTTTAATTTTACCTGCTTCAGCCAGCTAATAGTTTTTAATGTTCTTTGTCTCACCTGCAGCTGCACATCTTTTTTGTTTCTTTTCTTCTTTTCTCGGTGTGCATTGCTGGATTTTGTAACTGTACGTGCATGTCCACATGTTTATGGAGTTTCGTGTACGTTGTTGAGTTGTGATGCTATTTGATGTGATATGTGTGTTATAAGTGTATGAATACGTTTGGAAAGGTCAGTAAAAAAGACTTCCTATAAAAACTGCAGGGGTGTAACGGTACACAAAAATGACACGACTGATTTAAGATGACGTAGCAACAAGACGCCTCGCTGAGTCTCTGTTTCAACTTGTGTCCAAAGTGTGGATTTCTAACTATCTACCAGTCTTTGAATTGTGTTGATCGGCCAAGTAAAACCAGAGTTATGACCAATAATAAACACCATACTTCTCCACATTTGGAGCTCCTTAAAGCTTTGTTCTGGTCCACTTGTTTTACTCCTTTTTCAGACTTTACCAGGAAATCCAAGTGATCCCAGACGGGTGGTTTTAACCACGGCGGAGCGTCTTCTAGCCGTTAGCATTAGCTGTCCCATTCGCTAGCCATACCTGGGGTCAGCCCTATGTTCCTACATGTCTCACATTTCTAAGGCCCCGTTTACACAAAGGGAAAATGCACATATTTCCACACGGTTCGTCTCTCCACAGCAACCCCATGTTGGAGTAGCGGTGTTGAGCCGGAGAGGGTTTGGACGCTAGCTCTGTCCTTCAAAACGCCAGCCGCGGGATTGAGTGGTGAACCCCTAACTACCAAAGGGCCTAATTTTGAAAAAAATCTTATAAATGTGGGGATATCGGGCTGTGTGAACATAGGCACACTCCCCCATACGTCACAGAAGCGCCAGCAGGAGAATAAACGGTCCGTCACATCCTGTGTTCCCCTGGAAACTCCTGCATGTCTTTAGTTCCGCAATACTGTTCAACTGTGAGATGGAGAAGGTCCGCCATGACTGTGGGCACTACGAGGTTCACAATTAAAACAATTCTGTACATTGGTCATTCTTAATAGTCTTAAAATTGTCATACCACGGTACACCTCTGTACTGAACCAAAAGTGCCTGTCCCGAACAGTTCGGTTCGATGTATTGTTACACCCCTAACTTAAAACTTGTCCAAAATGTCTCAGATGTTGTCTGGAACTGGTGATAGTCTGTCCTAAATTAATCCAAATATGTTCAAAATGACTCAAAATTGCCCGAAATTACTCAAAACTTTATTCAAGATTCGTCCACCATGGTTCATAAATGGTCAAAGTGACACAGAAATTTGTCCAAATTGACAAAAAATGTCAGAAATGACTCTAAATTTGTCCTAAAGTACTCAAAAATTCACCAAATTGACTTTCAACTTGTCCAAAATGACAAAAACTTGTCCAATATGACTTAAACTTTGTCCAGAATTGCTCTAGATTCGCCATAAATCATTCAAACTTTGCCCAGAATTGGTTAAAAACTGTCCACAATGACAAAAAACTGACCAAACTGGGTCTAAATTTTTCCTCACTGTGGTTCATTTTTCACTGCAACATAAAGTCCTGAACCTCCATGGAAACAGAACAAGATTGAGGGATGAGACACTACGACGCAGTTAGAAAGATAGAAACCACGAGAAAAGAACATTTTTGATTGTTTTTAACAAAAAAAAAAAATCCAGTTAAAGGAATCAAACCACCAACCTGGAGAACGACGGAGCAGATCAGGTAAGAAACAGGTGAGAACCAGGCAGGAGTTCAGGAGACAAACCAGGCTGCAAACACAACAAACCACCAGAGAACTGATCAGGTGGAAGTGATGAGGGAGTTTAAAAAAGGAGGGAAAACCCACAAAGGGAGGAAGTAAAAGCACAAACGACACACAAGAGGAGGCCATTTCAAAATAAAACAGGAAACAGAAAAGGGACATGGAAGGTAGATGTAAACAAACAGAAGGAGAAAAAACACACAAACTGATTTGAACTGTCTTTTAATTATTTTAAAAATGTTTTGACTTTTTCCAGTATTGTGTTGTCTCTAACTAGAGCACCCGTCAATCACCCAGAAAGCCTATTCAGACCTCGTTATCTCAATCTGCTGCTGACCACTTAGTAATAAACGAGTCTCAAGGAACCATTTGGAGCTCATCATCAGTATGTTGTCGTCGTTGTTAGCCTAATTGTGGCAAATACTGTACGATGGCGATTATTTTTACAGTCAACTTTATTACTGTTACCTACCAATCTGTTACTTCAAGCTAAGTATTTGGATGGATGGATGGATGGATGGATGATAGATGGATGGATGGATGGATGGATGGATGGATGATAGATGGATGGATGGATGGATGGATGGATGATAGATGGATGGATGGATGGATGGATGGATGGATGATGGATGGATGGATGATGGATGGATGGATGGATGGATGGATGGATGGATGGATGGATGGACGGATGATAGATGGATGGATGGATGGATGGATGGATGGATGATAGATGGATGGATGGATGGATGGATGGATGATAGATGGATGGATGGATGGATGGATGGATGATAGATGGATGGATGGATGGACGGATGATAGATGGATGGATGGATGGATGGATGGATGGATGGATGGATGGATGATAGATGGATGGATGGATGGATGGATGGATGGATGATGGATGGATGGATGATGAATGGATGGATGGATGGATGGATGGATAGATGGATGATGGATGGATGGATGGATGGATGGATGGACGGATGATGGATGATAGATAGATACATACATACATATGTTACTTTTAGCTATCAAATTATTCTTCTTAGATAACTATTAGTTACAGCAAACTATTCATTATTTTTCTAATCCTTTAGTGATTTCCTCTTTGCTATTTTTAAACCATTAGTTAATCATTTAAACAATAATTTTTCAACGATTCAACTCTTTGTTACTTTTAGCTAACTGTTTGTTTATTTTAGCTAGCTAGTGTTTGTTGCTTTTAGCTATTTGTTTATTTTAGCTAGCTAGTCTTTGTTGCTTTTAGCTAACTATTTCTTTTGTTTATACTATTGTTTCTTTGTAGCTTACTATTAATGACTTCTAGCTAAGTCTTTGTTACAGTTAGCAAATTAGCGTCTCCATTTTATTTATCTTGACCACAACACTACAGTGAATGAAACACAGAGGCAGATAAGTTCCAGTCATACATGTGTTTATTATCCATCAGACAACAATTTACGTTTCATGTTTGATTATTGATCAGGTTGATTTTCTATTAGAACACAAGTTGTTTAATGAGCATTTAGCAGCCAGAGAGGAAGACGTCTTTCTAACTACACGTCTGATTCCAGATATGATGTTTAAACTGTAGAACATCCTTCTGTGAAAGTAAACCAGGAAGCACATTTCCTTCTGTTAGGCCTCGCTGCTGCTGATGTTGACGATCAGATCCGGCTGGTAAGAGTCAGTCATTGTGGCTGAGATGGTGACATCATCTGCATCGTAAGTCAGACCAGAACCAGCTTTACCTCTGACAAACCCTGTCTGTTTGCCATAATACATTTTATCATACAGGCTGGAATCACAGAGTTGTTTCCTGTCAAAGATTCCCACTGCGAAAAGGTTAGAGAAGAGGTTGAAGTCATAGGGATTGGAGAACATGACACCCATCTTCTTTTCCACTCTCTGAGTGGATTCGCTGTAGAGGTCGTAGGTGAAGACGCCCACAGCTCCACAGGCTGTGTCAGGAGTCTTTACGAACAGAGCAGAACCATCTGCAGACGGTCCGACAGGGTCTGGTAAAGCTTCTTTACAGTATCCACTGTCCATGTACACCCTGTTAGAGACACAAGAGACGCCTCAGTGAAGATACAGACTCACTTTACTTTTCCACTCAGCGTAATATTGTTGTACATATTCTATTCTATTCTATTCTATTCTATTCTATTCTATTCTATTCTATTCTAAAGTCTGAAGTGAAAGGAGTAGAGTCCAGCCCCTCTCCAGGAGTCTGGTTCCAGAACCTTTCCTATGTGTGTCCACCTCCTGCACCAGTTCAGGTTCCTTTACCACCAGTGAGGTGACATCTCACATCCCCACAACCAGTCTACACCATCGGAAGGGTTCTTCAAGGAGATTACAGTATTATATTATATTATCCATCCATTATCTATACACCGCTTAATCCTCTGTAGGGTCGCGGGGGGCTGGAGCCTATCCCAGCCGACTCGGGCGAAGGCAGGAGACACCCTGAACAGGTCACCAGTCTATCACAGGGCTACATATAGAGACAAACAAGCACACTCTCATTCACACCTACGGACAATTTAGAATAATCAATTAACCTCAGCATGTTTTTTGGACTGTGGGAGGAAGCTGGAGAAATCCCACGCTGCTCAGGGAGAACATGCAAACTCCACACAGAAAGATCCCAGGCGTCCTAACCGGGACACGAACCGGGGATCTTCTAGCTGTGAGGCAACGCTGCTAACCACCGAGCCACCGTGCAGCCCTTATATTATATTATATTATATTATATTATATTATATTATATTACACAATCAGATTGTTAGACCTTCACAATAAAAGCCAGCCAGCACTTAAACAATGAAAACAATGAATTACACTTTAAACAAAGTTTATAATCAGTGTAACATGAACAGACCACAGGTGTGCACTCACCTGGGGTTAACCAGGACGTAGTTTTTGGTGTAATTGTTAATCAGAACAGCACATTGGCGGTGTGTATTACCCATGATGCCTGAAAACAACAGAACACAGCTGAAACCATCCTCTCTGATCTGCTACACTTTGTACATCAGTGACACCTCAGGACAGCTTCAGGTATCACTCAAAAAGCTACATCTGAAAGTCTTCAAGTTCTAAAATGAGCAGAGGAATGCTGAGATCCAGTCATTCAGACCAGAAGAGTTACAGCTGCAATCAGAAATAATATTATATAATATAATATTCAACCCTTCAAAGACTTTAAGGATTTATCAGCTGAAGTTTTTTCAAAGAGCAAAGTTCTGCTTTGGACGACTTCTTCATGAGTTGAGTGATACAAAAAAATCAACACAGAAAATGCGTGATGTAGTATTTATGTAACAGTGTACTTTGTTCAGAAAGCCATGTCACATTTAGATCATCAAATGTCAACTAGAACATGCCAGGAGCAGTTTGGATCAGACTACAGAGTTTTGGGAGACAGTTCTATGGACTGATGAAACCAAGCTGGAGCTGTTTGGACGTATGGACCAGCGCGATGTCTGGCGTGTGAAAGGCCAGGCTTATGACCAGAAGAACACCGTCTCCATGGTCAAGCATGGAGGTGGGTCACTGATGATGTGGGGCTGTTTTTCTGAGGCAGGAAGAGGGAATCTTGGATTGAAGATTGAAGAATGGGCAAAGGTTCGGACTGAGAGGTGTAAGAAGTTCGTCAGCACTTAGCGAAAACATTTGGTGGAAGTTGTAAAAGCTAAATGATGCTCCACAAAGTCCTGAAGCTGGAGGTTGAATACGACTAAACGTGTATTAAGAGGTACATCTTTCATTTGAACTTCAAAGGAAGTCAACTTCTGTCACGGGGAGACAGAGACCCAGGCACAGACTGGGGAAACAGAGCACACAAAAACTGTAAAATAACATAGATTTCACAGCTTAAATCAGGTAAGGAGGGAGTCTGATGAGGGATTAAGAAGAAAGAGAACCAAGTAAGAAAATTAAACCCCTTTTCAGAACACTAGGGGGCAGAGTAAAGAAGGCTAAGGGAACTACAGAAGTCACACAGCTACGGCAGCTGGACTAGGCCAAAACTAAACATATGCAAAAATACAAAACACAGGACGGACTGGACATAGCAGTGGAAACACAGTGAATAACTAAACCCTCAGAATAGACTAACATGGTGGACTTTTAAAGACTCTAAATGGTGAATTAGTTCTTTTGTCATTTATTGTCATTATCTTTCATCCACATCTCTATAAAGTCTTCTGACGTGAGGGAGTTGAATATTTCGGATTGCAGCTGTAACCATGGAAACACAACAAATTAAAAGAAAATGATGTTTTTATAAAAACCGCCTCATATATTTTATATCTACTTACATATATAAACCATGACAATGAAAAATAAAGATGAAGCTGAAAATTAAAATCTTATCAATAAAAACCTAAAACAAGTAAAATATAGAAATATACTTCTTTAAAATGCATTAAATTTATAAAAGTGATAAAATAAAATCCAGTATTTGTCTAAATTAGCTTTTCCATCACTATGCAGCTACAATCAGTGAACAGATCCAACTTACAGCAGTGATGAGGTGAATCCAGGCAGCAGCTCTGATCAGTCTGAAGGATCCACTGAGGGACCAGAGCAGCTCGTATTTATAAAACCCAGAGACAGAAAGTGAAAGTATGAAGCTGAGATTAGAGCCTGAAGTCCTCAGGTTACTGTCTGTGTTTGATGAGGAAAATGGAAGTGTTTAACAATGAAACCGTTCTGGTCTGTTATCGGCCGTCTTGTGTCTCTTTGTTCTCATGTTGTGTAAGTTAGTTTTTTTTAATGACTTTATTTATCGATTATTCATTATACAAATTGAAACGTAAACACACCTCCAATCCCAGTTTTCTCTGCTATATCTTAGCTTTTCCAGCTGCAGCTTAGAGAGCTTTTCCTTAATCCAGCTGTTGGACAATGGAGGTTTATCAGATTTCCACTGGAGGAGAATGGCTCTGCAGGCTGTTAAGGATGCAAAAGCAGCTGCTTTCCCTTGTAGTTTAGAGACAGTAATTTTTGGAGGAAGAGTCCCAAAGATGGAGATAAGTGGTGAAGGTGGGACTTTGGTCCGTGTACGTCGCTGCCATTAGTTTTCTAATTTTGAGATTTCAAAATAAAAATGAAAAATAAACCGTTTCCCGTTTTTTTCAGTGATAATACAAAATGAAACACAGAAAATGGGCCCTAATACATTATCCATTATCCGTTATCCAATTTAATTAGATGTGTTTGTAAATGGAAATGAAAATTAAAATACACCCGTGGAAAACTTATTTCTCTACTTCCTGTTGGTTTTGGCTCCGTGACCCGTCTGACTTCTGATGAGGAAGGATCTGGTATCTAAAGCTCCAGTGTTAGCTCACTGTTAGCAGACCTTGCTGTGTGCCGTGGCCTGATGAAGACCCACTGTGGGGTCCAAACGTTGCTTGGCTCACATTGTTCACTATTTCACAGTGGACTTTTCACCAGCGTGGGGTTTATTTGTCCCTTTGGAGGGACCTTGTGGCGCCGCTAGCTCCGCCGCTGTTATAGTTTATAATTATTTAAACAATTTGAAGTCATTGTTTTTTCATTTTAATGTATTTCAAATAAAAGTTGTTAATTCATGTGTTCGTCTCTGTCGTGTGTCTGACTGGAACAACGGGGTGAAAGTGAAACAAACTGCTCGTATTTGTCCACCAGCTTCACGATAAAAAAGAAAAGTCCCCAGTTTTTTCAATCTTTATCTTTAACAAGGGCTCCTGCTTTTATCAACAGTCTGAAAAACCTTTTTAATTGTTCTCGTTATCAGGCTCACCTTGAGATGCTTGTTTTACAGGACGAAGTGAGCCATTAACAGAATCTGGACTTCCAAGGAACAGGAAGTAAATTTATTTCCAACCAGGCCTCCAACGCAAATAGTTTGAGGTGATACTTCACCTGTTGACTCACCGGAACTATGAATAATCACATTGTAATTGGCAAAAAGAGTCTGAGGGTCAAGGACACCGGAAACAGGAGCCAGAGGTTGTTATAGTGGACAGTAATGTTCCAGCTCATCAAACTCATTTTAATATAAGACAAAGACAACCCAAGAAAAGACAACATGCAGGTTTTAAATGTTGATTTCATTTATTGAAGGAAAAATGCTGTTCAGTCCATCTTGCTGTATGCGAAAAGTAACTGCCCCCTTAGCTACCAGTCTACCACTGGGTTCAGTCTCTCCATCCACACCCACACATGATCACTGCCAGACTTAAACATCACTAATAGAACCTGTCTGGTGTTGTGAAGCAGCTAAAGGGTCTCTAAAAGCAGCACATGATGCTATGTTCTAAAGAGATCCAAGAACAGATGAGGAACAAAGTCACTGACGTCCATCAGTCTGGAGGGTTACAGAGCCATTGCTGAGGCTCTGGGACTCCAGAGAAGCACAGTGAGAGACTTTATCCACAAATGGAGGAACATGGAACAGTGGTGGACCTTCCCAGGAGTGGACCAACCACCAACGTTTCCCCAAGAGCGTCCATATCTAATCCAGAAGCCACAGAAGAACCAAGAGGAACATCTAAAGACCTGCAGACCTCACTGGCCTCAGTTAAGGTCCGTCTACATGATTCCACAATGAGGAAGTTTGGATATTTCTGTGAATCTGTGACTAAATTATTCATTTTTATTCACAATTGTTCGTTAAGTCTTTTGTTATTTTCTGGCTCAAGTACTCGCTGTAGATCTTAGTCCAGTGTTTTGATCTGTGATGGACATTTTCCTCACATTTAGGACATTTAACAGATTTAACAGAACAACTACTGGACTGATCCATCGGTGAAACAACAGAACGCCGTCGTCTAGATTCTTGGAAACATCAACAGACGTTAAATCCCTCTGTGGAATCAGTAACCACACCTCTGGAATCAGAAGCTGCTGTTGCTTCCTTTTGCAGAAATAACTTCTTGCAGGCGTTTTTCATTAATTAAATGTCATCTGTGGCGTCAACGTGAGGAAGTTATTAAGAAACTGAGTATTTCTGGGTTGAGGATGAAACAAGACATTTGTCATGTTGGGTTTTGATCAGATCAAACCGTCTCAGTTCGGCAGGTTTCATCAGCAGCAGCTAAACTGGCTGGAAAATGAATGAAGGCTGGTGTGGAGCTTTTTAAACAGCAGCATCCAGAGGAAGCAGCTGGTTTGTAGATCTGTGAGCTCCATCTGGTGGACTGAAGGCAGCAGCAGCAGTTCAGGTTCTTTACCATTGATGAATTATTGGGACAGTGATTGGATTTTTGGCTCCTTCTGTCCACAGACTAAAACATGAAGCTCAAATTCTCCCTGATGTGTGAGGAAGAGAAAAATTCCTGAAACCCAGTTAGAATTTCATTCATCCTGACTCCCACTGACGCCTCGTCCAAAATTACTCAAAACGTTGCTCTACATTCGTCCACTATGGTTCATAAATGGTCAGAAATGACTCTGAATTTGTCCCAGCAGAACCAAAACTTGACTAAATTGACATAAACTTGTCAAATATGACTTAAACTTTGTCCAGAGTTGCTCTAAATTTGCCAGAAATCACTCAAACTTTGTCCACAGTTTCTCAAAAGTTGTCCAGAGTTGTTTAAAATCTGTCCAAAATGATAAAAACTTCAACAAACTGGGTCTAAATTTTTCCTCACTGTGGTTCTTTTTGCACTGCAGCATAAAGTCCTGAACCTCCAAGGAAACAGAACAACCACGAAGGAGGAGGAGAACTCAGGAATGACTTCTGTCACTACGACACAGTCGGAACGATGGAAACCACAAGAACAGGAATTAAAAAAAACTAAAAGTTCAAGTTACATTTAAAGAAGAAAACCTAGTTAAAGGAATCAAAACACCAACCTGGAGAACGACGGAGTTCAGGAGACAAACCAGGCTGCAAACACAACAAACCACCAGAGAACTGATCAGGTGGAAGTGATGAGGGAGTTTAAAAAAGGAGGGAAAACACACAAAGGGAGGAAGTAAAGACACAAACGACAAACAAGAGGAGGCCATTTCAAAATAAAACAGGAAACAGAAAAGGGACATGGAAAGTAGACATGAACAAACAGATGGAGACAGACAGAAGAAGAAAAACATACAAACTAACAAAACTAAACCCAAAGACCATGACAGTCCTATTACTGATTGATTGATTGATTGATTGATTGATTGATTGATTGATTGATTGATTGTATTCCATTTGTTTACTTTTAAGCCTTGTGTTTGTTTAGTCTTGTGACCTGCCAAGGGACAACAGATGCAAATTAGCATCTATGCTAACTCTGGCGCATTTACAATATGTATTATCTATGTTTGTTCATTAATGAGCACTGTCCCTTTTAAATAAATAATTAAATAAATAAAAAAATACTGAGACATCCACAGAAAATCACAGAAACATCTCCGACTCAAGTATTTGCTGCAGATTTTATCTCTGGGTTTTCAAAGAATAAACACATTTTTTCTTTTTACAGATTTGTCCAACATCACATTACAGTCCATCAATCACCCAGAAAACCTATTCAGACCTCGTTAACTCAATCAGCTGCTGATCACTTAGTAATAAACGAGTCTCAGGAACCATTTGGAGCTCATCGTTGCCATATTTCATTATCATCATTCTCCTTCTTATTATTGTTGTTGTTGTTGTTGTTGTTGTTTTTATGAATCGTAAGCTTAGTGGCAAATACTGTACATGGCTAAAAGTAATTGATTAAATGGTCAACAGAAAACCATACACACTGTAGCTAAAAGTAAACACCTAAATCATGAGGAAAACTAATTAATAGCTAGCTTAAAGTAAAGAATTAGGTAAAACCACTAAATGAGTAAAAGTACTGTAATAGATGGAATTAATATATAGATAGAAAAGAATTTATTAAATGATTTGCTAAAACTAAATAATTAACTAACCATTCATCACTTTTAATTATCTATTAGTGAGCTAATTATTTTTGACATTTAGCTATTTATTACTTTCACCGAAGTATTTATTTTTTACAGCCAGCTATTTATTACTATTAGCTTTAAGCTAAGTATTTGAATATAGACATGTTACTTTTAGCTAGCTAGTTATTCCTCTTAGCTAATTATTAGTTAGTTGGTTATAACAAACTACTTATTCATTTTCCTAATCCCTTAATCATTTGCTTTTTGTTATTGATTTAACCATTAGTTAATAACCTAAGCAATATTTTTTCTGTTACTTTGAGCTAACCATTTGTTACAATTAGCTGAGCACTGATTCCCTTTAGCTAACTATTTATTATGCTAAATAACTATTTGTTACTTTTAGTTAACTTTTTGTGACTTTTAGCTCACTATTTGTTAATTTCAGCTATTATTTTTAAATAACTTGCTTTTAGTTAACTCCTTTTTTATTTTTTGTTTAATGTATTATGTTAGCTAACTGTTTGTTATGCTTAGCTAGCTATTTGTTTATTTTAGTTACTATTCATGTTTATCTGACTTTTGATTTCTTTTAGCTTACTCTTTACTTATAGTTAAGTCTTGTTGCTTTTAGCTACTATTTATTATGTTAGGGCTATTTGTTACTTTGAGCTAGCTATTTGTTTATTTTAGCTAGCTAGTCTTTGTTGCTTTTAGCTACTTGTTTATTTTAGCTAGCTAGTCTTTGTTGCTTTTAGCTACTTGTTTATTTTAGCTAGCTAGTCTTTGTTGCTTTTAGCTATTTGTTTATTTTAGTTAGCTAGTCTTTGTTGCTTTTAGCTACTTGTTTATTTTAGCTAGCTAGTCTTTGTTGCTTTTATCTACTTGTTTATTTTAGCTAGCTAGTCTTTGTTGCTTTTATCTACTTGTTTATTTTAACTAGCTGGTCTTTGTTGCTCTTAGCTAACTATATGTTTTGTTTATCTAACTGTTGTTTCTTTGTAGCTTACTATTAATGACTTCTAGCTAAGTCTTTGTTACAGTTAGCAAATTAGCGTCTCCGTTTTATTTATCTTTCACCACAACACTACAGTGAACGAAACACAGAGGCAGATAAGTTCCAGTCATACATGTGTTTATTATCCATCAGACAACAATTTACGTTTCATGTTTGATTATTGATCAGGTTGATTTTCTATTAGAACACAAGTTGTTTAAGGAGCATTTAGCAGCCAGAGAGGAAGACGTCTTTCTAACTACACGTCTGATTCCAGATATGATGTTTAAAACTCTAAAACATCCTTCTGTGAAAGTAAACCAGGAAGCACATTTCCTTCTGTTAGGCCTCGCTGCTGCTGATTTTGACACTGAGAGCTGGCTGGTTAATGTCAGTCATTGTGGCTGAGATGGTGACATTATCTCCCCTGTAAGACAGATCAGAACCAGCTTTACCTCTGACAAACCCAATCTGTCTGCCGTTACACATTTTGTCATACAGGCTGGAATCACAGAGTTGTTTCCTGTCAAAGATTCCCACTGCAAAAAGGTTAGAGTAGAGGTTGAAGTCGTAGGGATTGAACAACATGACAGCCATCTTCTTTTCCACTGTCTGAGTGGATTCGCTGAAGAGGTCGTAGGTGAAGACGGCCACAGCTCCACAGGCTGTGTCAGCATGCTTTACGAACAGAGCAGAACCATCTGCAGACGGTCCGACAGGGTCTGGTAAAGCTTCTTTACAGTATCCACTGTCCATGTACACCCTGTTAGAGACACAAGAGACACCTCAGTGAAGATACAGACTCACTTTACTTTTCCACTCAGAGTTCATCAGACTAAACAGTTACTGGACGTAACTCCAGCTCTGTGGAGGAAGAAGAGCAACGGAGGTTTGATATGTGAGAGCAGGAGGAACCTGCAGACATCAGTCAGGAACTAACTGTACATTACATGATAAAATGCTATAGTACCTAATATTGTTGTACATATTCTATTCTATTCTATTCTATTCTATTCTATTCTATTCTATTCTAAAGTCTGAAGTAGAAGGAGTAGAGTCCAGCCCCTCTCCAGGAGTCTGGTTCCAGAACCTTTCCTATGTGTGTCCACCTCCTGCACCAGTTCAGGTTCCTTTACCACCAGTGAGGTGACATCTCACATCCCCACAACCAGTCTACACCATCGGAAGGGTTCTTCAGGGAGATTACAGTATTATATTATATTATATTATATTATATTATATTATATTATATTATATTATATTATATTATATTATATTAATTTGTATTATATTATATTATATTATATTAAAAAATCTGATTGTTAGACCTTCACAATAAAAGCCAGCCACTTGAACAATGAAAACAATGAATTACACTTTAAACAAAGTTTATAATCAGTGTAACACGAACAGACCTCAGGTGTGCACTCACCTGGGGTTAGCCAGGACGTAGTTTTTGGTGTCATTGTTAATCTGAACAGCACACTGGCGGTGTGTATTACCCATGATGCCTGAAAACAACAGAACAAAGATCAGTCACACAGCTGAAACCATCCTCTCTGATCTGCTACACTTTGTACATCAGTGACACCTCAGGACAGCTTCAGGTATCACTCAAAAAGCTACATCTGAACACTGGGGGGCAGAGTGGTGTAAAACAAGGCTAAGAGAAGGACAGAAGTTACACATCTACGGCAGCTGGACTAGGCCAAAACTAAACATATGCAAAAATACAAAACACAGGACGGACTGGACATAGCAGTGGAAACACAGTGAATAACTAAACCCTCAGAATAGACTAACATGGTGGACTTTTAAAGACTCTAAATGGTGAAACCCAACATTTAATTAGTTCTTTTGTCATTATCTTTCATCCACATCTCTATAAAGTCTTCTCAGGTGAGGGAGTTGAATATTTCTGATTGCAGCTGTAACCATGGAAACACAACAAATTCAAAGAAAACAATGTTTATATGAAAACCGCCTCATATATTTAATATCTACTTACATATATAAACCATGACAATGAAAAATAAAGACAAAGCTGAAAACTAAAATCTAAAAACAAGTAAAATATAGAAATATACTTCTTTATAACACGTGACATTTTAAAAAGTGATAATATAAAATCCAGTATTTGTCTAAATTAGCTTTTCCATCACTATGCAGCTACAATCAGTGAACAGATCCAACTTACAGCAGTGATGAGGTGAATCCAGGCAGCAGCTCTGATCAGTCTGAAGGATCCACTGAGGGACCAGAGCAGCTCGTATTTATAAAACCCAGAGACAGGAAGTGAAAGTATGAAGCTGAGATCAGAGCCTGAAGTCCTCAGGTCACCGTCTGTGTTTGATGAGGAAAATGGAAGTGTTTAATGATGAAACCATTTATCGGCCTGTCTTGCGTCTCTTCGTTCTCATGTTGTGCAAGTCAGTTTTTGGTAAGTCTGTGCCCTGTTGTGGTTGTTTTGCCTCCTCCTGCTGTAGATATTCAAATATCTCCATGTTTCCAGCCTCTCTGCTCTTCTCATCATCTGTAGGAAGATGTTCCACCATGCTGGATGTATCTCCAACTACTGTCTCCTCTGTTCACTGTTTCTGAGCCGTGCTGCATTTATTTTATTGATGCAGTAGCTTTGATTTTCATCTCAGTGTCTCTTATTGTATGAATTTCTGTCATCTGACTGTTGCTCACAGCTGAGTCACTCATGATTTCTCAGTTGCACTGAGAAGCTCAGATTTTTTTGATTTTCCCAGAATCTGGTTAAAGTAAAGGATTTATTTTTGGAGAACTTTTTAAATCAGAGGTGTTGCATCTTTGTGATACAACACACCTGATACAACACATCTGATACAACACACCTGATACAACACACCTGATACAGCACACCTGATACAACACACCTGATACAACACACCTGATACAACACATCTGATACAACATATCTGATACAACACACCTGATACAACACATCTGATACAACACACCTGATACAACACGTCTGATACAACACTTCTGATACAACACGTCTGAAACAACACACCTGATACAACACGTGTGATACAGCACACCTGATACAACACACCTGATACAACACACCTGATACAACACATTTGATTCAACACACCTGATACAACACACCTGAAACAACACATCTGATACAACACGTGTGATACAGCACACCTGATACAACACACCTGATACAACACGTCTGATACAACACACCTGATACAACACACCTGATACAGCACACCTGATACAACACACCTGATACAACACACCTGATACAACACATCTGATACAACATATCTGATACAACACACCTGATACAACACACCTGATACAACACATTTGATTCAACACACCTGATACAACACATCTGATACAACACACCTGATACAACACGTGTGATACAGCACACCTGATACAACACACCTGATACAACACGTCTGATACAACACACCTGATACAACACACCTGATACAACACGTCTGATACAACACACCTGAAACAACACACCTGATACAACACGTCTGATACAACACACTTGATACAACACGTCTGATACAACACGTCTGATACAACACGTCTGATACAACACACCTGATACAACACATCTGATACAACACACCTGATACAACACGTCTGATACAACACACCTGATACAACACACATCATACAACACGTCTGATACAGCACACCTGATACAACACGTCTGATACAACACGTCTGATACAACACATTTGATACAACACGTCTGATACAACACATCTGATACAACACGTCTGATACAACACACCTGATACAACACGTCTGATACAACACGTCTGATACAACACGTCTGATACAACACACCTGATACAACACGTCTGATACAACACATCTGATACAACACGTCTGATACAACACGTCTGATACAACACGTCTGCAACACGTCTGATACAACACGTCTGATACAACACACCTGATACAACACGTCTGATACAACACACCTGATACAAAACGTGTGATACAGCACACCTGATACAACACGTCTGATACAACACGTCTGATACAACACATCTGATACAACACACCTGATACAACACATTTGATACAACACGTCTGATACAACACGTCTGATACAACACGTCTGATACAACACACCTGATACAACACGTCTGATACAACACACCTGATACAACACGTCTGATACAACACGTCTGAAACAACACACCTGATACAACACATTTGATTCAACACACCTGATACAACACACCTGATACAACACATCTGATACAACACACCTGATACAACACACCTGATACAACACGTGTGATACAGCACACCTGATACAACACGTCTGATACAACACGTCTGATACAACACGTCTGATACAACACACCTGATACAACACGTCTGATACAACACATCTGATACAACACACCTAATACAACACGTCTGATACAACACATCTGATACAACACGTCTGATACAACACATCTGATACAACACGTCTGAAACAACACACCTGATACAACACATTTGATTCAACACACCTGATACAACACACCTGATACAACACATCTGATACAACACACCTGATACAACACACCTGATACAACACACCTGATACAACACACCTGATACAACACGTCTGATACAACACACCTGATTCAACACGTCTGATACAACACGTCTGATACAACACGTCTGATACAACACACCTGATTCAACACGTCTGATACAACACACCTGATACAACACATCTGATACAACACGTCTGATACAACACACCTGATACAACACATCTGATACAACACGTCTGACACAACACACCTGATTCAACACACCTGATACAACACACCTGATACAACACATCTGATACAACACACCTGATACAACACACCTGATACAACACGTCTGATACAACACACCTGATACAACACACCTGATACAACACACCTGATACAACACACCTGATACAACACGTCTGATACAACACACCTGATACAACATGTCTGATACAACACACCTGGTACAACACGTCTGATACAACACACCTGATACAACACGTCTGATACAACACGTCTGATACAACACCCCTGATACAACACGTCTGATACAACACGTCTGATACAACACACCTGATACAACACATCTGATACAACACACCTGATACAACACGTCTGATACAACACACCTGATACAACATGTCTGATACAACACACCTGATACAACACGTCTGATACAACACGTCTGATACAACACGTCTGATACAACACACCTGATACAACACGTCTGATACAACACGTCTGATACAACACGTCTGAAACAACACACCTGATACAACACATTTGATTCAACACACCTGATACAACACACCTGATACAACACATCTGATACAACACACCTGATACAACACACCTGATACAACACGTGTGATACAACACATCTGATACAACACGTCTGATACAACACGTCTGATACAACACGTCTGATACAACACGTCTGATACAACACGTCTGATACAACACACCTGATACAACACACCTGATACAACACGTCTGATACAACACGTCTGATACAACACGTCTGATACAACACACCTGATACAACACGTCTGATACAACACACCTGATACAACACGTCTGATACAACACATCTGATACAACACGTCTGATACAACACGTCTGATACAACACGTCTGCAACACGTCTGATACAACACGTCTGATACAACACACCTGATACAACACACCTGATACAACACACCTGATACAACACATCTGATACAACACGTCTGATACAACACACCTGATACAACACGTCTGATACAACACATCTGATACAACACATCTGATACAACACGTCTGATACAACACACCTGATACAACACGTCTGATACAACACATCTGATACAACACGTCTGATACAACACATCTGATACAACACGTCTGATACAACACGTCTGATACAACACGTCTGATACAACACATCTGATACAACACGTCTGATACAACACGTCTGATACAACACGTCTGATACAACACGTCTGCAACACGTCTGATACGACACGTCTGATACAACACATCTGATACAACACATCTGATACAACACGTCTGATACAACACACCTGATACAACACGTCTGATACAACACATCTGATACAACACGTCTGATACAACACGTCTGATACAACACGTCTGATACAACACGTCTGCAACACGTCTGATACAACACGTCTGATACAACACGTCTGATACAACACATCTGATACAACACACCTGATACAACACGTCTGATACAACACGTCTGCAACACGTCTGATACAACACGTCTGATACAACACACCTGATACAACACATCTGATACAACACATCTGATACAAAACATCTGATACAACACATCTGATACAACACACCTGATACAACACATCTGATACAACACATCTGATACAACACATCTGATACAACACACCTGATACAGCACGTCTGATACAACACGTCTGATACAACACACCTGATACAACACACCTGATACAACACATTTGATACAACACACCTGATACAACACGTCTGATGCAACATGTCTGATACAACACATCTGATACAACACACCTGATACAACACATCTGATACAACACATCTGATACAACACATCTGATACAAAACATCTGATACAACACATCTGATACAACACACCTGATACAACACGTCTGATACAACACACCTGATACAACACATCTGATACAACACATCTGATACAACACATCTGATACAACACACCTGATACAACACGTCTGATACAACACGTCTGATACAACACACCTGATACAACACATCTGATACAACACACCTGATACAACACGTCTGATACAACACACCTGATACAACACACCTGATACAACACGTCTGATACAACACGTCTGATACAACACATCTGATACAACACACCTGATACAACACATCTGATACAACACACCTGATACAACACGTCTGATACAACACGTCTGATACAACACACCTGATACAACACACCTGATACAACACATTTGATACAACACACCTGATACAACACGTCTGATGCAACACGTCTGATACAACACACCTGATACAACACGTCTGATACAACACACCTGATACAACACACCTGATACAACACGTCTGATACAACACATCTGATACAACACATCTGATACAACACGTCTGATACAACACACCTGATACAACACATCTGATACAACACACCTGATACAACACGTCTGATACAACACATCTGATACAACACGTCTGATACAACACACCTGATACAACACATCTGATACAACACATCTGATACAACACACCTGATACAACACGTCTGATACAACACACCTGATACAACACATCTGATACAACACGTCTGATACAACACACCTGATACAACACATCTGATACAACACGTCTGATACAACACACCTGATACAACACATCTGATACAACACATCTGATACAACACATCTGATACAACACGTCTGATACAACACGTCTGATACAACACGTCTGATACAACACATCTGATACAACACACCTGATACAACACACCTGATACAACACACCTGATACAACACACCTGATACAACACGTCTGATGCAACATGTCTGATACAACACGTCTGATGCAACATGTCTGATTCAACACGTCTGATGCAACATGTCTGATACAACACGTCTGATGCAACATGTCTGAGACAAACACGTCTGATGCAACACGTCTGATTCAACACGTCTGATACAACATGTCTGATACAACATGTCTGATGCAACACGTCTGATACAACACATCTGATACAACACACCTGATTCAACACGTCTGATACAACATGTCTGATACAACACGTCTGATTCAACACATCTGATACAACACGTCTGATACAACACGTCTGATACAACACATTTGATACAACACGTCTGATACAACACGTCTGATACAACACGTCTGATACAACATGTCTGATACAACACATTTGATACAACACGTCTGATACAACACGTCTGATACAACACGTCTGAAACAACATGTCTGATACAACACATTTGATACAACACGTCTGATACAACACGTCTGATACAACACGTCTGATACAACATGTCTGATACAACATGTCTGATACAACACGTCTGATACAACATGTCTGATACAACACGTCTGATACAACACGTCTGATACAACACATTTGATACAACACGTCTGATACAACACGTCTGATACAACATGTCTGATACAACATGTCTGATACAACATGTCTGATACAACATATCTGATACAACACGTCTGATACAACACGTCTGATACAACATGTCTGATGCAACATATCTGATACAACACGTCTGATACAACACATTTGATATATATATCTTCTCTGTCAGCCGTTAAAACTCCAGCTGTTGGACAAACTGTCACCGACACGCAATGGATCCTGGGATATTTGAGGCTACTAAGGATCCACTGATGAATCCTTCAAATCCGTGGAAAAGAAGGACGCATTCGTCGGTCGCATTTGAAGGAGTCTTTGAGTTTTAATGAAATGGGACAGCCTCAGTCGCACCGCTGTGACGTATGCGGCCGAATAATGCAGCCTTGAAGGATGCAGCCCCTGAATTGGGACACAACTCGTGTTTGAAACAAAGTCCACCACAGTGCTACGGCACTCTGACACCAGTGGCCTTAACACTAGTTAACAGCTTTGATAAGATGTCCAGTACCTCTCTGTTTGGTGTGGGCTGTGAACTTTTCTGACAGGCTTGACACTCCATACTTAATATGTAGTTTTATGTGATGTAGTTAAGTGATCTGGATGATAACTTATCTTAGCTGAGTGTGGTGAATAACACCTCAACTCATGTCTGCGCTAATGTGTGATGAACTATTAGCACTACTGAAGAGGGATAAGTGTCTGCAGGTTGTGTACGTTTATTAAGTGTTTGCTGTCTAATGAAAAGGTTCAGATGAGAGAAGAAATCACTGGGGAAGAGAGGAAGAGGAAAAAACCTTAACAAGAACAAAACAAGTTCTTTAGAAACTTTTTTCTTTTTAATGTTATTGCAGATTTGTTCTAAGTGACTTTTCTACCACTGCAGTTGACTTTCTGAGAACACAGTGAGCTATGTCAGTGCTGGGTGTATTTACTGTGAGTATGTTAGTACAGCGTAATGTTAGTAGATGATAATGTTTTGCCTCATACTGTAATTTATTGTATCCGTTGGGTTACAGTTTGGATGACTAATAGAACTGACACAGTTCTAATGAGAGGAGCAAGTGAAGTTATTCCAGCTGTTGGTCTCTGTTTGGAGTGATCTGTGAAGGCGTTATTACCGACACATTCAAATGCTTTCAGTGGAGGCTCTCTGGATTTACATCCTGGTTATCTGGAAGTCTGCTGTCTCGTGGCCTCCTGCTGATACCCACTTTACAGCATCCCAACAGGTCTGGAAGGTGTCTGGCTTCAGTGATTAAAAGATCCTGTCTCCAGTCTTTGCTCTGAAACTGGATGAACTTGCTCCTTCTCCGTCTTAAAGTTTTTTTTCATGGCTGGTTGATCCTACAGGTGATGATTATAAACATATAAATGAAGTTTGAAGTTGATTCTAATATTGGGAAATTATTCTTGGTAAGCAGAATTCTGACGAAGTAGCTGAGAAAAAAGAAGTTTAGGAACTCTAACCGTAAAAGCTGAAGAAAGAGGAAGTCTTAGGCCACAGGTAGCCTTCGCCAGAGCTTAAAAAGAGGAACTTCAGTCGTTCAAACTGCATAATTAAAAAAGAGGAAGTAGTAAACCGCATGCAGCCAACAGCTGAGCTTGAGCAGGTCCTGACCGCACTTATGCAAGTTCCTTGTAAGGTGATAAAGGGACGTGAGAAGAGTTGAAATCAGGTGAAAGCACAAATTTACATACATGTGTGTTTCTCTATAAAAGTAACAGACAGAGGCAATTTTATGGAGATGTTCGTGGACACAGCAGAAGAACGGTCTCGTCTGATTTACTTCATGGACAGTGGAGTCTTCTCTGTTCAACTGAACGTGACGTCCACACTGACGTCGTTGCTGTTATAGTTTATAATTATTTAAGCACTTTGAAGTCATTGTTTCGTTTCATTCTAATACATTTTTAATAAAAGTTGTTAATTCATGTGTTCGTCTCTGTCGTGTGTCTGACTGGAACAACGGGGTGAAAGTGACACAAACTGCTCGTATTTGTCTACCAGCTTCACTATAAAAAGAAAAATCCCCAGTTTTCTAAATCTTTATCTTTAACAAGGGCTCCTGCTTTTATCAGCAGTCTGACAAACCTTTTAATTGTTCTCATTGTCAGGTACTCCTTGAAATGCTTGTTTTGCAGGACGAAGTAAGCCATTAACAGAATCTGGACTTCCAAGGAACAGGAAGTAAATTTATTTCCAACCAGGCCTCCAACGCAAATAGTTTGAGGTGATACTTCACCTGTTGACTCACCGGAACTATGAATAATCACATTGTAATTGGCAAAAAGAGTCTGAGGGTCAAGGACACCGGAAACAGGAGCCAGAGGTTGTTACAGTGGACAGTAATGTTCCAGCTCATCAAACTCATTTTAATATAAGACAAAGACAACCCAAGAAAAGACAACATGCATGTTTTAAATGTTGATTTATTGAAGGAAAAATGCTGTCCAGTCCATCTTGCTTTATGCGAAAAGTAACTGCCCCCTTAGCTACCAGTCTACCACTGGGTTCAGTCTCTCCATCCACACCCACACATGATCACTGCCAGACTTAAACATCACTAAATAGAACCTGTCTGGTTTTGTGAAGCAGCTAAAGGCTCTCTAAAAGCAGCACATGATGCCACGTTCTAAAGAGATCCAAGAACAGATGAGGAACAAAGTCGTTGACCTTCATCAGTCTGGAGGGTTACAAAGCCATTGCTGAGGCTGTGGGACTCCAGAGAAGCACAGTGAGAGACTTTATCCACAAATGGAGGAACATGGAACAGTGGTGGACCTTCCCAGGAGTGGACCAACCACCAACGTTTCCCCAAGAGCATCCATATCTAATCCAGAAGCCACAGAAGAACCAAGAGGAACATCTAAAGACCTGCAGACCTCACTGGCCTCAGTTAAGGTCCGTCTACATGATTCCACAATGAGGAAGTTTGGATATTTCTGTGAATCTGTGACTAAATTATTCATTTTTATTCACAATTGTTCGTTAAGTCTTTTGTTATTTTCTGGCTCAAGTACTCGCTGTAGATCTTAGTCCAGTGTTTTGATCTGTGATGGACATTTTCCTCACATTTAGGACATTTAACAGATTTAACAGAACAACTACTGGACTGATCCATCGGTGAAACAACAGAACGCCGTCGTCTAGATTCTTGGAAACATCAACAGACGTTAAATCCCTCTGTGGAATCAGTAACCACACCTCTGGAATCAGAAGCTGCTGTTGCTTCCTTTTGCAGAAATAACTTCTTGCAGGCGTTTTTCATTAATTAAATGTCATCTGTGGCGTCATCGTGAGGAAGTTATTAAGAAACTGAGTATTTCTGGGTTGAGGATGAAACAAGACATTTGTCATGTTGGGTTTTGATCAGATCAAACCGTCTCAGTTCGGCAGGTTTCATCAGCAGCAGCTAAACTGGCTGGAAAATGAATGAAGGCTGGTGTGGAGCTTTTTAAACAGCAGCATCCAGAGGAAGCAGCTGGTTTGTAGATCTGTGAGCTCCATCTGGTGGACTGAAGGCAGCAGCAGCAGCTCAGGTTCTTTACCATTGATGAATTATTGGGACAGTGATTGGATTTTTGGCTCCTTCTGTCCACAGACTAAAACATGAAGCTCAAATTCTCCCTGATGTGTGAGGAAGAGAAAAATTCCTGAAACCCAGTTAGAATTTCATTCATCCTGACTCCCACTGACGCCTCGTCCAAAATTACTCAAAACGTTGCTCTACATTCGTCCACTATGGTTCATAAATGGTCAGAAATGACTCTGAATTTGTCCCAGCAGAACCAAAACTTGACTAAATTGACATAAACTTGTCAAATATGACTTAAACTTTGTCCAGAGTTGCTCTAAATTTGCCAGAAATCACTCAAACTTTGTCCACAGTGTCTCAAAAGTTGTCCAGAGTTGTTTAAAATCTGTCCAAAATGATAAAAACTTCAACAAACTGGGTCTAAATTTTTCCTCACTGTGGTTCTTTTTGCTCTGCAGCATAAAGTCCTGAACCTCCAAGGAAACAGAACAACCATGAAGGAGGAGGAGAACTCAGGAATGTCTTCTGTCACTACGACACAGTCGGAACGATGGAAACCACAAGAACAGGAATTAAAAAAAACTAAAAGTTCAAGTTACATTTAAAGAAGAAAACCCAGTTGTAGGAATCAAACCACCAACCTGGAGAACGACGGAGTTCAGGAGACAAACCAGGCTGCAAACACAACAAACCACCAGAGAACTGATCAGGTGGAAGTGATGAGGGAGTTTAAAAAAGGAGGGAAAACACACAAAGGGAGGAAGTAAAGACACAAACGACAAACAAGAGGAGGCCATTTCAAAATAAAACAGGAAACAGAAAAGGGACATGGAAGGTAGACATGAACAAACAGATGGAGACAGACAGAAGAAGAAAAACATACAAACTAACAAAACTAAACCCAAAGACCATGACAGTCCTATTACTGATTGATTGATTGATTGATTGATTGATTGATTGATTGATTGATTGATTGATTGTATTCCATTTGTTTACTTTTAAGCCTTGTGTTTGTTTAGTCTTGTGACCTGCCAAGGGACAACAGATGCAAATTAGCATCTATGCTAACTCTGGCGCATTTACAATATGTATTATCTATGTTTGTTCATTAATGAGCACTGTCCCTTTTAAATAAAGAATTAAATAAATAAAAAAATACTGAGACATCCACAGAAAATCACAGAAACATCTCCGACTCAAGTATTTGCTGCAGATTTTATCTCTGGGTTTTCAAAGAATAAACACATTTTTTCTTTTTACAGATTTGTCCAACATCACATTACAGTCCATCAATCACCCAGAAAACCTATTCAGACCTTGTTAACTCAATCAGCTGCTGATCACTTAGTAATAAACGAGTCTCAGGAACCATTTGGAGCTCATCGTTGCCATATTTCATTATCATCATTCTCCTTCTTATTATTGTTGTTGTTGTTGTTGTTGTTGTTTTTATGAATCGTAAGCTTAGTGGCAAATACTGTACATGGCTAAAAGTAATTGATTAAATGGTCAACAGAAAACCATACACACTGTAGCTAAAAGTAAACACCTAAATCATGAGGAAAACTAATTAATAGCTAGCTTAAAGTAAAGAATTAGGTAAAACCACTAAATGAGTAAAAGTACTGTAATAGATGGAATTAATATATAGATAGAAAAGAATTTATTAAATGATTTGCTAAAACTAAATAATTAACTAACCATTCATCACTTTTAATTATCTATTAGTGAGCTAATTATTTTTGACATTTAGCTATTTATTACTTTCACCGAAGTATTTATTTTTTACAGCCAGCTATTTATTACTATTAGCTTTAAGCTAAGTATTTGAATATAGACATGTTACTTTTAGCTAGCTAGTTATCCCTCTTAGCTAATTATTAGTTAGTTGGTTATAACAAACTACTTATTCATTTTCCTAATCCCTTAATCATTTGCTCTTTGTTATTGATTTAACCATTAGTTAATAACCTAAGCAATATTTTTTCTGTTACTTTGAGCTAACCATTTGTTACAATTTGCTGAGCACTGATTCCCTTTAGCTAACTATTTATTATGCTAAATAACTATTTGTTACTTTTAGTTAACTTTTTGTGACTTTTAGCTCACTATTATTAAATAACTTGCTTTTAGTTAACTCCTTTTTTATTTTTTGTTTAATTTATTATGTTAGCTAACTGTTTGTTATGCTTAGCTAGCTATTTGTTTATTTTAGTTACTATTCATGTTTATCTGACTTTTGATTTCTTTTAGCTTACTCTTTACTTATAGTTAAGTCTTGTTGCTTTTAGCTACTATTTATTATGTTAGGGCTATTTGTTACTTTGAGCTAGCTATTTGTTTATTTTAGCTAGCTAGTCTTTGTTGCTTTTAGCTACTTGTTTATTTTAGCTAGCTAGTCTTTGTTGCTTTTAGCTACTTGTTTATTTTAGCTAGCTAGTCTTTGTTGCTTTTAGCTGTTTGTTTATTTTAGCTAGCTAGCTAGTCTTTGTTGCTTTTAGCTACTTGTTTATTTTAGCTAGCTAGTCTTTGTTGCTTTTATCTACTTGTTTATTTTAGCTAGCTAGTCTTTGTTGCTCTTAGCTAACTATATGTTTCGTTTATCTAACTGTTGTTTCTTTGTAGCTTACTATTAATGACTTCTAGCTAAGTCTTTGTTACAGTTAGCAAATTAGCGTCTCCATTTTATTTATCTTTCACCACAACACAACAGTGAATGAAACACAGAGGCAGATAAGTTCCAGTCATACATGTGTTTATTATCCATCAGACAACAATTTACGTTTCATGTTTGATTATTGATCAGGTTGATTTTCTATTAGAACACAAGTTGTTGGAGGAGCACATTTCCTTCTGTTAGGCCTTGCTGCTGCTGATGTTGACGGTCAGATCTGGCTGGTAAGCGTCAGTCATTGTGGCTGAGATGGTGAAAGGATCTCCCCTGTAATTCAGATCAGAACCAGCTTTACCTCTGACAAACTCTGTCTGTGTGCCGTTACACATTTTATCATACAGGCTGGCATCACAGAGTTGTTTCCTGTCAAAGATTCCCACTGCGTAATAGTTAGAGTAGAGGTTGTAGTCATAGGGATTGGAGAACATCACAGCCATTGTCTTTTCCACTGTCTGAGTGGATTCGCTGAAGAGGTCGTAGGTGAAGACGCCCACAGCTCCACAGGCTGTGTCAGGAGTCTTTACGAACAGAGCAGAACCATCTGCAGACGGTCCGACAGGGTCTGGTAAAGCTTCTTTACAGTATCCACTCTCCATGTACACCCTGTTAGAGACACAAGAGACACCTCAGTGAAGATACAGACTCACTTTACTTTTCCACTCAGAGTTCATCAGACTAAACAGTTACTGGACGTAACTCCAGCTCTGTGGAGGAAGAAGAGCAACGGAGGTTTGATATGTGAGAGCAGGAGGAACCTGCAGACATCAGTCAGGAACTAACTGTACATTACATGATAAAATGCTATAGTACTTAATATTGTTGTACATATTCTATTCTATAGTCTGAAGTAGAAGGAGTAGAGTCCAGCCCCTCTCCAGGAGTCTGGTTCCAGAACCTTTCCTGTGTGTGTCCACCTCCTGCACCAGTTCAGGTTCCTTTACCACCAGTGAGGTGACATCTCACATCCCCACAACCAGTCTACACCCTCGGAAGGGTTCTTCAGGGAGATTACAGTATTATATTATATTATATTATATTATATTATATTATATTATATTATATTATATTATATTATATTATATTATATTATATTATGTTATATTATATTATATTATATTAATTTGTATTATATTATATTATTTTTAGTGCTGTCAATCGATTAAAATTTTTAATCGCGATTAATCGCATGAATGTCATAGTTAACTCGCGATTAATCGCAAATTAATCGCACATTTTTTATCTATTCTAAATGTCCCTTAAATTATCATTTTATACGAGGAGGACGCGGAGAATTCACGTCAGCTGTGTTTAGCCATCAAGACTGGATGTGCTACGATGAGAACTCAGTTCACTCTGACAACACACACAGATAACTCTGGTCTTGTCAGTCGTCATGCGGCACCCCAGGCCGCCGTCACCTGGCGGAGCATCTGCATCAGCGGCACACGGTTCGGGACGTGGAAAAGGAGCCGACAGAAAGGCGAGTGAGAATATTGCTGCTGTACCACCACCAGCAGGAGATCCTGTCTGACTCAGACGGCGAACATCTCGCCCTCGACCTCGCCAACCATGCCCCCGCCCGCATTAATCTCGCGATAAAAAAATTGACGCCGTTAAAATTGAATTGCGTTAACGCGTTAATAACGCGATATTTTTGACAGCATTAATTATTTTATATTATATTATATTATATTATATTACATTAATTTATATTACATTACATTAATTTATATTATATTATATTAAAAAGTATGATTGTTAGACCTTCACAATAAAAGCCAGCCACTTGAACAATGAAAACAATGAATTACACTTTAAACAAAGTTTTAATCAGTGTAACATGAACAGACCTCAGGTGTGCACTCACCTGGGGTTAACCAGGACGTAGTTTTTGGTGTCATTGTTAATCAGAACAGCACATTGGCGGTGTGTATTACCCATGATGCCTGAAAACAACAGAACACAGATGAAACCATCCTCTCTGATCTGCTACACTTTGTACATCAGTGACACCTCAGGACAGCTTCAGGTATCACTCAAAAAGCTACATGTGAACACTGGGGGGCAGAGTGGTGTAAAACAAGGCTAAGGGAAGGACAGAAGTCACACAGCTACGGCAGCTGGAGTAGGCCAAAACTAAACATATGCAAAAATACAAAACACAGGACGGACTGGACATAGCAGTGGAAACACAGTGAATAACTAAACCTTCAGAATAGACTAACATGGTGGACTTTTAAAGACTCTAAATGGTGAAACCCTACATGAACTACAGGTAACACTGTTCAACCATTTATTTATTTTATTATACTTATCCTTTATTTAACCAGGAAGTCCCTTGAGGTTAAAAATCTTTTTTCCGAGGGAGACCTGGCCAAGATAGCACGTCATTACAAGGACCACGCTGGTCACAGTATAAAAGCATAAAACATTCAAAGTATACTTATAGACAGGGAATATTAGGCTAAGAACAGACATAACAATAACAAAAAGATCAAGAAAAGCAGTTGCACTCATGGGTTACATTTTTCTTTATCAGATTTTTGAATTCATTCAGGGAAACGAGATCATTTAGCTTTAAGATGATCTGGAGATTATTCCATGACCAAGGTGTGTTGTAAGAGAAGTGTCTGCCAAGTTCAGAGTAAATCCTGGGTACCTGGAAGTGTAGCCATCAAGCAGAACGAGAATATTAGAAGTTCCTGGCAAGTGAAAGGAATTCACTCAAATATGAAGGCAGTTTGCCCAGTGATGCTTTATAAATAAAGACATACCAGTGCTGCTGTCTCCAAATACTTAATGAAGGCCAAGAAACCAGATCATACAAAAAACAGTGATGGGTATGGAATGGAGAGTTAGTGATGAAGCGCAAAGGACTGTGATAAACTGAGTCCAGTCGACGTAATAAGGCAGAGGCAGCATTCATGTAAATGACATCCCCATAATCTAGGGTACTTAAAAACATAGCCTGGACAATTGTTTTCCGAACTGCTAAATTTAGGCAGGCCTTATTACAGTAAGAGAAACCCAGCATAAACCTCAGCTTCCTCACTAAATTCTCAATATGCTGTTTAAAAGAGAGCCTGTCATCGACCCAAATGCCCAGATATTTGTAAGAAGATACCCTTTCAATAGGGTCTCCTCCCAAGGTGTAAGTACTAATATTATTTCGTGACTGAGAGTAAGATCTGGTGAAAATAAGACATTTTGTTTTGTTAGGATTAAGAACTAGTTTTAGACCAGACAGTGAGGCCTGGAGCTGTTTAAAAGCAGCCTGGAGATCATCAGTGGCCTGATTGACAGAGGAAGCAACTGAATAGATTACAGTGTCATCTGCATAAAGGTGTAGTTTAGCTGTATTCATGTCCTTTCCAAGGTCATTTATAAAAAACAGAGAACAAGATAGGGGGTAAAATTGAACCTTGTGGCACACCCTTACTTATTTTCAGAAAGTCTGACTTGTGACCTTCTGTAAAAACACACTGGGGATCTGTCTGCCAGGTAGTTAGCAAACCACTGTACAGCCTCATCACTCAGACCAATATCTCAAAGTCTGTCCAGCAGTAGGTCATGATTGACAGAGTCAAATGCCTTGGACAGATCAACAAACAGAGCAGCACAGTGTTGCTTTTTGTCCAAGGCATTGAGAATGTCATTAAGTACAAACAAAGCAGCTGTTATGATGCTATTTAATTAGTTCTTTTGTCATTTATTGTCATTATCTTTCATCCACGTCACTATAAAGTCTTCTGAGGTGAGGGAGTTGAATATTTGTGATTGCAGCTGTATCCATGGAAACACCTGTTGTGTTTCCATGGATATATGGAAACAGCTTCCTTTAGACCTGTGCTCTTTGGACTCGGTAGATGTTTTCAAAAACGTGTTTGTTTCAGCAAGTATTCTAGTCCAAACTGACCCAGCGTTGTGCTTGGTTGTATTTTATACTATGTATTTGTTGACATGATCTTTTTATATACATTTTTTTTTTTACTGTGAAGCACTTTGTGACTGCTGTCTGCGAAAAGCGCGACACAAATACAGTTTACTTACTTCCAACAAACTAAAAAAAATACGATGTTTATATAAAAAACACCTTATATATATATTATATCTACTAACACTTAATATATAAACCATGACAATGAAAAATAAAACCACCGTTAAAATCCTAACAATAAAAACCTAAACCAAGTAAAATATAGAATTATACTTTTCAGAACATGTTAAATTTTTAAAACTGCTCAAATAAAATCCTGTATTTGTCTGAATTAGTTTTTCCATCACCGTGCAGCTAAAATCAGAGAACAACTTACAGCAGTGATGAGGTGAATCCAGGCAGCAGCTCTGATCAGTCTGAAGGATCCACTGAGGGACCAGAGCAGCTCGTATTTATAGACCCAGAGATTTCAGCAGCTGTGGTCTGTATGTGGTTGTTTTGTCTCCACATTCTATCAATATATAACCATTTCCATGCTTCTAGCCTCTCCAGACATTTCCTCTCTCCTCTGCTCATCAGCTGTAGAAAGATGTTTCACCACGCTGAATGCATCTTCAACTACTTGCTCTTCCAATTTGGAGCCGTGCTGCATTTATTTTATTGATCCAGTAGCTTTGATTTTCCTCTCAGTCTCTCTTGTTGTATGATTTTTTGTCACCTGACTGTTGCTCACAGCTGAGTCACCCATGATTTCTCAGTTGCACTGAGAAGCTCAGATTTTTTTGTTTTTCCCAGAATCTGGTTAAAGTAAAGGATTTATTTTTGTTTTTAATTGTTCTCGCTATCAGGCTCACCTTGAATTGTTGGATTTGCAGGCAAAGTGAGCCATTAACAGAATCTGGACTTCCAAGGAACAAAGTTCATTTATTTCCCACCAGGCCTCCAACACAAATAGTTTGAGGTGATACTTCACCTGTTGACTCACCAGAACTATGAGTAATCACATTGTAATTGGCAAAAAGAGTCTGAGGGTCAAAGACACTGGAAACAGGAGCCAGAGGTTGTTACAGTGGACAGTAATGTTCCAGCTCATCAAACTCATTTTAATATAAGACAAAGACAACATGCAGGTTTTAAATGTTGATTTCATTTATTGAAGGAAAAATGCTGTTCAGTCCATCTTGCTCTATGCGAAAAGTAACTGCCCCCTTAGCTACCAGTCTACCACTGGGTTCAGTCTCTCCATCCACACCCACACATGATCACTGCCAGACTTAAACATCACTAATAGAACCTGTCTGGTTTTGTGAAGCAGCTAAAGGCTCTCTAAAAGCAGCACATGATGCCACGTTCTAAAGAGATCCAAGAACAGATGAGGAACAAAGTCGTTGACATCCATCAGTCCTGAGGGTTACAAAGCCATTGCTGAGGCTCTGGGACTCCAGAGAAGCACAGTGAGAGACTTTATCCACAAATGGAGGAACATGGAACAGTGGTGGACCTTCCCAGGAGTGGACCAACCACCAACATTTCTCCAAGAGCATCCATATCTAATCCAGGAGTCACAGAAGAACCCAGAGGAACATCTAAAGACCTGCAGACCTCACTGGCCTCAGTTAAGGTCCGTCTACATGATTCCACAATGAGGAAGACTCTGGGAGGAAATGGATCCATGGAGAGTTGAAGGATCAAACAACTCAACAACAAAGACTCGTCTGGTGTTTACAGAAAAATATCTGGATGAGCTCCAAGAGTTTTGGATAACATCCTGTGGACTGATGAGTCAAAGGTGGAACCTTTTGGAAGACATGGGTCCATTACATCTGGAGTAAAGCTGATCAGTCCCTCCAGGATTTCGTGGGCATTTTTCAAGATTGTTGCGGCCTAAAATGCCTGAATTCGCGGCAGCTTTTCTAAAAAGTTGCGATGAAAGTTGCGATGTTTTAAGCGTATTTGTGTCGATGAAATTGCGGGAGACGGTAAAAAAAAATGCTTAAAAAGTTGCATTTTTTCTTTATTTTGTATAATTCATTAAAAATATTAATTAATATTAAGTTAATTTCACATCCTGACACACACGTGTTCACAAACACACGCTCACAGCTCGTCACGTCAGTTAATGAATCTAACTGACCTTCATTGTTTCAGTGCTGCCACAGATCTGGATGCAACAGCTTCATCACGGTGGTTTGTCTGGTCTGTGGTCCGCTGGTTTCACCCATTCTCCTGATATGTTCACGGTGGATGGTTTTGGTTTGTGTTCCACCTCAATATTCCACGGGGTGCAAAACAGTTTACTTCCGCTTTGGTTAAGAACATCAGGGAATTGTTTTTGGTCTTTAGCAGTAATTTTTGTTGGTAAGTGAGATACGTTACTATCGCACATGTCTGCATCTTCAAACTATATGCAAAAAAGTGAATTCAGTGATGTACGTGCATTACGTTTGCGCTGGGGACTGCTATGATGAGAAGCCCCTGACTGCAGTGTGCAGTTCGGTGCGGGAGCTCAGCGTTCAACTTTACTTCATTTTGCAACAGTTTGGTGACGATCTGACTAACCCTCACCCTGCAGGCGTATCTAATGTAATTCACAGTGGAACCAAATACAGGTTTGCGACTATGCTAGGAGCGTACGACGGAGCTTGTTTTTACTGTCCCCGGCGGAGTCAAATGTTAGATTCAGCCAATAGCATGACAACTTTGAGCGACGTTGAGCTCCTGCCCTGAACTGCGGTCAGGGGTACCTGGCTATGATTGGTGGAACTCACAGGAGGCTGGCCAAAATTGCGGAAAAGTCGCGGTGATTGGACAAAATTGCAAGGTCGCGCAGAATTCGCGGAGATTGGTTGAATTTGCGTTAATTGTTGCGATCGCAACATCGCGAATTCCTGGAGGGACTGGCTGATACTGCATTCCACCAGAAGAACATCTACCAACAGTGAACCATGGTGGAGGTAGTGTGATGGTTGGAGGACCTGGAGCACTTGGAGCCATGAAGAAAACCCTCCTGGAGAACATCCACCATCAGTTCATGACCTGAAGATCAACTCTAATGGTTGATGCAGCAAGACAAAGACCCAAAGACCACAAGTAAGTCCACCTCTGAGTGGCTGAGAAAGAACTAAATGAAAGTTCTGGAGTGGAAGAGTCAAAGTCTGGACTTGAATCTAATTGAGATGCTGGTTCAAGACCTTAAAAGGACAGATCATGATGGGAAAACCATCTAATGTGGAAGAATTAAAACTATTCTAGAGAAGAGTGGACCAACATTCCTCCATGGTGATGAAAAAGACTGATCACAAGCTGGAACAAACATTTAACTGTTGCTGCCAAGAGACCAAGCAGTTATTAGGTTCGGGGGGGCAATTACTTTTCCACAGAGGTGATGTAGGTTTTCAATAAATCATTTGAAAACTGCATTTTGTGTTTTGTGGGTTATCTCTGTCGAACATTCAGTAAATGTAAATACTACACTGAACAACAATCTAAAGGCCCCATGTGAAATATTGATGCCACATGAAGTGCACCACCCAAAGTGAGCGTATACTGTCTGGTACTTGTACAAAATGGATGTTTCTCTTGATTAGTGTCCCAAATTTGAGTCCACCACTGCCTCAGTGATGCATTAATTCCATTCAGTCCATGGGTGTGGCATATCCAGACGCTGCTCCAACACAATGAGCAGTACTCAGACACTCCTTATACTGGGGACAATAAAAGGCCACCCCAACATGTCACATGTTGACCAAAGCAGCAACGCCTCAGATGACTCCGGTCATGAGGGAACGTGTCATTGGCATGTTGGAAGCAGGAATGTCCACCAGAGCGGTCGCTGTGCAGCTGAATGTTCACTATCAGACGACAGGACGTTTGAGAGTTGGTTTCCAACAGACGGGCAGTACTGCAAATCCACCTCATCCACGTCGGCCACGTGTGACCACCCCAGCACAGGATGGACACATCCGGCTTGTTCACTTGTGGGATGGTCTCAGACCAGTGACACGTACAGCAGATGAAACCTTTGGTCTGACAACAGACGCATCACACCAACATGCCAATGACACGTTCCCTCATGACCGGAGTCATTTGAGGCATCGCTGCTTTTGGGACACTGATCAAGAGAAACATCCATTTTGTACAAGTACCAGACAGTATACGCTCACTTTAGGTGGTGCACTTCATGTGGCATCAATATTTCACATGAGGCCTTTAGATTTTTGTTCAGTGTAAATATTATTTTGATGATCTGGAACATTTCAGTGTGAGACGTCAGGAAGGGGGCAAATACTTTTTCACAGCACTGTAAAAACTTTTCTGCGTATCGTTCCAGTTTGGCTCAAGGCTGCAACAAGCTGAGAGACACCAGAACATGATTTATTTGTTTTTGCTGACGTGTCTCGTGGAGAAGAGCAGCTCCTGTCAGAATGAATGAATGAATGAATGAATGAGGGAGTTTTCATCTGAACCGCTGATCCAGGAGCAGCTCAGGCAGCTGTTGACCGTCCATCCAGCCTCTGCAGGAGAAAAGACAAACAGCTGGTGAGGCTTGACAAGTTCAGTTTCTTCTCTCTGCAGAGGCGACTAACTCTCTTTAATAAATGAGACATGTTCAAATGTCTCTTCTAAACTCTACATTTCTTTTACCGTCATTTAGTTTGGATATTTCTGTGAATCTGTGACCAAATTATTCATTTAGATCATTCATCAGATCAAACAGTCTCAGTTCAGCAGGTTTCATCAGCAGCAGCTAAACTGGCTGGAAAATGAATGAAGGCTGGTGTGGAGCTTTTTAAACAGCAGCATCCAGAGGAAGCAGCTGGTTTGTAGATCTGTGAGCTCCATCTGGTGGACTGAAGGCAGCAGCAGCAGCTCAGGTTCTTCACCATTGATGAATTATTGGCTCCTTCTGTCCACAGACAAAAAAACATGAAGCTCAAATTCTCCCTGATGTGTGAGGAAAAGAAAAATTCCTGAAACCCAGTAAGAATTTCCTTCATCCTGACCCCCACTGACCTCCCGCCCAAAAGTACTCAAAACGTTGCTCTACATTCGTCCACTATGGTTCATAAATGGTCAGAAATGACTCTGAATTTGTCCCAGCAGAACCAAAACTTCACCAAATTAACATAAACTTGTCAAATATGACTTAAACTTTGTCCAGAGTTGCTCTAAATTTGCCAGAAATCACTCAAACTTTGTCCACAGTGTCTCAAAAGTTGTCCAGTTTTGTTTAAAATCTCTCCAAAATGATAAAAACTTCAACAAACTGGGTCTAAATTTTTCCTCACTGTGGTTCTTTTTGCTCTGCAGCATAAAGTCCTGAACCTCCAAGGAAACAGAACAACCATGAAGGAGGAGGAGAACTCAGGAATGTCTTCTGTCACTACGACACAGTCAGAACGATGGAAACCACAAGAACAGGAATTTTAAATAAAACTAAAAGTTCAAGTTACATTTAAAGAAGAAAACCCAGTTAAAGGAATCAAACCACCAACCTGGAGAACGACGGAGTTCAGGAGACAAACCAGGCTGCAAACACAACAAACCACCAGAGAACTGATCAGGTGGAAGTGATGAGGGACTTTAAAAAAGGAGGGAAAACACACAAAGGGAGGAAGTAAAGACAAAAGTGACACACAATAGCAGGCCATTTCAAAATAAAACAGGAAACAGAAAAGGGACATGGAAGGTAGACATGAACAAACAGATGGAGACAGACAGAAGAAGAAAAACACACAAACTAACAAAACTAAACCCAAAGACCATGACGGTCCTATTACTGATTGATTGATTGATTGATTGATTGATTGATTGATTGATTGATTGATTGATTGATTGTATTTGTTTACTTTTAAGCCTTGTGTTTGTTTAGCCTTGTGACCTGCCAAGGGACAACAGATGCAAATTAGCATCTATGCTAACTCTGGCGCATTTACAATATGTATTATCTGTGTTTGTTCATTAATGAGGACTGTCCCTTTTAAATAAAGAATTAAATAAATTTAAAAAATACTGAGACATCCACAGAAAATCACAGAAACATCTCCGACTCAAGTATTTGCTGCAGATTTTATCTCTGGGTTTTCAAAGAATAAACACATTTTTTCTTTTTACAGATTTGTCCAACATCACATTACAGTCCATCAATCACCCAGAAAGCCTGTTCAGACCTCGTTAACTCAATCAGCTGCTGATCACTTAGTAATAAACGAGTCTCAGAGACCATTTGGAGCTCATCGTTGCCATATTTCATTATCATCATTCTCCTTGTTGTTGTTGTTGTTGTTGTTGATATGAATCGTAAGCTTAGTGGCAAATACTGTACATGGCTAAAAGTAATTGATTAAATGGTCAACTAAAAACAATACACACTGTAGCTAAAAGTAAACACCTAAATCATTAGGAAAACTAATTAATAGCTAGCTTAAAGTAAAGAATTAGGTAAAACCACTAAATGAGTAAAAGTACTGTAATAGATGGAATTAATATATAGATAAAAAATGATTAATTAAATGATTCACAAAAACAAAATAATTAACTAACCATTCATCACTTTTAATTAAGTATTTGTTAGTGAGCTAATTATTTTTGACATTTAGCTATTTATTACTATTAGCTTTAAGCTAAGTATTTGAATACAGACATGTTACTTTTAGCTAGCTAGTTATTCCTCTTAGCTAATTATTAGTTAGTCAGTTATAACAAACTACTTATTCATTTTCCTAATCCCTTAATCATTTGCTCTTTTTTATTGATTTAACCATTAGTTAATAACCTAAACAATATTTTTTCTGTTACTTTGAGCTAACCATTTCTTACAATTAGCTGAGCACTGATTCCCTTTAGCTAACTATTTATTATGCTAAATAACTATTTGTTACTTTTAGTTAACTTTTGGTGACTTTTAGCTCACTATTTGTTTTTAGCTATTATTGTTAAATAACTATTTGTTACTTGTAGTTAACTCCTTTTTACTTTATGTTAACTATTTATTATGTTAGCTAAATGTTTGTTACATTTACCTAGTTATTTGTTTATTTTAGTTACTATTCATGTTTATCTGACTGTTGATTTCTTTTAGCTTACTTTTTACTTATAGTTAAGTCTTGTTGCTTTTAGCTATTTATTATGTTAGAGCTATTTGTTACTTTTAGCTAGCTATTTGTTTATTTTAGCTAGCTAGTCTTTGTTGCTTTTAGCTATTTGTTTATTTTAGCTAGCTAGTCTTTGTTGCTTTTAGCTATTTGTTTATTTTAGCTAGCTAGTCTTTGTTGCTTAAGCTATTTGTTTATTTTAGCTAGCTAGTCTTTGTTGCTTTTAGCTATTTGTTTATTTTAGCTAGCTAGTTTTTGTTGCTTTTAGCTAACTATTTGTTTTGTTTATACTATTGTTTCTTTGTAGCTTACAATTAATGACTTCTAGCTAAGTCTTTGTCACAGTTAGCAAATTAGCGTCTCCATTTTATTTATCTTTCACCACAACACTACAGTGAATGAAACACAGAGGCAGATAAGTTCCAGTCATACATGTGTTTATTATCCATCAGACAACAATTTACGTTTCATGTTTGATTATTGATCAGGTTGATTTTCTATTAGAACACAAGTTGTTTAAGGAGCATTTAGCAGCCAGAGAGGAAGACGTCTTTCTAACTACATGTCTGATTCCAGATATGATGTTTAAACTCTAGAACATCCTTCTGTGAAAGTAAACCAGGAAGCACATTTCCTTCTGTTAGGCCTCGCTGCTGCTGATTTTGACAGTGAGATCCGGCTGGTAAGTGTCAGTCATTGTGGCTGAGATAGTGAAAGGATCTCCCCTGTAAGTCAGACCAGAACCAGCTTTGCCTCTGACAAACTCTGTCTGTGTGCCGTTACACATTTTATCATACAGGCTGGAATCACAGAGTTGTTTCCTGTCAAAGATTCCCACTGCGTAACAGTTAGAGTAGAGGTTGTAGTCATAGGGATTGAAGAACATCACAGCCATCTTCTTTTCTACTCTGTCTGTACGTTTATTGTAGAGATCGTAGGTGAAGACGCCCACAGCTCCACAGGCTGTGTCAGGAGTCTTTACGAACAGAGCAGAACCATCTGCAGACGGTGCGACAGGGTCTGGTAAAGCTTCTTTACAGTATCCACTGTCCATGTACACCCTGTTAGAGACACAAGAGACGCCTCAGTGAAGATACAGACTCACTTTAGGAACCTTTTCCAATGGAGGCTTGATATGTGAAACTACAAGCAGGAGGAACCTGCAGGCATCAGTCAGGAACTAACTGTACATCACATTATAATGTGCTCTAGTACTTAATATTGTTATACATATTATATAAATACATATTCTAGACCTTCACAATGAAAGCCAGCCAGCCACATGAACAAAGAAAACAATGAATTACACTTTAAACAAAGTTTATAATCAGTGTAACATGAACAGACCTCAGGTGTGCACTCACCTGGGGTTAACCAGGACGTAGTTTTTGGTGTCATTGTTAATCTGAACAGCACACTGGCGGTGTGTATTACCCATGATGCCTGAAAACACCAGAACACAGATCAGTCACACAGCTGAAACCATAGACATATATATGTAGACGCCGCATTGACTGTGGAGGGACGTGCCTAAAGCTCCGCCATCTTGGTACAGGGCTAGCAGAGGGGGGAGTGAATGTTAGTCTATGGAGGTAAGAGGTACTCCACAATCTTAAAGTAGAATTATTCACTGAATTTTCGACCGATTTCCAGTTTGATTTGTTAAAACGTCACACATGTAGCTTTGACACAGGATGCTTTTGTTCTATTTATGTCTGCCTGTCCGTCCTCCATGTCTGACGTTTGTAACAAACAATATATGTTGACAACTGATGGATTTATGATCACTTTTATAGTGCAGACATGTCATTCCTCTATAGACGCAATGCACTGTAGGGGCGAGTGGCACTGTACCAAGATGGCCGCCGCGTAGGCACGTCGGCTCCAATCGGCAGCAGCAGTCAACGCGGCGTCTGCGTATATATGTCTATGGCTGAAACCATCCTCTCTGATCTGCTACACTTTGTACATCAGTGACACCTCAGGACAGCTTCAGGTATCACTCAAAAAGCTACATCTGAAAGTCTTCAAGTTCTAAAATGAGCAGAGGAATGCTGAGATCCAGTCATTCAGACCAGAAGAGTTACAGCTGCAATCAGAAATAATATTCAACCCCTCAAAGACTTCAAGGATTTATCAACTGAAGTTTTTTCATAGTTTTTTGTCTGCATTTATTCTGATCGATTGATCTGATCAAACTTTTTATGTGATTGATACATATTGTCGTCTTGCAGCCAAATATTTTAATATCTAGTGCGGGACCATCACAGCCCTCCCTGGAATCTGAGCTGACATTCTTTATTGGATTTTCCTTTTATGAGCCAGAGGGCAGTGCTGCACTTCAGTGAATTGAGGGGAAGACAAAGGATAGACGAGACAAGACGAACAGGGGAGGGTAAAGACGGGTAACGACTCTAAACGGTGAAACCCAACATGAACTACAGGTAACACTGTTCAACCATTCAATTAGTTCTTTTGTCATTTATTGTCATTATCTTTCATCCACATCTCTATAAAGTCTTCTGAGGTGAGGGAGTTGAATATTTCTGATTGCAGCTGGTTCCTTTAGACCTGTGCTCTTTGGACTCAGTAGATGTTTTCAAAAACGTATTTGTTTCAGCAAGTATTCTGGTCCAAACTTGTATTTTATACCATGTATTTGTTGACATGATCTTTTTATATATGTTTTTTTACTTTGAAGGACTTTGTGACTGCTGTCTGCGAAAAAAAGCGCGATACAAATGAAGTGTACTTACTTACAACTAATTCAAAGAGAATGATGTTTATATAAAAAAACAGCTCATATATTTTATATCTACTGACACTTACATATTTATAAACCATGACAATGAAAAATAAAGATAAAGCTGAAAAATAAAATCACCATTAAAATCTAAACAAAACCTAAACAAGTATCAGTGAACAACTTACAGCAGTGATGAGGTGAATCCAGGCAGCAGCTCTGATCAGTCTGAAGGATCCACTGAGGGACCAGAGCAGCTCGTATTTATAAAACCCAGAGACAGGAAGTGAAAGTATGAAGCTGAGATCAGAGCCTGAAGTTCTCAGGTCACCGTCTGTGTTTGGTGAGGAAAATGGAAGTGTTTCATAATGAAACCATTCTGGTTGTTTTTTTCATTTGGGACCTGTCTTGTGTCTCTTTGTTCTCATGTTGTGTAAGTTTGTGTCCTGTTGTGGTCGTTTTGTCTCCTTCTGCTGTAGATATTCAACCATCTCCATGTTTAAAGCCTCTCCAGACGTTTCCTCTCTGCTCTGCTCATCATCTGTAGGAAGATGTTCCACCATGTTGGACGTATCTCCAACTACTGTCTCCTCTGTTCACTGTTTCTGAGCCGTGCTGCATTTATTTTATTCTGCTGCACGTATTAAGTTAAACATCTGATGATTCCTTCAGTGTTTTGTGTTTCTGGCTGAGGAATGGTGGACTTTGTGTGGGTTTCAGGGTTCAGCTGAACGTGACGTCCACACTGACATCGTTGCTGTTATAGTTTATAATTATTTAAACACTTTGAAGTCATTGTTTCTTTTCATTTTCATACATTTCAAAATAAAAGTTGTTAATTCATGTGTTCGTCTCTGTTGTGTGTCTGACTGGAACAACGGGGGGAAAGAGAAACAAACTGCTCGTATTTGTCCACCAGCTTCTCGATAAAAAAGAGAAGTCCCCAGTTCTATGAATCTTTATCACATGAAGTGCACCACCCAAAGTGAGCGTATACTGTCTGGTACTTGTACTAAATGGATGTTTCTCTTGATTAATGTCCCAAATTTGAGTCCACCACTGCCTCAGTGATGCATTAATTCCATCCAGTCCATGGGTGTGGCATATCCAGACGCTGCTCCAACACAATGAGCAGTACTCAGACACTACTTATCAGACGGGTGACGGAGTCCGACATTGTTGGAGTAAATTTTAAGGAGAATTTATCCTGATAAATTGACCATAGATTTGACGTTTATACAACCACTTTCTCGCCTCAAATAACCTTAAACTAAATTTTGTGTCACAGTCACAGTCGTACTGTGGACAAGTACGCATATCGAGAAACGGCCACAACTACTCGTTAAATGGCTGCTTCTTCTTTTTATTTAATTAGCGGTTAGCAAACCAACTTCACATGCATCACCGCTACCTACCGGACTGGACGCTTTAAATGTCGTTTTCTTTTTTTACCCATTACTTCCTGTCCTCACAGTGGAGGTCTGTAGCCAGGTACTCTTGGAGAGGACAGGCAGCTTGGCCTTGCCCAGTCCTGTCTTGGGTGCAATAGAGTTCCTTAAAGGAGATGATAACTCCGTACAAAGTCTCAATATATCAAATAAGTTCCCCACACAACCCAAGGGGAGTTGAACAGTTCTGGTTCCAGTTCAGTCTCACAAATTAATCCTTTAGATATTCTTGGGCCTTTAAAGGAAAGTTCAATAATCCAGTGCAGCGATGGTCAACTTAAGTTCCTCTTTCGAAGGTCCCTGACCGGCTGCTCCTGCTGCCGTTCCTCTTTCTTTGAGCAAAAGATATATTCCACTAATCCCTTTTCGACGAATTTGTAGACTGTCCAGAACTCTTCTTGGATGTAGAGTAAAATCCCCCAATCCAGGACAAAAGTGAAATAGATCCAATTTTGACGATGTCCCCCGAAGAACTCCGTCAGACTGTCTCTGCTTCTCACTTTTATGCTCCCGAATCTCCTGATTTTTCACACGACTTCTCCCCCTCCCAACACACTTTACACAGTAGCACACACACACATTAGTTAGCTCAGTTAGCATGATTCAGACATTACTAAACTTCCCACTGACATATAAGGAAGCTGTATCTGTGCCTGTCAGGGCATATGAGGACATGTCCTTACAAGCAGGCCTCATCTGACTCGTTACTTCCTCTTTTTAACTACACAATTTTAATTGTTAAAAAGAGGAATTAACTGTTACAAAATATCATTTAATAGAACTTTAATAATCACAAAACTTGAATCAACTCTTGAACTTTAATTTTTTTAATCATTCTCAATCATTACAACACTTAAGTTTTAAGCATAAGCATTTGATTGTGTTGCTTTACCATACTTTGGCCTATGCATTTGACCTTTCTCATACCAGTGTCTCTGCTTCATGGCTGCTTCTGAGATCTCAAAACTTGATTCCACTCGACATCAGAAACTGAGTATTTCTGGTTTGAGGATGAAACAAGACATTTGTCATGTTGGGCTTTGATCAGATCCAACAGTTTCTGTTCAGCAGGTTTCATCAGCTAAACTGGCTGGAAAATGAATGAAGGCTGGTGTGGAGCTTTTTAACTCATTGACTGCCATTGACGTGTTTTTACGTCATTTCAAATCCAACTGCTCGCTGCCATCGACGTGTTTGTACGTCAATTATGTTTTTCAACGGGAGGCGGTAGGGGACATTCTGGTGGAGCTCTCCTATAAATTTCAGACTTGTACTGTAGTGTAGTGACCATCTGGAGGCCTGTAGGTGGCAGCAGTGCAACGATCTGGATGAGAGATGAGCCGCTATGGGCATATAGCTGAGAAGAGGTCAAGAGTTGACGAAGGAGAAAATGGAGAAACGAGAGAAGACCGTTAAGTTCAAGCAGCTCAGACTGGATCAGAGCATGTGAGGCTCTAAGTCGACTATTGAGAGTCGCGATCGTGAGAGAAGACGATCATCAGCCCGGGCCAAGCGGTGATACTCGGCATGTTTCATGACGCTGCATTTCTCCACAGTCCAGCTCAGACGAATCTGGATTGGATGAATTCAGAACCTGATCCAGATTCTCCAGATGATCGGCTGCCGTCTGGGTCAACCGGAGCAGCAGAGCCTCGTTCCAGATTCTCTAGAAAGACATGAAGGAGGTGAGAACTAACTTGCTTTATAAATAAAGATTGATTTGATTTGCTAACTTGCTAACTTTGATTGCTATCGTTTTGAGTGTGGTTTGACAGACAATCGGTCCCGACATCAACGTGATCCCGACCTCAAAGCGATCCCCCCGCCCCCCTCCTTCAGTCCACGCCACATAAACACAATTTAATCCCACTACATCATATAAACTACTGTAAAATCTGTTGTCAGGACTGACGTGAAGCAATGCTCAATTTACAGATCATGCATCCAGCAGAGATCCCACTCCTGTTGGCAGCGCTAAGAAGCAAGGTAAAAAAAGCATCTTTCTCCGCATCACACTGCAGCAAACACGTGTATCTTTATGGTAATTGTATGTATTTCTATAATTTACAGGTCGTCCATCCAGTAGAGGTCGTGAGGAAGACCCCAACCTCACCAGATTCACATCCATAAACACAAACCTGGAAATAAGTTCATACATGTTTGTCAGATGTAAAAATTGTCATTGTACATTGTTATAATTTGTGAAATAATAATAATTTTGCCATCAAAAGCCCTTTCTCAGTGTTGTTTTTATTGTTTGATAGAAGGAACCAATGTTCAGATGTTTGAGGTGTCACTAAAGCTAAAAACATGAGCCTCAAAGTCTCTGTTCTGCTTGTTTCTTTTCACTAAAACCTGTTTTCTCAGCTTTTTGGTCAGAAACTGGCGTTTTGTGTGAAACTTGCCTCTATTCAACTGCTGATTACAGAAGAACGAAACAAGCTGGAAACAAACTTTTTTTACTGATGAAAGTAGAAAGTCTACTCTTTCAGAATCTTGTTTCGGATTTTACAGGGTCATAGTACAAAATATTCTGTGGGTCTTGAAAAATCCGTCAAAATGCTTGAAAATGGCTGGCAGTCAATGAGTTAAACAGCAGCATCCAGAGGAAGCAGCTGGTTTCCAGATCTGTGAGCTCCATCTGGTGGACTGAAGGCATTATTAGGACAGTGATTGGATTATTGGCTCCTTCTGTCCACAGACAAAATAAAAAATGAAACTGAAATTCTTCCTGATGTGTGAGGAAAAAAAAATTCCTGAAACCCAGTTAGAATTTCATTCATCCTGACCCCCACTGACCCCCCGCCCAAAATTACTCAAAACTTTGCTCTACATTCGTCCACTGTGGTTCATAAATGGTCAGAAATGACTCTAAATTTGTCCCAGCAGAACCAAAACTTGACTAAATTGATTTCAACTTGACTAAATTGACATAAACTTGTCAAATATGACTTAAACTTTGTCCAGAGTTGCTCTAAATTTGCCAGAAATCACTCAAACTTTGTCCACAGTGTCTCAAAAGTTGTCCAGTTTTGTTCAAAATCTGTCCAAAATGATAAAAACTTCAACAAACTGGGTCTAAATTTTTCCTCACTGTGGTTCTTTTTGCTCTGCAGCATAAAGTCCTGAACCTCCAAGGAAACAGAACAACCATGAAGGAGGAGGAGAACTCAGGAATGTCTTCTGTCACTACGACACAGTCAGAACGATGGAAACCACAAGAACAGGAATTTAAAAAAACTAAAAGTTCAAGTTACATTTAAAGAAGAAAACCCAGTTAAAGGAATCAAACCACCAACCTGGAGAACGACGGAGTTCAGGAGACAAACCAGGCTGCAAACACAACAAACCACCAGAGAACTGATCAGGTGGAAATGATGAGGATGTTTAAAAAAAGGAGGGAAAACACACAAAGGGAGGAAGTAAAAACACAAACGACACACAGGAGGAGGCCATTTCAAAATAAAACAGGAAACAGAAAAGGGACATGGAAGGTAGACATGAACAAACAGATGGTCAGTCTCTGTATTCTCTGGTCTTTACTGTGACCTGCGGCTCCTTTTATTCATTTTGACCACAATACTGAAGTGAATGAAGCACAGAGGCAGCTGAGTTCCAGTCATACATGTGTTTATTATCCAGGACATAAATGGTTCATGCTCACTGGTTATTGATCAGGTTAATATTCTATGAGAACACAAGTTGTTACTGAAACATATCACAGACAGAGGAAGACATCATTTTGGGAAGGTTGAGACCAAAACCAGAACAAAAAACAGGATTAAATCAATGTCTGTTAATTAAAAACACGACAAACTGCAGGCTTTAATGACTACAGGTCTGATTCCAGATAGAATGATGTGAGTCACACTTTGGGAACATGTTTAAACTCTAGAACATCCTGGATCACCACCAGCAGCTTCTGCAAAACATAAAGCACATTTGCTTCTGTTAGGCCTCGCTGCTTCTGATGGTGATGGTCAGATCCGGCTGGTAAGCGTCAGTCATTGTGGCTGAGATGGTGACATCATCTTCATCGTAAGTCAGATCAGAACCAGCTTTATGTCTGACAAACCCCGGCTCTGTGTGGTGACACATCTTATCAAACAGTCTGGAATCACAGAGTTGTCTCTTGTCAAAGATTCCCACTGCGACACAGTTGGAGTAGAGGTTGAAGTCGTAGGGATTGTTGAACATCACAGCCATCTTCTTATCATCTCTCTTTGTAGATTCGTTGTAGAGGTCGTAGGTGAAGACGCCCACAGAGCCGCGGGCCGTGTGAGGAGTCTTCCTGAACAAAGCCTGACCGCCCGTAGACGGTCCGATGGTTGGTGGTAAAGTGTGCTCACAGCGTCCACTGTGAATGTGAACCCTGTCAGAGACACAAGAGACACCTCAGTGAAGATACAGACTCACTTTACTTTTCCACTCAGAGTTCATCAGACTAAACAGTTACTGGACGTAACTCCAGCTCTGTGGAGGAAGAAGAGCAACGGAGGTTTGATATGTGAGAGCAGGAGGAACCTGCAGACATCAGTCAGGAACTAACTGTACATTATACATTATATTACACTGGGCTATATTACTTAATATTGTTGTACATAACATCCAGTATTACTGTATTATTCATCCATCAGTCCCTTTTCTTCCACTTATCCAGCATCGGGTTGCAGAGGCAGCAGCTGAAGCAGGTCATTCCAGAGATTCCTGAAGCATTCCAAAGCCAGACGAGATATAAAATTCCTCCAGCGAGGAAGTCATTTCAGCCGCTTATACCCACAATCTAGTTCTTCACTACGTCACTACACAGAGCTGATAACCACAGATAAGGGTTGGAACGTAGATGGACTGGTCAATCCAGATCGTCTTCACCACGACGGTCCGGTACGACGAAGTCACCTGTCCACCTCACGCTCCATCTTCACATCACTTTTGAACAAGATCCAGAGATACTTAAACGCCTTCGCTTGAGGCAGATCCTCCCCCCAAACCCAGAGGGCGATTTCCTCCGGTTTCCAGCAGACAACTATGACCTCAGACTTGGAGGTGGTCTATGATGTGGATCTTACCACATCCCCACAACCAGTCTACCCCACTGGGGGGTGGCCGCCTAGACGCACGCTCCTGTCCACAGGAGGGGGCCTCAGGTTGCCTTTTCCAGGTGAGGTGGCAGCTTTTCATTGAGGTTGGTGTGGATCTTTGTCTGCTCCGTCCCCCAGGACCAGTTTGTCTTGGGAGACCCTACCAGGGGCCCGACAACATGGCTGCCAGGATCACAGGGACACCCAAACCCCTCCAACACAATGAGGTGGTGATTCTCCAGGGGGATTACAATATTATATCATATCATATCATATCATAATATCAGCCACTTAAACAATGAAAACAACTAATTACACTTTGATTTGCACTAAACAAAGGTTACATCCAGAGCATGAACAGACCTCAGGTGTTCTCTCACCTGGGGTTACACAGGACGTAGTTGTTGCTCTTGTTGTTAATTTGAATAGAACACTGGCGATATGTTGGAAGCGCATTACCCATGATGCACCAGCAGATCTGACGTCTCAAACTCTTCAAGTAAAAAAAAGAGCAGATTGAATTAAATTTCATCTCATTTCATTGAATTGATTCATGAATTATGAAAGAATCTGTCCATTTTTGTTCTGTTGTCCCTCCTCAATTATGATAAATAATAAATAATAAAAATATAACAGTAAGAACAAAATCAAATCTAAAAACAATTTAAAAATAAGTAAAATAAAAATAATAACTAGAATGTATTATTTTTAAAAGCATAGATAAAATATAAACACAAATAAAACATGGAAACAGAATAAAATATTAAACATAAAATCTAAAAATATTTTCAAAAACATATATTATAAATTGAGAAAACTAAAAAATTTTAAGTATAAAGTATTTTTTTTTTAAAAATATATGAAATATGACAATGAAAAATAAAGACAAAATTAAAATAAAATTGCCATTGAAATCTGAAAATAAAAACAAAGCAGTGTGGAAAATATAAAAATATATTAAGATAAAAAACAAATTAAAAAAGATAAATCAGTGAACAACTTACAGCAGTGATGAGGTGAATCCAGGCAGCAGCTCTGATCAGTCTGAAGGATCCAGAGCAGCTCGTATTTATAGACCCAGAGAGAAAGTGAAAGTATGAAGCTGAGATCAGAGTATTAAGTCCTCAGGTTACCGTCTGTGGTTGTCATCCAAACCTCAGTGAAATAAAGCAGAGAATTTATCTGGAAATAGATTTCTGCTGCCATCAACCTGCACTCAGTAACGACTGCTGACAAACTAGAAACACCGTTTAGGAAATGTTTGCAAATAGAAATGAGGAAAATAGGTTTGAGGTCATTTAGAGACAAATAATTCTGAACTCGTCGAGTATCAGGGTCATAATTCTCATAAAGCAGCAACATAAAGGACCCACATCTGTGATCGTGCTGCTGATAAGTGATCATCTGACAGTCGGTCTTCATCCAACTTATGTTGTTTTGCTGCCTCTGAAACCTGAGACTCGTCTATTCTGAGAAAGTGAAAGTATGAAGTTGATGAATGCAGCTGCTCATAAACATCCTTCACTGTTATGGGTGGGGGGGGGGGGGCAGACACCCTCTCTACTTTTAAGGCTTAGAACTTTCTTCTTTGATAAATCTGATAGTCAGGGCTGCTCAGCCATAGACATACGTAGACGCCGCGTTGACTGCTGCTGTTGATTGGAGCCGACGTGCCTACACGGCGGCCATCTTGGTACAGTGCCACTCGCCCCTACAGTGCATTACGTCTATAGAGGAATGACATGTCTGCACTATAAAAGTGATCATAAATCCATCAGTTGTCAACATATATTGTTTGTTACAAACGTCAGACATGGAGGACGGACAGGCAGACATAAATAGAACAAAAGCATCCAAGCATCCTGTGTCAAAGCTACATGTGTGACGTTTTTAACAAACCAAACTGTTTAGAAATCGATCGAAAATTCAGTGAATAATTCTACTTTAAGATTGTGGAGTACCTCTTACCTCCATAGACTTACATTCACTCCCCCCTCTGCTAGCCCTGTACCAAGATGGCGGAGCTTTAGGCATGTCCCTCTACAGTCAATGCGGCGTCTACCTATATATGTCTATGCATGGACCCACAATGAAAGTGACGCCTCCTCTGGTCTCTACAGTATTAAACAGTAAGAGGCTCCACCTGGTGGAACAACCAGGTACTACAGATAATCAACGGTACATTTTATATATATATGTCTATGGCTTTTCTGACTTAGAAGGTGTGGGTCGTACCATTCACACTGTTTCAGGGGGGTGTTAGGGCCCTCCTACAGAATGAATAATTGTTTTAAGAGCTAAACTGGGCTAATCAACCAGTTTATTTTCACAGAGGGCCCCTCATAGTCCAACATAAATAGCATGACAATGTTAAAATACATAGACATTAATCTATAAAAAACAAACTTCTGAGCCCCACCCCCCACCGCCTTGGGCCCTGGGTACTTGGCACCCTTTACCCCCAGTCCCCTCCCTCCTCATCTCCACTCCCAACCCAGCCGGTCGAGGCAGATGGCCGCCTTCCCTGAGCCTGGTTCTGTCAGTTTTTTTTTTTTATCCTTCCCACCGTTGCTGATTGCTGCTCGTAGAGAATCCAAAAGCAACTTTGGATTGTTGGATTTTCTGTTTTCTGTTCTTCCTGCTACGTTTAGCGCTAAGTGATGACGTGTGTTGTAAATATGCGCGATACAAATAAAGCTGAATTGAACTGGTTTAATAAAAAAATAGCACAAAGACAACGTGTCAGAGGAATTTTAAAGTTTTTTTTTCAATAAAGGCACATTTCTGATTTGATGCAGCATCACAGGATTCTAATACAAACCATATAATCTGACATATATGTAGTTTACTGTTATATTACAGATTTTCCCTGTTTGATCAAATACACAAGATAACCAGTAAAAAATGTTTAACTCCATTTAAATCAACAAGAAAACATGATGCTACTGATTGTTTTTCATTATTTGACAGAAAATGTAAGAATTGAAAAATGGTACATTATTTTTTTTTAACTGTTATTTCGCAGATTTTTCCCTGTTTTGTTCAACTGCAGATAATAACCAGTAAAATCGACAGAAAAAAATATTAATTTACATGTCAGCTGCAAAAACAAACCCACTGAGGCACCGTACAGGCTAAAATAACAAACCTCTATCCGTCTATTTCCTATATAAAGCGAATTAACTGAGGCAGGTGTTTGATTTGAACATAGAAGCATGTATATTTATGTGTCTTTAAGGTTGTTAAATGATTCATTGTTGTTGGTTTAAAGTGAATAAAAGGAAATTCTGATAAACTACCAGTGAGTTAATTCAGATTAACAACTTTAGCTTTGCAACGCTGCCGATGGTCCCTGAATGCAGGCGAAGTAAAGATGAGTAAAACGTCTTTAAGCCTTCGAGATGTTTCCCAGCAGATGCTCTTCAGACTTAAAGTTGGGGTTTTGTGAGTCAGGTTTTGACAGGTAACTACGTTGGCGCTAACGTTCCCGTTTAGAGATTAGCTGGGCGCTCTGTGTTTAACGTTAGCCACCGTTAGCACCCGCGGTACAACGGAGACTTTGTGTTAGCTAACATTCTGGCTAATCCATGCTCTCACAGATTACGCTACACCACGATGTTTATGTTATTATTCCTGACATGGCACAGGCTATCTGGAGAATTTAAGAACTTCCTGTTGTGTCTGGGCTCCGTCAGTGAGACTTGTGTTAGCTAACATTCTGGCTAATCCATGCTCTCACAGATTACGATGCACCACGATGTTTATGTTATTATTCCTGACATGGCACAGGCTATCTGGAGAATATAGGAACTTCCTGTTGTGTCTGGGCTCCGTCAGTGAGACTTTGTGTTAGCTAACATTCTGGCTAACTCCTGGCTAATTACGCTGCACCACGATGTTTATGTTATTATTCCTGACATGGCACAGGCTATCTGGAGAATTTAGGAACTTCCTGTTGTGTCTGGGCTCCGTCAGTGGACAGATGTTCAACTCAAAGCTCCTCCAAAGTCCGGCAGCTTTGATGATGGATCATAAAGCATCACCAAGTACAGCTTCTCTTCATTACAACCATTTGTTTTAGGACTGCTTTAGGTTTCTGGTACATGCAGAGTCAGTTTCCTGGTAGTGTGGTCACAAATTTTGGGCTCCATGTCAACAGTTATCCGGACTGGCTCTGGTTGTAACGTAAAAAGTTAACTAAACGGACGCAGAAACAAATAGCGATGGCTTTTCTCCACCGGCACTCTGTAGGAGTTGTCATGACGCCCGTTGCTAGATAAACTCCCACAATGCTCTCTGCTTGCCAACATGAGCCGTCTGTAGACGCCTCCTCTGGTCTCTACAGTATTAAAGAGTGAGAGGCTCCACCTGGTGGAACAACCAGGTACTACAGCTGATCTACAGAACATCATGTAGAGAATAAAGGGTTCCTCCGTGTTTTGGAGCTTGTGGAGCCACGGTACATCCTACCCTAACAAACTGTTCACGTGGTTTACGTCTGTTTTTTTTCCTTATATACATATATATTTTGTAGGGTCAAAACTTTACTCCGGTTAGTCTCCATAATTAATATTGTAGTAGAGTCCTAGCCTTAATGTTTACATCAGTTAGGTTGAATTCCATGATTAATGATGCTGTAGGGTTTTAGCTATATTACTACATTAGTCAGGTTATTCTTCCCTAATTACCGTAAAACACTGTGGGGTTTCTCTATCCTTAATATAGATTATAGTCAGGTAAAGTAGTATTTTGTCAAATTCTTTCGGGCTTTAATCCCTAAAATGTAAATCACTCAGGCAAAATCACATCATAAATAACACTTGAAGGTCCTCACCCCAGTAGTTAAAGTTGTTAGGTTAATTCCTAAAGCTAATGTTACTTTTACCCTCCAACGCTACATTTACCTTCTAACGCTACATTTACCTTCTAACACTACATTTACCTTCTAACACTACATTTAGCCTCTAACGCTACATTTACCTTCTAATGCTACATTTACCTTCTAACACTACATTTACCTTCTAATGCTACATTTACCTTCTAACACTACATTTACCTTCTAATGCTACATTTACCTTCTAACACTACATTTACCTTCTAATGCTACATTTACCATCTAACGCTACATTTACCTTCTAACGCTACATTTACCTTCTAACGCTACATTTACCTTTAAACGCTACATTTACCTTCTAATGCTACATTTACCTTCTAACACTACATTTACCTTCTAATGCTACATTTACCATCTAACGCTACATTTACCTTCTAACGCTACATTTACCTTCTAACGCTACATTTACCTTTTAACGCTACATTTACCATCTAACGCTACATTTACCTTCTAACACTACATTTACCTTCTAATGCTACATTTACCTTCTAACACTACATTTACCTTCTAATGCTACATTTACCATCTAACGCTACATTTACCTTCTAACGCTACATTTACCTTCTAACGCTACATTTACCTTTTAACGCTACATTTACCTTCTAAAGCTACATTTACCTTCTAACGCTACATTTAGCTTCTAATGCTACATTTACCTTCTAACACTACATTTACCTTCTAACACTACATTTACCTTCTAACGCTACTTTTGCCTTCTAACACTACGTTTCCAACAATGTCCTACTGGAGTTTTAGAACAAGATTCCTGAACACCTACCTTAATGAATAGCAGAGCTCTTAGGTCATCAAGTTTACGCACTGGATCGATTTTAATACCTTTAGTGTACTTAAAAAGTGTGCATTATCGAGGAAAATGGTATTAAATAGGGACTCGGTATCAGCAGATGCTAAATATTGAATGACTTGGATGGTCAGATATGATCAAAGCAAAAAAACTTGATTGGGAAAATACCTAGTGGGAGGGAACCTTCTGAACCTGAATTTACAGTTTAGTTGGTTCAGTTAGTCGTCCACAGTTCAGGAGGACCGAAGAAGATCATCCGTCTATTTGAGAAGGAACATGGCCGGTGAGGACTTCATCCCGGTGTTGTCGGCGGTGCAGGAGTACTGATCCTTCAGAGAGTCCATCTTGGGTCCGGCAGAGATGTGACCCAGACAGGCGGCGAGGTGGACGGTGGCTTTAAACCTGGACGACAGCAGCACCAGCGCCAGCGCTAGCATGACCGCCGACAACGGGACGCTGCGCCTCCTCTCCGGGAAGATGAAGGGGATGACGATGCGGTTTCTGCCCGGAGCTCCGTGTCTTTCTGAGAGGGATTTGTAGGTTTTCCACACGCCGTCGTCAGGCGTGAGAAACCCGATGGTGATGTTTGGGATCATCCGTCCCCCGGCTCTTTTCAGGAAGTTCCACTGGTCCGGCAGGTCGGTGGGTCGATGCCTTTCATCAGGAGCTTGACAGCACTCTTGTGTCTCCAGCTTTTTCAGGGAGTTTTTCAGATTTAATGCTCGATGCTTTTCACCAGGAAGTTTGAGGTGTTTTTTGGCGCCGCAGTAAAAGACTCTGTGCCAAGGCCTCATCCTCCCGGTCGCAACGCCGTACGTCACGTCAGGCGTGATGTTGCAGTTCCAGGGCGAGTAGAGGACGACGTCCAGGATGGAGTCCAGAGGCAGCAGGCAGCAGGCGGGAAGCATCTGGTCTCCGATGGCCCCGTGAGCAAACAGGGTGATGTCAACCGTGTCGCCGTGGTTCTTCTTCTCCTCCTCATCGATGTGTCTCTTCAGGAAGTCGAACATTTCCACGAGTTCGGAGAAGGCGTCGGACTCTGCGTTTTCTCTCAGCCACTTCAGGATGATTTGATCTTTGCAGTTTTCCAACGCAGTTGTTATCAACCGATTTCTTTCTTCTGAGCTCCTTTCCTTGTTTCCCAAAGACTGTAGACCTGTCATAGTGGCCCTCCTGTGAAAACATGAAAAGGAAATTATTTATAACATCTACAGACAGCTGTTACTGTGATACCAAACCAAAAAAGGGCAGGTTCTTATGCAGCTTCTGATCTGAAGTATTCTGTCCATTATTTACACAATCAAACTTAATATTTCATTGATTATTTTTGGATATCTACATAGTTTGGCTCCACTTTACTTTCATAAATCCATCCAAGTCATTTATTATTTAGTAGAAGAGCAACCTAACTAATGCAAAAATGTAGTTTAGTCCCTACAGTAATAACATTTACAGAATTTAACTTAGCTAATATAAATACGAAGGCAGAGATGCAACAACATCATTAATTATAGAGGTTAGCCTGAGTAATGCAGATCTCACGTTTTGGCCCTATTAAAAAATATACATGAAAACCCAACAAACCCGTGTATTCCCTTTGAGCAATCTCCATTTTTATGTTTGGGTTGGATGTACTGTGGCTGCACAAGCTCCAACAAATGGAGAAAACCTGTATTCTCTACCTCATATCAGAAAATGTACCGTTGATTATCTGTAGTACCTGGTTGTTCCACCAGGTGGAGCCTCTTACTGTTTAGTACTGTAGAGACCAGAGGAGGCGTCACTTTCATTGTGGGTTCATGCATAGACATATATACGTAGACGCCGCATTGACTGTGGAGGGATGTGCCTAAAGCTCCGCCATCTTGGTACAGGGCTAGCAGAGGGGGGAGTGAATGTAAGTCTATGGAGGTAAGAGGTACTCCACAATCTTAAAGTAAAATTATTCACTGAATTTTCAACTGATTTCCAAACGGTTTGGTTTGTTAAAAACGTCACACATGTAGCTTTGACACAGGATGCTTGGATGCTTTTGTTCTATTTATGTCTGCCTGTCCGTCCTCCATGTCTGACGTTTGTAACAAACAATATATGTTGACAACTGATGGATTTATGATCACTTTTATAGTGCAGACATGTCATTCCTCTATAGACGTAATGCACTGTAGGGGCGAGTGGCACTGTACCAAGATGGCCGCCGCGTAGGCACGTCAACGCGGCGTCTATGTATATATGTCTATGGGTTCATGTTGTCAAGCAGAGAGCATTGTGGGAGTTTAGCTAGCAACAGGCACCATGACAAAGTCTTCTGTGAAGCTACATGACTCCCAGCTGGTGCTAATGTGTTAAATCAAACCAAAATCAACTAAAACAGAATTATTGCACGTGTAAAACCTGATTCTGTGATCTGCATCTTGTGTCTGTGACTTAAAACAACATCAGAAGAGGAAAATAAGCGACGGGGCACCATGACAAAGACTAACAGTGATAATGTCAGTTTGGAGCCCAGAGAATCTTTAAACAAACTGAAAGAAAAACTTTTTAATTCTGCATTTCTTTCAGATGCTACTACTGGACTTCTTGTTTTATATGTTTAAGAAGTCCAAAGACTCTCTTGATAGTTTTGCTCATTTTCAGAGACTCACAGAGTTTCCAGATGTTTCTTCATCTGCTCCAAAGCCACCTCCATGTCTCTCAGACTTCTGTTACAGTCGCTCATATTGAGTCGATAATCAGCTCAGGAGCAGAAATCAGGAGGTGATTCTTCCTTTTACAGCCTGCAGATGAAAAACACGAAGATTTTAATGTTAAAAACAAAACTAGGAATCATAACATTTTGAGAAAACACCTCACTGGCAGTTCTTCAGCGCCACGACTCAACCTTGACTCAAGTCCAACAACAGGTCTAAACCCAGTCCAAAACCAAGTACAAGTCCAGTCTAAAACATTATCTTCAGCAGTCCAAAACCAGGTTCTAACTAAGTCCACAACCAAATCTAAACCCAGTCCAAAACAGGTCAGAAAATCCAAAACTAAGTCTGAACCCAGTCCACAACTAAACCAAAACTAAGTCCACAAACAAAAACGATAGTCAGAACCAGTTCAAAACCAATTCAAAGCGAAGTCTAAAACCAAATCTGAATTTAATCCTAATCCAACCCAACCCCAGTCCACAAACAGGTTCAAACCTGGTCCAAAACCAATCCAAAGCTAAGTCACAAACCAAGTCTCAACCCAGTTCAGAAACAACCCAATTTAAGTACACCAGTCAGAACCAGTCCAAAACCAAAAGTCTAAACCCAGTCCAAAACTAGGTCCACAACCCAATCCACAATTAATCAGAACCAGTCTAAAGACCAATCTAAAACTAGATCTAAACCCAACCCAAGCCCAACCCAATTCCAGTTGGAAACCAGTTCAAAACTTGGTCCAAGCCCAACCCAGACTAAGTCCTCAACCAAATGTAAACCCAGTCCACAAGTAGTCAGAAACCAGTCCAAAACCAATTCAAAACTAAGTCCAAACTAAGTCCAAAAACAGGCCTAAACCCAGCCCAAGCCCAACCCAATCCCAGTCAAAAAAAAAAAATCAGAACCAGTCCACAACTAAATCTAAACCAGTCTAAAACCAATCCCAAACTAAATATCAGAACCAAGCCATGCCAAACTTGGTCCACAGCCAAGTCCAAAAGCAGGTTCAAACCCAGTTTAAACCCAACACACTTGATGCATTCAGGGACCGTCAGAAAGCAGAAACTCAGATGATTCTTTCTGTTTTTACAGTTTTAGCTAATAAATGGCGTCACTGTGCTGATTTTTTTAAAAAGATAAGACAGCTTTCAGACTTCTTGCTGTGCTACCTGGGTCACCTGAAGCCTCGATAACAACCTGAGAACATTTTGTGTAAACCTCTGATTCAACCTGAACAATGTTATTTACGGCCACACGGTTCTAACAGAGTTTAACATTTTATTATTAAAGACCTGTTTGTGTTATTAAGGATGGTAACTGTATGTTTTCACTTGAATCTCACCAACACATCCTGAAGTAAACAAACAACAGCAGTGTTCTTGAATCTTACCTGTTCTGCAGCCTCTCAGGTGAGTCTGAGGAGAAAACAGAGTCTGAAGCTCAGCGTTTGGTTTTTATTACATCGAGTTCCAATAATCCTGTTTTTCTATTGGCCGCCGGTGAAAGAGAAACTACAGAAAGCACCGTGGGGATCACCGGGATTTCCACCAGACTACCTCACACATCTTGAAAATGAAAGCTTGGTTAGGTTTTGCTGCTCATTCAGTGTTTATCACCGTCACAGATCAAACTGCTGCGAGGAGGAAGAACACGGAACTGTACCGGATCATTGAATTCAACACGGAGACAACATGGAAGCAGCTTGTAGCTCTGCACACCGGAACACAAAGTCACATTAGAAAACAAGAATGTAAAACTAGTCAAAACCCCACAACTAATCCAAAACTGAGTCCAGAACCAACCCAATCCCAGTTGGAAACCAGTCAGAACCGGTCCACAACTAAGTCCAAACCAGTCTAAACCAGTCCAAAACTAACACCAAAGCCAAGTCATGCTAAACTTGGTCCACAACCTAGTCCAAACCCAGTCCAAAACAGGTCTAAACTCAGTGTAAAACCAACCCAAAGCTAAGTCTCAAACCAAGTCTCAACCCAATCCCAGTATAACACCAGTCAGAACCAATCCAAACCTACTCCAACACCAATCCAAAACTAGGCCCACAACTCCATCTAAACCCAGTCCACAATTAAGTCTAAACCAGTCTAAACTAGTCCAAACCTAATGCCAAAACCAAGTCATGCTAAACTTGGCCCACAACCAAGTCCAAACCCAGTCCAAACAAAGTCCAGGTCTAAACTCAGTCTAAAACCTTGTCTTAACCGATCCAAAACTAATTCCGCAACCAAGTCTAAACTCAGTCCAAAACCTACCCAAAGCTAAGTCCCAAACCAAGTCTCAACCCAGTCCCATTATAACACCAGTCAGAACCACTCCAAACCTAGTCCAACACCAATCCAAAACTAGGCCCACAACTCCATCTAAACCCAGTCCACCATTAATCAGAACCAGTCGAAAAACCAATCTAAAGCCAAATCTAATCCCCAATCCATGCCCACCTCAATCCCAGGTAGAAATCAGTCTAAACCAAAACTAAATGCTAAAACCAAGCCAAACTAAAACTTGGTTCACAACCTAGTCCAAACCCAGTCCAAACTAAGTCCGCAGCCAAGTCCAAAACCAACCAAAAGCTAAGTCTCAAACCAAGTCTCAACCCAATCCCAGTATAACACCAGTCAGGACCACTCCAAACCTAGTCCAACAACTCCATTTAAACCCAGTCCACAACTAAGTCTAAACCAGTCTAAACTAGTCCAAACCTAATGCCAAAACCAAGTCATGCTAAACTTGGCCCACAACCAAGTCCAAACCCAGTCCAGAACAGGTCTAAACTCAGTGTAAAACCTTGTCTTAACCAATCCAAAACTAATTCTGCAACCAAGGTTAAACCCAGTCCAAAACCAACCCAAAGCTAAGTCTCAAACCAAGTCTCAACCCAATCCCAGTATAACACCAGTCAGAACCACTCCAAACCTAGTCCAACACCAATCCAAAACTAGGTCCACAACTCCATCTAAACCCAGTCCACAATTAATCAGAACCAGTCGAAAAACCAATCTAAAGCCAAATCTAATCCCCAATCCATGCCCACCCCAATCCCAGTTAGAAACCAGTCTAAACCAAAACTAAATGCTAAAACCAAGCCAAACTAAAACTTGGTTCACAACCTAGTCCAAACCCAGTCCAAACTAAGTCCGCAGCCAAGTCCAAAACCAACCAAAAGCTAAGTCTCAAACCAAGTCTCAACCCAATCCCAGTATAACACCAGTCAGGACCACTCCAACCCTAGTCCAACACCAATCCAAATCTAGGCCCACAACTCCATCTAAACCCAGTGGCAGTCAAAAACCAGTTCAAAAGTTGGTCCAAGCTCAGCCCAGACTAAACCCTCAACCAAATGTAAACCCAGTCCACAAGTAGTCAGAAACCAGTCGAAAACCAGTTCAAAACTAAGTCCAAACTAAACCCAAAAACAGGTCTAAACCTAGTCCAAGCCCAACCCAATCCCAGTTGAAAAACCAATCAGAACCAGTCCACAACTAAATCTAAACCAGTCTAAAACCACCAGTCCAAAACTAAATGCCAAAACCAAGCCATGCTAAAACTTGGTCCACAACCTAGTCCAAACCCAGTCCAAACCCAGTCAATACTAAGTCCACAGCCAAGTCTAAACCCAGTCCAAAACCAACCAAAAGCTAAGTCCCAAACCAAGTCTCAACCCAATCCCAGTATAACACCAGTCAGGACCACTCCAAACCTAGTCCAACACCAATCCAAATCTAGGCCCACAATTCCATCTAAACCCAGTGGCAGTCAAAAACCAGTTCAAAAGTTGGTCCAAGCTCAGCCCAGACTAAACCCTCAACCAAATGTAAACCCAGTCCACAAGTAGTCAGAAACCAGTCCAAAACCAGTTCAAAACTAAGTCCAAACTAAACCCAAAAACAGGTCTAAACCTAGTCCAAGCCCAACCCAATCCCAGTTGAAAAACCAATCAGAACCAGTCCACAACTAAATCTAAACCAGTCTAAAACCACCAGTCCAAAACTAAATGCCAAAACCAAGCCATGCTAAAACTTGGTCCACAACCTAGTCCAAACCCAGTCCAAACCCAGTCAATACTAAGTCCACAGCCAAGTCTAAACCCAGTCCAAAACCAACCAAAAGCTAAGTCCCAAACCAAGTCTCAACCCAATCCCAGTATAACACCAGTCAGGACCACTCCAAACCTAGTCCAACACCAATCCAAAACTAGGCCCACAACTCAATCTAAACCCAGTCCACAATTAATCAGAACCAGTCTAAAGCCAAATCTAATCCCCAATCCAAGCACAACCCAATCCCAGTTGGAAACCAGTCAGAACCAGTCCACAACTAACTCCAACCCAGTCTAAACTAGTCCAAACCTAACAACAAAGCCAAGTCATGCTAAACTTGGTCCACAACCTAGTCCAAACCCAGTCCAAAACAGGTCTAAACTTAGTGTAAAACTGTGTCTTAACCAATCCAAAACTAAGTCTGCAGCCAAGTCTAAACCCAGTCCAAAACCTACCCAAAGCTAAGTCCCAAACCAAGTCTCAACCCAATCCCAGTAGAACACCAGTCAGAACCACTCCAAACCTACTCCAACACCAATCCAAAACTAGGCCCACAACTCCATCTAAACCCAGTCCACGATTAATCAGAACCAGTCGAAAAACCAATCTAAAGCCAAATCTAATCCCCAATCCAAGCCCAACCAAATCCCAGTTGGAAACCAGTTGGAAACCAGTTCAAAAGTTGGTCCAAGCCCAACCCAGACTAAACCCTCAACCAAATGTAAACCCAGTCCACGAGTAGTCAGAAACCAGTATAAAACCAATTCAAAACTAAGTCCAAACTAAACCCAAAAACAGGTCTAAACCTAGTCCAAGCCCAACCCAATCCCAGTTGAAAAACTAATCAGAACCGGTCCACAACTAAATGTAAACCAGTCTAAAACCAGTCCAAAACTAAATGTCAAAACCAAGTCATGCCAAAACTTGGTCAACAACCAAGTCCAAACCCAGTCCAGAGAGTCCAAAAACAGGTCTAAACCCAGTCTAAGACCTTGTCCTAACCAATTCAAAACTAAGTATGCAACCAAGTCTAAACTCAGTCCAAACTCAACTGATCCCAGTACAACACCAGTCAGAACCAGTCCAAGCCCAAGTCCAAAACTAGGTCCACAACCCAATCTAAACCCAGCCCACAAATAATTGGAACCAGTCCAAAACAAGTTTTAAGACAAATCTAATCCCCAATCCAAGCCCAACCCAATCCCAGTTGGAAACCAAGTCTCAATCCAGTCCAAACTCAACCTAATGAAAGTATACCAACCAGTCCAAACCCAAGTCCAAAACCAATCCAAAACTAGGTCCACAACTCCATCTAAACCCAGTCCACAATTAATCGGAACCAGTCCAAAACAAGATTAAAGCCAAATCTAATCCCCAGTTCAAGCCCAACCCAATCCCAGTTGAAAACCAGTCAGAACTAGTCCAAAACCCAGTCCACAAGTAGTCACAACCAGTCCAGAACCAGTCCCCTGTTGGATCCATTCAGTGAGTTTTATTCCTGAAAGATATTGAACCTTTAAAATGGCTTCACTGTTTTTTTTTTCGGGTGAAATTAGAAAAATTCAAGCTCTGAAAACGTTTAAAACTCTAAATTCTGCAAAAAATATTCAACAGAACTTAGTTTTGGGTCCCGAATCACAACTAAGTGGACTCTAACAAGCAACATGTATCCTGAACTCTTGATTTTTTACGTATTTAAATGAATAAAAACACTCCAGGAACGTAGAATTATGTCAGATTTTAATATTGCTTCAGGGAGATGTGAAAATAACAGCAGCGGCACTTTAAAGGACGTCAGTTCTTCATGTAGGAAGGCAGCCGGACTCCCGCTTAGACTTCATGAGCACAGACACAGGAAAAGGCTTAACATGTAAACACGACTTCTATCTTCTTATGTCACGTTTCAGTGCAAAGCAGAGGCAGAGATCTTTGGGAGGAAAACAGCATCTTCGGTTAGAGGCACGAGAATTTTTTCGACGGGCAGCAGAGATCCGAAAGCAAACCCCCGGAGCTCGTTTCACCTGGACCGGAAACGTCATCGCTGTTCATTCAGGGGCTTCAGTTACTCAGAATAAATGAAAAATGACCACAAAATATCAGAATTCACTTCTTTTTTTTTACATAAATGCGACCTAAAAATGTGTTTTATGTGTGGATTTTTTGCCTTTTATTCACCTGCAACGAAAATAAAACAGGATCAGACACTTTTACTGTCCGGTAATAATCACAAACTGCATCATTCCCTTTTTTTTTTAAACGCTAATAAAAAACTAAATTCTAATCTGCTTTTAACTCCGACTCTGAAACAAGTGAATGAACAGATGACTTTTCCATTTATTTGGTCTACATTCAGAGTTCCTGCACGAACATCGGAGCTTTTAAAGCCAGAGAAACGAGCCGAGGTTTACTTCCGGATGCTGCTCCTCCTCCTCCTTCGTCCTGCTCACTGGCCCTGACCCGGCAGCGCCCCCAGCAGGCCGTTAGCGGTGGTGAACAGGTTGATGGGCGACGAGCCGTCGGTGATGAGGGTCGACTTCAGGCCGAGAGCCTGAAGCATCTTCAGCTGGAGGAGAGAAGAAACACGAGGTCAGAATAAAGGTCAGCATGAATCAAATGTTTGAAGTAACTCGTTCTGCTTTTTATTCTTGAGAAGAGTTTGAGAGCAAAGTTTTTACGCCGGCTTAAAAATGTTTGTTTACAACATGTTTGTATCTGAATACTGAACCTCAACATCACCTTATGCTCATTAGTGTTTAATCTGTTGCACATATTTTCAATTAACTGATCAGAGAACAGTAAAACGTTTCCATCAGTTTGACCAAAGGCCTAAAGATTCAGTTAGAAACACTGAAAAAGTCTCTTCATGTTGAAGCCGATCATTTAGGGCTGCAGGTTTGGGCAACTCCTACTTCTCTCTGTTTCTTTTGTCTTTTTATTTATCTTTTTGTTCTTTTCTCCACTAACTTCTTACGCACAAGTTCAGTCATGGAGGTACAACTGGTGAGATTAGTTACATGACTTTTGATGCTTTTTTATTGACTAAATTTCCCCGGTGAGGGATCAGTAAAGTTAATCCTATCTAAAAACTAGAGTCAGCTTTAAATGGGGATGCTTGTGATGTCAGTGCTGTGATGTCGGAGTTGATGATGTTGTGCTGTGATGTGATGTAATGTGATGTGATGTAATGTGATGTGATGTAATGTGATGTAAGTGATGTGATGTCAGAGTTGATGATATTGTGATGTGATGTCAGTGCTGGTGATGTGATGTAATATGATGTGATGTGATGTAATGTAATGTAATGTAATGTGATGTGATGTAATGTGATGTAATGTAATGTAATGTAATGTAATGTGATGTGATGTCAGTGCAGCGATGTGATGTAATGTGATGTGATGTAATGTAATGTAATGTAATGTAATGTAATGTAATGTAATGTAATGTAATGTGATGTGATGTGATGTAATGTAACGTAACGTAACGTAATGTGATGTGATGTAATGTGATGTGATGTAATGTAATGTAATGTAATGTGATGTGATGTCAGTGCAGCGATGTGATGTAATGTGATGTGATGTAATGTGATGTGATGTAATGTAATGTAATGTAATGTGATGTGATGTGATGTCAGTGCAGCGATGTGATGTAATGTGATGTGATGTAATGTGATGTGATGTCAGTGCAGTAATGTGATGTAATGTAATGTTATGTGATGTGATGTAATGTGATGTGATGTCAGTGATGTGATGTAATGTGATGTAATGTAATGTGATGTAATGTGATGTGATGTCAGTGCAGTGATGTGATGTGATGTGATGTAATGTGATGTAATATGATGTGATGTCAGTGCAGTGATGTGATGTAATGTGATGTGATGTGATGTGATGTAATGTAATGTGATGTAATGTGATGTAATGTGATGTAATGTCAGTGATGTAATGTAATGTGATGTGATGTCAGTGCAGTGATGTGATGTGATGTGATGTCTGTGATGTGATGTGATGTCAGTGATGTGATGTGATGTGATGTAATGTGATGTAATATGATGTGATGTCAGTGCAGTGATGTGATGTGATGTGATGTAATGTGATGTAATATGATGTGATGTCAGTGCAGTGATGTGATGTGATGTGATGTAATGTGATGTGATGTAATGTGATGTGATGTCAGTGATGTGATGTGATGTGATGTAATGTGATGTAATATGATGTGATGTCAGTGCAGTGATGTGATGTGATGTGATGTAATGTGATGTAATATGATGTGATGTCAGTGCAGTGATGTGATGTGATGTGATGTAATGTGATGTGATGTAATGTGATGTGATGTAATGTGATGTGATGTAATGTGATGTGATGTCAGTGATGTAATGTAATGTGATGTGATGTCAGTGCAGTGATGTGATGTGATGTCAGTGATGTGATGTGATGTGATGTAATGTGATGTAATATGATGTGATGTCAGTGCAGTGATGTGATGTAATGTGATGTAATGTGATGTAATGTAATGTGATGTAATGTGATGTAATGTGATGTCAGTGATGTGACGTAATGTGATGTGATGTCAGTGCAGTGATGTGATGTGATGTGATGTCAGTGATGTGATGTGATGTGATGTGATGTCAGTGCAGTGATGTGATGTGATGTAATGTGATGTAATGTGATGTGATGTCAGAGCTGATGATGTTGTGATGGTGATTTCAGTGCTGTAATGTCAGTGCCGGTGACGTCGGTGCTGGTAATGATGTGATGATGTTGTGATGAGATGATGAGATGATGATGATGATGATGATGTTGCGATGGTGTCAGTGGTGATGATGTCGTAATGATGTCGTAACGATGTCATGTCTGTACGTACCTGCAGCTCGGGTCCAGCTCTGGCGATCTCCTTCAGGGTGTCGCTGCCCAAGCTCTCCATCAGCTGACTGAATTTCTGACTCTCGATCTGAGCCAGCTTCTCCTGCTTCTCCACCTCCAGCCGGTCCATCTCCTTCTTATAGCTCAGCTCCTGCTCACGAGCCTTCATCAGCCGCTGAAGCTCCGCCTCCTAAAGACGCACAGGTTTAATCCGCAGGTAGAAAACGACAACAGTGACCACTCTCTGATCGCAGATTCTTCAATGTGAATATTTTCTGGTTTCTTTCCTCCTGTATGTCAGTAAACTGAATATCTTTGGATGAAACAAGACATTTGAGGAAACTCTGAACCACGGTTTTCAGTTTCCAGTAAGACGCTGCTGTTTTCAGTGTGTTTGGGTGGGCTGATGTTTAACGTACCGCCTCGATCCTCTGAGCTTCAGTCTTCAGTTTGGCCTCGTTCACTGCAGCCTCCCCCTGAATACGAGCGGCTTCGGCCCGAGACTGAGCCTCGGCCTTCGCGGCTCCGGTGCTTTCAACAGCAGCACTGAAACGGCGACGGTCAGACAGTTAGTTGGAGTTTTTACACAGAAAGCAGAAGAACTAAGTCAATCCATCGATGTAGCATTCAGACTCTGCCTACAAATAGCGACTGCATACTTTAAAATGCACATTTACGCACTTATTAATGCTTTTTAAAAGTTAAAACTCCTTATGAAGCCTTCAGACTGCTACATGTTGAACACAGTTGCAGTTAAAGATCTTCAGCAGCTTTAAAAACTTTGCTGTCGATGATTTTTTTACATGCATATAAACTCTTTTTGTAGTTTAGCATCACTTTGAGGTGTTCCGTTTACTTTTATAACCATGACTTTCAAAGAAGAAATATGAAGACGTTTCACAACTGACTGATTCAAACAGGTTCAGGTCATGTAAATTAATTATTATTGATCCCCTAAACACCACAATGACAACTTTTATCAGCCAGAAACTGTAAAAACAGAAAGACTTGTCGGATTTTCAACTTCCTGCTGGTCCTTGAACGCATCATGTGTGCCCTGCAGCAACTAGAGAAAATCTATGTAAATGCAGAAAATGTAATTTAAAATTTGGCAAAAAAATAAACCCTTTGCTTTGATCCGAATCTGTAAAAAATAAAAAATTCTGAGCCTCTCGGTGCAAAAGTGAAGTTATGACTGATTCAGCTGTGACCAACCGTTAGGTGGCAAAAAATTCTCAGAGTTTTCAAGTAAACTGTAGAAGACGAGACGAGAATGGAAGCAGATTACAACAGTAAATAGTTAAATATCTACGGCATGTGGAGCCTCGATAGTTTTACATCTGTGGACACTTGGAAACATGATGTTGATTCCAGGATTTTACATTTTTGCAAAATAAATAATGTAAGAAATTCAACCGTTGCAGCAGTTTTTCACCACATTCCTTGGGGGCTCGTCCGGGATCAAAAACCTTTCCTCTGCTTTATAAAAGAGGATTTTTCCATGACAAATAATATTTATGATAGTAATAATAATTAGTATGTCAAAACAGGGTTTGTAGAGGCTGTAAAAATGCAAATATTTAAGCATCTACTGGACGCAGAGCCTCCGTTTTATTCTAGTATTGGTGACAACTATGGGCAAAAATGAACTCGGAGTGAGGAAAGATGTGACCAAAAAAGCCAGAAACCATTTGGAGGGCAGAGGATTAAATAAATCACATGGGATAATTATTAATATGTGCAGATGAAAGAACTAAAAAATAAGAAATGTGAAGAAATGAATGTAATAAATAACTTCTATGTTTTGCATCACTCTTCTAACAGCATCATCAGGAGACACTGCCACTGAATCCATGATAAACTGCATGTCTGAAAGGTCAGTCTGGTGCTCTCCCAGTTCTCCCAGTTCTCCCAGTTGCCTTCACCTGAGGGCCTCCAGCTCCAGCAGCTCCTTCCTGGCTCTCTCGGCCTCGGCCTGGTCGGTGATCCTCTGCCTCTCCAGCTTCCCCCGAGCCTCCTGCTCCAGACGCTCAGCTTCGTGTCTGAAATCGAACAGAACCTCGTGAACACCGTGGCGTTTAGAAGCAGTTAGTAAAACATAGTGTTGGTCCCTCTTCTCCTGTCCAACGTCTAAAAATCTGAATATGTTTGGAGTTTACTGCTGAGCAAGAGCTGGATGCCTTTGAAGGTAAGGCAGGAGGTAACGGAGTGATATTTTTAATGTATAAATGCAGTGGTTCCTCATCTGTTGCAGGGGTTACGTTCCAGAACCCCCCAAGATAGAATCTGCCAAGTAGCGACCTTATATTTATTCATTATTTATATATATATTAAAGGCTTTATAAACCTTCCCCATGCTTGAGTTCGGTGCCAGAAGCCTCAGAAGCCTTAGAACATTTGGGCGACATCGTAGGGCTTGAAATAAACCCAACACTACGCACAGCGACCAGACGTCCATGTGGAACGGACAAGGCAAGATGCTGAACGCTGCTGTACACGGGAGACGGAGAAGACTGATGCTGCGGTTGCTGAGCCAATCAGAGCCCAGGATGCAGAACACAGCGCTCTGATTGGTCGCCTCCCATCCATCAGCTAATAGCGTTCCGTGTACCATCTCACGTGGGCAAACTAGCTCAAGAGGAAGCGGCTGTAGCTGCGTTTTCCATGAGTCTTGGTCTACTCATCTGCTGTACGCCAAGAATTTTATTTCCATTTAATATTCTTCTCAATTCGTGGTACAATACAATTTAAAAATCCACGATAAAGTGAACCACGATATGCCGAGGGACAACTGTACACAAAAATGTCCGTTAAAAAGCTCCAAATCACAGAATTTTGACTCTTTTTCAACTAAAAAAATGACTTAAACCGATTAAGTCATTGCCAAAATAGTTGTCAATTAATTTAATAATCGACAACCGATTGATTAATCATTTAATTGTTGGACGTGAAGTCAAAACTTTGCAAGCATGAAGTTGCTTCTGCCAACACAAACAAAACTAGCTTCTGATGCTAACGGTGTGCTTACTTTCTCTGTTGGTGTTTTGTCAACGGTTAACTGATTATCAGAATAGCTGTTGACTTATTCAAGAGAGACAACTGATTAATTAGCTCTAATATAAACCAACATCAACATTTCTTAGATTTATTTTACTCTCATAATAAACCGACATCCAGATGTTTGGACTCGGATGTCGGGGCGTCGTACCGAGCGGCCGCCTCCTGGGAGTTGGTGGTGATCTCGATGGCCAGCTGGACGCTCTTCTGCAGAGCGTCTCGGGTCCTCTGGTCGACCGGCTCCACCGACTGGATGTCCACGCTGCTGATCACCAGGTTGTTCTGGGCGAAGCGAAGACTCGGGCGCACCGCCAGCTTCTCGTCGAAGCCGAACACCGCCGAGCAGATGATCCGGTTGGAGTTCTAGAAACGAGATTTTACACTGATAAGCTGAAACATTCGTCCTTCTTGCCCTGTTAAAGGATAGATTCTACTTATTACATCACACTTTATAGCGTTTTATTGTAGCTGTAGTTGTTTTACATCTACCTGCTCGGGGGACAACAGTTAGCCGCATGCTAACTCTAAGTACTTTGAATTGTGCGCTCATTTTTTGTTATTTTCTTAGTTGTTCAAATTGTGAAATGAGTTTCGAGAGCCCACGTTGGCGTCTTCAAATCCAGCACTCAAAGAAAAAGGTGAAAATCTTATCATTAAACAAGTTGGAAGCAGCACCTACTCAGCACTGTTCTCTTGAGATTATTCAAACATTGATTAGCCCCAAGTTTTCGCAGATAAACTTGGCGTCGGTTATCATTTTCAGCTAGCAAATTCACGTCTTCTTCATCCATTCAAGCCACCAAAGAAGAAACCCAACTGACCAAACTGACGTCAACACTTTCTGCCTGTTCTCTGTATTTTTATATTGTCTTTCTGGGTTTTGAACCACTGGGTCGCCCAAAAAAACAGGCATACAAGAAATATGGCTGCTCGATTAATGGAATATTAATTATAATGGACAAAATAAACTGAAACATCAAAGTTTTAAAAGTAAGCTACTGATGACTGAGGCATTGTTTCGAGAACTTCCTTGTTTCTACTGATGCAAGTGAGGCGTTTAGGGAACGTCGGTAAATCGTAGCGTCTACAGATGCATGTGAAAAACGAACCTTGTGGAAGTCATCGAACTGCACGGAGGCGACGGCTCCTCGGATCCTGGAGGCGATGGCCTTACAGGCGTCTCCCACGAAGTCTGGAACCGAAAACAGAGCTGCTGCATCGGCAGGATCGGCTGGAGACTTCAGCTCAAAGTGCCTGAAGAAGAAGAAGAAGAAGAAGAAGAAGAGGAGTTCATTGCCTTCAGTTCTCCTGCAGTTGAAGCCATTCCCCTGCTGCTGTGTTAATAACAATAACAATAATAATGTATCCTTTATTAATCCCCTTGGGGAAATTCCTCTCTGCATTTAGACCCATCCTAGTTAGGAGCAGTGGGCTGCCACGTTGCGGCGCCCGGGAAGCAGTCGGGGGTTAAGGGCCTTGCTCGGGGGCCCACAGTGGCCGCAACGGGGGATCGAACCTGTGACCTTCCGATCAGTATCCCCAGGCTGAACCTGTTGCGCCACCACTCCCCAGACTTCATTTAGTCGGTGTTAAATGAAGTCTGCTCGGTATCTGTGAGTTACCAGTTGTACGAGAGCTGCAGCTTCAGTCTCGCGTGGTCGGCCGTCTCGATGGTGATGATGTCGGTGAAGAAGTCGGGCCCCAGCAGGAGGCAGATGGCCTTGATGACGTTGGCCCTCTTGGGTTTGTCTCCGGACAGCGACAGCACCGTGAACTGCTCGTCGGGCCCCAGCATCACCATCTCCGGTCCGAACACCACCCTGCGGGAGACACCACCACCACCGGGTCAGACGGTTCGTTTAACCCCTCTCACCCTCCACACCTTCAGGGCTGGAAGTCCCACCTGGCTTTCTTCTCCCGGTAGTCGTACACCTGGACGGCGGCGTTGTGGGGAACCCTGAAGGACACCACCCTGGTCATGTCCCTTGGTTGGGCCTCCTCCACCGGCAGCCCGCGGTTCGAGCGGTCGGCCAGCGGGTCGATGCGAGACGCGAGCAAGGCCTCGACCTTCGCAGGAAGCTCCTTCTGCCACAGCTCCTCGTCCTGAGTCAGCATGTAGGTGTGACCGATCACCGCGCGGACCTGGAGGCCGACAGCGTTAGTTCAAACAAGTGATCGACTGCTCAAGTTGGGGCGGACATTGTTGTTTACCAAAAGTACAAGAACAGCAGCATGTTAAATGAAAAACTGACGTAGACACATGAACTGTCCCAATGTTCTAATCGAGTCTGACTTGATTCAGTGCATGAGTTTTCGCTAGAGCTCATTACACCTCACAGAAGACTTTGTCATGGTGCCCTTTTACCAACTAATACCCATAATGCTCTCTGCTCGCCAACATGGGACTGTTGTCTTCTCTTGTTGCTACAGTGATGAACAGCAAGACAGTAAGAAGATCCACCGGTGGCCCAGTCAAGTACTACAGCTAATCTACAACACTTCATGAAGGTGTTATCTAGGAAAATGTTATCAGCAGATACCACATATTAAATGAATCAAGGGCAATTTAACTTGATCGGGACATCCCAAGAAGAGCCAATCAGTTTAAAAATGTCTTAATTTCACAGTTTTGCTCACTGAGTTAAGGCGATACCACATTGGCTCAGTCCCTAAGCAGCGGTCATGAGTTCGAATCCGGCTCAAGACCTTTTGCTGCATGTCTCTCTCCCATCTCCCCGACTTTCACTCTACCTCTATCCAATAAAAACTGAAAAACTCTCTACCCCGCTCTAAAAAAGTCTTAATTTGGTCCTGATCTTTGTCACAGAGACACATGAAATGTCCCAGTGTTCTAAATGATTCCAACTTGACTCAGTATCTGATCATTGGCCGGATTTCATTACGCCTCACAGAAGCCTTTGTCATGGTGCCCCTTTACTGGCTAAACACTGACAATTCCCTCTGGTTGCCAAACTGGAGCTGCTGCCCTTTGTGGTCGCTCCAGCACTCGTACCTTTCCGGTCTTGATGTCCCGGACGTAGATGCCCTCGTTCTCGTCCAGCGGGATGGCCTGCCGCTTCAGCACCACCTCCACCGTTGCCGGGGGAACGTACTCGATGGGACCTCGCAGCATCCAGCGGTCTCCGGGGCGACGCACGATGCCGCTCCTCCGGGAGCGCTTGGCCCTCTCCTCCTGCTGGGCCTCCTCGGCCTCCTCTTCCTCTTGCTGGCAGAGAGAGCGTTGGAGAGAGAGGAGGAGGACGGAGAGAAGGGTTAACGTGGCGATGCATCGGAGCGGCGGAGGAGGAAGAGGAGGGGAAGGAGGAGGAGGGGAAGGAGGAGAGGAGGATGGAGGGAGGCACTGAGTTAAACAAAAAACATGAATGGAAAATAAAGTGAAGAAATGAAAGGGTGGACGATGTGAGGGAAGAGAAGAAGAGGAAGAAGAAGAAGAAGAAGTGGGGGTAAGATGGGTTAGCCAGGTTAGGAGAGGAGATGGGGAAGTGAAGGACACAAACCAGCTTTATCAAGACCTCATTCAGTCGACTGCTGGTGAGTAACTCGGTACGTTTTCTCCAATAACGTTCGAGGCTTTTAGGCGACTTTTTACTTCATGAGATTTTATCAGATCAAAAGTAGACAACTTCCCTGGACCATGATGTCAGGACTGCATCATTGGTGGTGTTTGGACATCCATCAAATGTTGGCCTCCCATTGGGTAAATGCCAAGACTGCATTGTAAGTGTCTGATAAGTGGTAACCGCTACTATTATTAAGACTGAAATCCAAACAAATATCTCTAACTGCTGTTTTCACTGGTCAAATGACGTCGTCGATCATTTTAATTCGGGATAGTCAAACGCAGCCGACCAGGCGAGGGATGCCAGGACTGCATTATAAGTGTCTGATCAGTGGAGTCTTCAGGTATTACTTTGACGATTCAGAGCTCGTCTTGTTGCAGTTGTACGCCTCACAATGATGACGATATCTGTAATGTTATTCCCACATAGTCAAACTCAGCCGACCATAGTGTTGAACTGTTTGGGGAAGGATGTCAGGACTGCATTATAAGTGTCTGATCAGTGGTGTCTGCAGTTACGGTTCTACATCTGAGTTACAGACATATCTAAGGCTACGTTCAATGACAGTCTGAACAACACAGATCCAATTTTTTCAAATGCGACCCAGACCACTTGGATATGTGGTCCTGAATCTGATAGGTATCTGATCTTTAGCCATGCGACTTCTGTCTGAACGTCCAGAAGGAGACTAAAGACTCAAACAAATGAAGCAGCCGTGGAGGTATTGCTGGTCCACTTTACGAATAGCTGGACCACATTTTGGGAGACAAGCCCAGCATTCAGCCGATAGAACTGCTGGATAGTAGTTTTGCTGTGTGACGTTGTCGTGTCCTCTTCTACGGGACACTTTTGGGTCGCATGAAGTTCATACAGGAGATGAGATACAAGACGCATTTAAATACCTCCGCCAAGGAGGTTATGTGACGGGCGGCGTTTGTTTGTTTGTTGTTTGTGTGCAAAATAACTTGAAAACTCATGAACGGATTTGGAAGAATTTTTCAGGATATGTGTGAAATGGGACAAGAAACAAATTATGACGTTTTGGGACTGATCTGGATCACTGTCTGGATCCAGGATTTTTTTTTAATCTAAGTGTAACCAGGTGGACAATTAAATGCAGTTTACTCTAAAAGCCACCAGAGGGCACTCTTGTTTTTGGGGTAACCCCTCTGACCACATGACATTTTGGGGCGACAGACAGCGACAGTGACGGAGTTCTCTTTCCTTCCTGAGCGACATACGCACGGTTGGGCCGGCATTCTTATCTCCGGTTGTCTGAGAAGCTGGGAGGCTGTTAGGAGCTGCCGCACTAGAGGCCGCGCCTGTTCATTAGGTCGGATGGGGTGAAGGCCGCATTGTGGGTAGGACATTTGAACTGTATGTAAATACATTTGTATCTGTAACGTTCCATACAAAATATGTGAATTGGGAGATTGTGTTGGGGTGGACTGAAGCTCCTTGGCGGAGGTATGAACTCTCTGAGGGCTTTTCTAGTTTTAATTGCAGATATTCAAACTTTGCGATTAAATCGACGGACCACAGCCTTGTTGAACTATCCGGCGAGGGATGTCAAGACTGCATTCTAAGTGTCTGATAAATGGTGTCTGCAGTTATTTTTCTGACTGCACCAAACTGATCTACAGAGGTCTCTAGCTGGTCAGAATGAGGTCACTTTCATCTGTAATGTTCATTCCAGTCTTAATCAGCTGCTAAATGCTAAAGCTGCTGCTAAACACTACGATGCCAACACTGATTGATGCCGGTTATTGTGCACTAAGCGATGACCTGAATTCTGTTTGCTCTGTAAGTTGTAAGTGACTTAATAACTCAGACACGCCTCTGCCTTCATAGCTGTTATTCTAAGGCGCATCTCCTGGAAACCGACCTGATAAGCTGCAGCGGACGCCAAACCCGACCGCAGCAGGTGTGGCTTCACCTTTACACCCAAGAGTCCACAGACACACCCGCGGCTTCATGCCAGCCTTTTATGGACCTGCAGGTGGTCTTTCAGCGCGACACGCCTCTGTGAAAAGGCAGCGTTTGCATTTCTAATCTGCCGTCTGCAATCAACCGGTTGCACTGGACGATCTTTACACAAAGTTGACACCAGCTCCTCCCTGGACCTCATTCCTTTCTGGTTCAGTGGCGTCATGCAGAGACGCAAGACGGCTGCAGAATGTGAAAAACGGTGTTCGATAGAGCTTCAGAAAGACGTTTCACCATGCTGGATGCATCTCCCAGCAACTCCCTCCTCCGTTTACCGTTTCTGAGCCGTGCTACATTTATTTCATCGATTCTAAAAACGATAAACCTTCAGACAGCGTGGCCGTTTTGTTGGTGGCGAGGACAAAGTGCATGAAGGAGGTGGGAAATAAAAAAGCAGGTCAACAAACTAAAAGTGGCTTCTTCAGGAAATCACAGAGAAAAACCACGAATCCCACGATGCAGCAGATCCGCACGACAACCCCCTGAAGCAAAGAGTTTCTGAGCATCTCCATGCTTCCGTCTCATTTTTATTCCAAAACTCACATATTTTGTAGCGTTCGTTGTCCTGCTTTCGTCATTTTCTGCTGCATTTCTGTCAATTTGTCTCGCTTTTGCCGTTTAGTCTCATTTTTTTGTCTCTTTTTGCGTCCGTTTTGTGTCGCATCTCGTCTTGTTTTTGATTGTTTTGCGTCTCTTTTATGTCATTTGTTGCCTCACTGTGCTCATTTTGTCTCCAGATACTGCAGATATTTATCCATTTCCACGTTTCCAGCCTCTCGACGTCTCAGTTTTGTGTCTCGTTTGTCGTTTTTTTGTTCCGTTTTATACACCTGGGACACTTCTGTCTTTTCATTTTCTCTCATTTGTGCATTTTATTGTCGTTTTTATACCTTCTTTGCTTTGATTCGTCTTGTTTCTGTCATTCTGTGTCTCGTTTATGAAGGTTTGTGTCTCTATGTGGTCGTTTTGTCTCCACATACTGTAGATATTTATTTATTTCCACGTTTCCAGCCTCTCCAGACTTTTCTCTCGCTCTCGACGTCTCAGCTTTGTGTCTTGTTTTTGTCGTTTTATACACCTGGGACACTTTTGTCTTTTCATTTTCTCTCATTTGTGCATTTTATTGTCGTTTTTATACCTTCTTTGCTTTGTTTCGTCTTGTTTCTGTCATTCTGTGTCTTGTTTATGAAGGTTTGTGTCTCTATGTGGTCGTCTTGTCTCCACATACTGTAGATATTTAACCATTTCCATGTTTCCAGCCTCTCCAGACTGCCTCTCTACTCTGCTCATCAGCTCTACCAAGATGTTCCACCATGCTGGATGCATCTCCCATTTATTTCATCGGTCCTTTCCATAGGGGTTTGCACACAGGACAGTTTCTTGACCGACAGTAGAAAGTTCCTGGAGTTTTGTCGACACAGTTTATACAGAATCTCATTTTATGTTTGGCTGATTTCCCAACATCTCAATACGAGGTCACTGTTGGGATTCGAGCCTCATTAAACGACCTACACCCCAGTGAGGATCAGGAGTAAATGTGGACGTCTGGGTTGAGATTCTCACCTCCTGGGTGTCGTTGAACGCCTCGACGGCCCGCAGCACCAAACCCTCCTCCTCGGACAGAACGTAGACGTCCTGGATGCCGTGTTCGAGCTGCTCGCCGGGCTGCAGGAAGAACGAGCGCTCGCCCTGACGGAGGGGAAAGAAAGGGAAAAAATGAAGCGTGACGACGACGGCTGACGGATAGATGGTGTCATTTTGATTAGATGAGATAAAGTAAAACTAGAATTTGGGCAACTCATGGAAGAATTGCAGGTGGTGATTGCAGCTTGCAGTTGCTGGAGCTTGTACAGTTCAACACCGAGCCGCCGAATTGGATATAAGAGGCAAACATTTTAAACATATCCTCATGAATACCCTTATTTAATGCTATAAACATCTGGGAAGATGCGCAGAAGTCGAGCCTCGTGTGTTTTTAATAATAATCTAACCTTTATTGATCCCTTCGGGGAAATTCCTTCTCTGCATTTGATCCTATTCATAGCTAACCTTAACTATACATACTAGGAGCAGTCAGGGGTTGAGGGTCTTGCTCAAGGGTGACTGGACTGGGACAAGCCTTCACTTTCCCACCTCAACCTCTTGCCAGCCCGGGGACTCGAACCAGCGACCCACCAGTTACAAGTTGGCCTCACAAACCACCACTTCCACTGCCCCATTTCCATGTTCTAAACTGGCTGCTGGACAGATTCTGGCGATGTTCTCCAACTTTGCCTTTGAGTTGTACCTTCACCACCCTCTTCTGGCCCAGCTGAGGCTTCCCGTCTGGTCCGACCGGGTCCAGGATGACGCAGTACTGCCGGCTGCTCAGCGTGGTCACGTCCACCACCCCGACCACCTCCTCGGCCACCGACGGGATGTGCGCCTCGCGGTCGGCCATGGTGACCAGCCACTCCTCGCCCGTACGGCGGTCGCGTCCGCCGGCGTCTTTGAAGGGCCGCAGGGCGCGAACGTGGAGCGCCCTCTGAGGAAACAGGAAGTGAAGGTGAGCAAACCAGCAAACTGGACATGAGGAGGAAAAACCACAGCATGAACCAGACAAATGCAGCAAATATGTAGAATCTGAGGTTTATTTGTAATTAATAGAAGTCTTAGTTTTAATTTTTATCACAACCAAGTGCCTCATGGGGACATAAAAACAGTTTTCACCCTGAATTTATGCACTTAAAATGTAAATTGAATCGTTTCTTTTACATTTACCTCTAAAAAATGGGTATTAGTTACCTCCGCCAAGAAGGTTATGTGATGGCCGGCGTTGGTTTGTTTGTTTGTGTTCAAAATAACTTGAAAAGTCATGGACGGGTTTGGATGAAATTTTCAGGAAATGAGTGAAATGGAACAAGGAAGAAATGATGACATTCTGGGACTGATCTGGATCACCGTCTGGATCCAGGATGTTTTTTTAATGTAAGTGTAACCGGGTGGACAATTAAATGTGGTTTACTCTAAAAGCCACCAGAGGGCACTCTTGTTTTTGGGGTAACCCCCTCTGACCACATGACATTTTGGGTCTCCACACAACAGACAGTGACAATGATGGAGTTCTCTTTCCTTCCTGAGCGACATTCGCACGGTTGGGCCGGCATTCTTATCTCCGGTTGTCTAAGAAGCTGGGAGGCTGTTAGGAGCTGCCGCGCTAGAGGCCGCGCCTGTTCATTAGGTCGGATGGGGTGAAGGCCACATTGTCGGTAGGACATTTGAACTGTATGTAATTACATTTGTATCTGTAACGTTCCATAGAAAATATGTGAATTGGGAGATTGTGTTGGGGGTGGACTGAAGCTCCTTGGCAGAGGTATGAGCTCTCTGAGGGCTTTTCTAGTTTCTCATACTTTCATGCAAATGAAATGATGATTTTTCCAAGTTAACTCCATTTCATGTGTTAAACCTTCATGCAGATAAACTAAGTTGTTTATGTCTTTAAGTGTTTTCTTCAGCTGAAGCATCAACCATCAAGATTCTCTGATTCCAGCTTCTTCAATGTGAATATTTTCTGGTTTCTTTCCTCCTCTGTGACGGTAAACTGAGTATCTTTGGACAAAACAAGACATTTGAGGAACTCTGATCCATGTTTTTCAATATTTTGTGACGCAACTAATCGATTAATCCAGAAAATAATCAACAGTGAAAGTAAGAGTTAGTTGCAGCCCTTTTGAAAGAGGAGAACAGACCTGTAACAGCAGCTGCATGAAGGACAGTAATGTGCCACGATTAAATTAAAAGTCAATATAACCTGTGGGTTATCTGAGATCATAAAATACAGCAGCCGAACACAACGTCAGATTTAGAGCCCAGCAGCAGAGGAAGCTCCGAGTCACCTTGTCGGTCAGGATGAAGGCGTTGACGATGTCGATCACCTCCTCGTGGGCGCCTGGCAGGTACGCTCCCACCTTGCTGACCAGCCACTCCTCACCTGGACACACACAGGGCAGGTGAAACTAAAGCCTCTGCTGGCGTTAAGGTGGAATGAACGTGGAGATTTACGCTGTGTTCTTTAGGGAACTACGTGAAAAGCAGAAGCTGAGTGATGATCTGGTGACGCCGTCCTTGATTTTAAAAGAGGAAACTAAATATTCCCAGGTGACACTGAACGCAGCACATGATGCAGATGTTTCCTTTAAATCGTCTGAACCCAAAATGTGCCAAAAAAAAACCCCATCAAAGTGAAAACCATCCTTAATGTGCCAAAATAAAGACTGCCTGAACAAGATTAAAATCAAACCGACCGGATCAATAAAATAAATTCAACATGGCCCAAAAACAGTAAACAGAGGAGCAGGTGGTCAGGAGGTGCTACCTGTGACCCGGCGGACTCCTCCCCGGTCTTGACCCTCCTTGCGAGCTCTCAGCCTGATGGCCTGGTTCTCCCGGATCACCGTGGCCTTGATGGTCTCCAGAACCACCACCTCCTTACGGGGGATGTAGGTCCCTGAAACAACAGGACCGGGAGTCACGAGTGAAGACGAACACGATGTCCTGAAGCTACCGAGACACAAACTATTACAGCCTTTGTGTGTTTATTTAGACCCAAAACCAATCCGAGTCATCTGGAGGTCATTAACCAACACTAAGGTCTTTGTCATGGTGCACCTTGCTAGCTAAACTCCCACAATGCTCTCTGCTTGCCAACATGAACTGCCTGTAGTCTTGAGAGACGCCTCCTCTGGTCTCTACAGTATTAAACAGTAAGATGGCTCTACAGCTAATCAATACTTTCTTGTCATGCACGACCTTCTTTTTCTGCCTTATCGGTTAATATATTTTTAATTGGGTAAATTATCAACAGCATTTAATCGACTAACCGTCAATCAAGAACATCCCTAATGGCAAACATTTGATGGTTTAAGACTCTCAAGTGTGAAATTCTGTCTTTTCTTGGTCTGACTTTACTGTAAATGTGACATTTTCAAGATTTTAACTGGTATTACATGAAATCAGGGAAGGCTAAAGGCAAACTCAGGCTTCCTTCTCTACATTTTCTCACGTGCACGACCTTCTTCTTTTTCTGCCTTATCGGTTAATATATTTTTAATTGGGTAAATTATCAACAGCATTTAATTGAATACCTGTCAATCAATAACATCCCTAATGGCGAACATTTGATGGTTCAACACTCTTAACTGTGAGTAAATAAGTGTCTTTTCTTGGTCTGACTTTACTGTAAATGTGATAATTTGGAGACTTGAACTGGTATTAAGTAAAATCAGGAAAGTCTAAAGGCAAACTCATGCTTTCTTCTTTACATTTTCTCACATGCACGACCTTCTTCTTTTTCTGCCTTATCGGTAAATTATCAGCAGCACTTTTTTAAATACCCATCAATCAACAACATCCCTAATGGAAAACATTTGATGGTTCAAGGCTCTCAAGTGTAAGATTCTGTCTTTTCTTGGTCTGACTTCACTGTAAATGTGATATTTTCAAGATTTTAACTGGTATGACATGAAATCAGGGAAGGCTAAAGGCAAACTCATGCTTCCTTCTCTACATTTTCTCACGTGCACGACCTTCTTCTTTTTCTGCCTTATCGGTTGATGGAAAATAATGATTAATCATTAACACCCACAGATGCACTGTCGTGTTTTCAAAGGTAAAAACATGGACAGAGTGAATAAATAAGAGTTTGACAATTAAAACAACAACAGCTCTGTGTGTTTGACGCCTTTAATATCCAACTGAACCAACTTCTCAATGTAGATATATCATATAAACGCTTCCCTGAGTGCAGGTTGGACCCACCTGGTCCCTCAAACAGCCATTCGTCTCCAGCCACCCTCTTCTGCCCGCCCTCCTCCTCGAAGTCCAGCAGAGCCTGAAGACGCAGCGCCGTGTCCGGATACACGATCTGCAGCGGCGTTACGTCCTGATGGAAAACACCGAGCGTCACGAGTCCGAACAACAACAACACACCAAAGACTCCTCTGACATGAAACGACCCCGTCCTTTGAGTCAGCAAAGCACAAAGAGACAACTTTCGACTACAAAGACACCAAAAACGACCACAAAGACACAAAAAACAAACAGAATACAACTTAGAGAAACAAATCATGACCCCACATACGCAAAAAAACAACCACAACACACCAAACACTTCTCTCATGTTAATTAAGTTCATTCTCTGTTTGCACAACTACAAACAAACTACATTCAACCACAAAGATAAAACTAAGCTCAGAGAAACGACACACAAGTATGAAGAGACTCCAGAACCAGACCTGCTGGATCTCCTCCCCGGGGTAAAGAGGAAACGGGTCCTGGGTCAGCCGGATCTCCAGGTCGGCGTGGCGGAGCTTCGCCTGCCCTGATTGGTCGAAGGCAATCTGGCCGTTGTCGTCGCGGGCGACCGGGTTGGCGACCACGCAGTAGTGACGAGGCGCCACCATGATCATTCGCACGGGCGAGAAGAGCACCCTGGGAAACAGAAGTGAAACCTGGATTGATATTCTGACCCTGATCCAGAAGGAGCAGCTGTAAGATCCGGTTCTGACCTCTCATTGTCCTGCCGGATGTAGGTCAGCGGTCCGATCTCCACCCGGGCGATGTTGGTGTTCTGGTCCAGAACGTGGATGTAGTGATGAGGTGGGATCCGGATGATGGACCCCTCCACCGGCCCCTCCACCTCCGGCCCTCGGTTTCCTCCCTTCTTAGACATGATCGCAGTGAGATCCTGCAGAGACACAGTCAGTCGCAGATCAGCAGGAATCAATCCAGAGAACCTGAGACGAAAACACAAACACACAGATGAAAAAAAAACCTACAAACACACAGACAAAGACTAAACACAACTACAAAGAGACAAAAAACAACCACAAAGACGTAAAAAAACCACAAAGATGTAAAAAAAAAAACCCCAACAAACATTCAAAAATGACCACAAAGGCCGAAAAACAACTAAAAACGCAAAAATGACAACAGAGATGTAAAAAAAACAACTACAAAGACTCAAAAATGACCATTAAGACGTAAAAAACAACTGAAAAAGGATTCAAAAATGACCATAGAGACGTAAACAACCCCCCCACAATAATCAAAAACGACCACAAAGACACAAAATTGACCACAAAGACGCAAAATACAATCAAAGGTTCAGAAATGACGAGAAAGACGTAAAAAATAACCACAAAGACTCAAAAAATGACCACAAAGATGTAAAAAACAACTACAAAGACGCAAAAAACAACTAAAACCGATTCAAAACGACCACAAAGACCAAAAAAACACCTACAAAGACTCAAAAATGACCAGAAAGACGTAAAAAACACCTATAAAGTCTCAAAAATGATCACAAAGGTGTAAAAAACAACCACAAAGATGCAAAAATTATCACAAAGATGTAAAAAAACAACTAAAACAGATTCAAAACGACCGAAAAGACGTAAAAAATGACCACAAAGACACAAAAATGACCACAAAAACTCAAAAATGACCAGGAAGATGTAAAAAAACAACTATTAAGACTAAAAAATTACCAAAAAGATGTAAAAGTGACGACAAAGACATAGAAAACAACCAAAAAAAATTAAAACGACTGCAAAGACGTAAAAAAATAACCACAAAGACTCAAAACAGACCACATAGAGACAAAGATGCAACAAACAACCACAGATGCAAGCGACAAAAAAATAAGAATTCACAGAAGAACAGTTACAAAGAGACAAAATACAATAAGGAAATTTTAAAAACCACAAGGATGAAAAACACCAACACAGATGAAAGTAAGCGACAATAATGACAACAAAACTACGACCATGAAGACGCAAAATGAAGAATAACAGGCGTGAAACTGAACCAGATATTTTCAGGTTTAAAAATGTTTTTGTCAGTTTGTTCTTTAAAAGGAGAAACTGGTTTTACTGCAGCGAGTTCTTGTGACAAACAGGAAGTAGATCCAGGTGTGTCTCTACCTGCAGAGCCCAAAGTCTGCCACATGATTGGTTTATTACCTGATGGATTGATGCCCATTGATCAGAGCCACACAGTGAATTATGTGAGGACCAAAACTGGTCAAACTACTCCTTCAGAGCCAGAAAATGTTGCCGACTCATGCAGCAGGAATCTGAGGAGGCTCCTCCCTGGTAACATGATAAAACACTGGGAGGCACAAACTGCGTCAGTCCTGTAATTAAACAAAACAGCAGCATTCTGGGAGGACTGGTTCCCAGTGCAGGGCCCAGATCACAACCAGTAGGAGGAACTGCTCCATAACATCTTCCCTTCAGAGCATTAAAGGCCCTGTCAGTGCTGGTGAATGCAGACAGCAGCTGGACACTAATTGAATCACTGCAGAGTGCAGATGAGGACAGCGAGCCTCCAACACGCACCAAACTTTTATTAAAGTTCAGATTTGCTTAAATAAAAAGTTATAAAAGCGAATCAAACATGAGCCGAATTAAAGTTCTGATTGAGTTTGTTCAGAAATCATCTTCACTGTTTATCTACCGAGCAGATTTTCTCCCTGATCAATGCGGAAGTTTTAAATTCGCAGTTTTCCGAGCGGAGTTCTGCTCAGGCCGCCACGGCCCGCGGGCTGCAGCTCTTACCTGGTCCCGGTGCGGATCGGCGGGCAGCAGCAGCAGCAGCAGCTCGGTGTCCGCTCCGGAGGAAGCCGCAGGGGACTTTATACGAAGCGGGACAAAGAGCGGAGCTGGTCGGTAAGTGACGGGGCGGGTCTGATCCCGGAACAAGCACCGAGAGTCACGTGGATTACCGAGTTTGACTGCTGCATTGCTGCTGCGTCACGGAGACTGTCAGGTGACCAGGTGACCTCCTCCTCAACATGTATGTAAATATATAAATATGTATATATAGTTTGAAATAGCAACATATATTTACAACATAATGTGTCTTTCTGATTTAAATACATTAAAAAACAGTGTCATTTTACAGTCACACATTGTTAGTTAGACCTTCTTTTCTTTTTGAAACTAGATATCATGTGTAATTTAACAAAACAGGTAAACAAACTTTACTTTTTACATTTACTACACTTACATACATAAAAGTTTATTATTATTGTCAATAATAATAATAATGATGATAAAAATTGTTATTATAATGATAATAATAACAATAATAATGAAGATAATAATAATGATATAATAATAATATTAATGATGATAATAAAAAAATGTTATTATAATGACAATAATAACAATAATAATGAAGATAATAATAATGATAAAATAATAATAATAATAATGACGATAAAATAATAATGTCATAAAGATAATAATAATGATGATGATAATAATAATTGTTATTATGATAATAATAATAATAATGAAGATAATAATAATAATGACGATAAAAATAAAATGCTAATAATAATAATAACAACAATAACAATAATGACGATAATAATAATAATAATAATAATGTCAGAATGATAATGATGATGATGATAATAAAAAATGTTATTATAATGATAATAATAACAATAATAATGAAGATAAAAATAAAAATGATAATAATAATAATAATGATAAAATAATAATAATGATAATAACGATGATGATGATAAGAATGAGGATGATGATGATAATAACAATAAATATGATGATGATGATGATAATAATAATAATAACAATGACAATAATAATAATAATAATAATAATAATAATAATAATAATAATAACAATAATGTATTAGGGATATTTCTTATAAGGTTTGTTCTATACTGTATTTTACTGCAGTAAATCCCAGATAAGATCTCAGAGATGGCGCCCTCTGCTGGACAACACCGATGTTTACTAAATTTTCTGTGTTTTAACTTTATTTTTTTAAACGCAGCAGTTCATTAATGTTCTTCGTACAGTATATTAATCCGGTCCAGTCTTCGTCGAGCGTTGTAACTCCGCTCGACCTTTCCACCACAAACACAACATCGAAAACCAGAAACCTCACCGACACAGACGGACACCGCAGGGTTAACGGTCTTTATCACAAATGAGACATGTTCAGACGGAGCTATGACATGCTAAATACAGAGATTCATCCACACGCTGCAGGCTGGACACAAACACATCATCTCATAAACATCTTACAGGAAGAAGAAGAAGAAGAAACATCTGAAAATATCTGAGGATATTCTGTACAGGCCTTTGGTTGAGTATGTGCTCCTGTATATACCTCTAGTGTACAATATACATATTTAGATAGCTCTAATTTAAATACTAATTTGGCTAAAATGAATATCAAAAAATAGTTTGTATATAAGCGTCATGCTGGACATGCTTCTCTTCCCTTTTGTAGAAATTTTACAGGTTTGTTGTAGCTTCATAGACACACGTACGAGTAGAAAAGGTCAGTTTTCAACGACACGGACAGACACCTACACGTGGTTAAAATCGCTCGGTATAAAATAGATTTCTTTAAATATTACAAAGGTAAAATTTGAAATGGTCAGACGCCGAGAGCAGAGAGCCGACGAGGAAACCGAGCCGTCTGGGTTCCGTTCCAGCGACGACAAAACAGTAAAAATGAAGTCTGCATGTACATAAAGTGATAATTAAAAGGTGTTCCATCATCTGCAACCAAAAGCATCGTTAAAAATGCATGAAGTGACTTTTTTTGGCCACTTGAGGGCAGCAGAAACAAGTTAGTTCTGTTTACATCCGATCGTCGCTTCTCTTTTTGCTCCGTTTTTGGTCTCCACCTGCTCCTCAGGGGAATATCTGGATCTCATCTGGAAACACTGAACCAGAACCAGAAAGAAAATGTTCTACAGAGTAAAACCAGGAGCTGAAAGAGGCTAGAAAAGCTTCAAAGAGCCACAAACGCCAATTTATTGCTTCAAAGTGCATTAAAGGTCCCATATTATGCAAAATCCACTTTAGATTGGTTTACTAATAATATGCGTCAAACCTCCCTGAAATGAGAAAACTCCATCCTCTCCCTCTCTTGTTTTCTCCACCTTTCAGAAAATGTGTGCTCAAACAGGCCGATTTGAGATTTGCCCTACATGATGCCATAAAGGGCAATAACACCACCTCCAGGTTGGTGACAACGCCCCAGAGAAATGTTAGACTGAATCCAAATCTCCACCCTCTGGACTTGCAGACTTCAGGTGTACGTAATGTCTGTGACGTCTTCACTGTCATCATGTAAAGTCTGCAGCATTATGACTGGAGCTAATAGACAGGCTTGGAGTCTGTCTACTCGATTGCATGAGAACATCTGAGAGGCTATCATGTCTACGGTAATCATCACAAGTAACAAGATATAAATCCCATTTATAGGCTTTTTGTGAGTGAACAAATCAACATTCATCCACATAGGCTATACACATTCAAAACAGCCCTCAGCACTCCTGGACGTCCCCTGAACACACCGCAGAGCACGGCAACTGCTCTGTTGTTGGCTGAACAAACGAGCACAGAAGTCTGTTTTTACCTCTTTCTTCGTCTGAGGTTTTGAAGGTCCTGTTGATTAATTTTATTTTGATGGAAATGTCCCCACAACAACCCCTAAAATGTTGGATGTGTGTGTCACCACTTCACTGAGGACTGCTTTCTCAACGAGGGCCAGTACAAAGCAGGATTTGCTAAGAATCTCAAGATAAAGCATGGATCGGTACCAGCTGTCCGTGACTCAACTACAAACATGGGAGCTGTGAGTTTTATCGTTTTATGTTGCTTTACTGTATAGTGGTAACCTGTTAACTGTGGTTTTAGCATGGTAGCTAACATAAGTTATTGTGGGTAGCATAGTTAGCCATTCAGAAACGTCCTGCTGCAGCCGTTTCTTCAGGAGCCTCTCCTTCTGGATCAGACTCTGGATCAGATTGGTGTGACTGAACCACAGCGCTTCTACCAGCCATACCTACACACTCTGTGTAAATATTAGCGCATGGAACCGGACAACGTCTTCCAGAGAGGGTGGTGAAGGAAGCCTGGACAGGTACAGCTCATTATCACAGAAACACAGAAACAGAGTATTCTCAGTGGAGCTCACAAGAAGGAGATACAGGCTGAAGTCCAGGAACTAACTGGGTTTTTAGGCAACAAACTTCAGACTGACTGTTCAGGGGCGTCTATGTGGACTTGCTGAAAAGGAGCATAATATGGGACCTTTAATTGTTGTATTTTTGGCCACTTGAGGGCAGCAGAAGCAGGTTGAAGTAGCAAATGCATCACTGACTGTTTCATTTTTTGTGTTCACCTGATGAATCTACAACCAATCTTCACTTTTTTTAGCTCCATTTTTGTTCTCCACCAGCTCCTGAGGTAAATTTCTGACTGTTTCGCTGCGTTTTTAAACCACTTAGTTGGAATCAGTTTTAAAAACAGTCAACTTCCCAACTTCTTTTCCTGTGAATCATTGTGGTCTCAACACTAAATTCAGGCCTTCTAATCACAGTGCTGCAGTTCAGTTATTAGAATTATTGCCTTGTTAAAAAAATATAAAGGCTCATAAAAGGCCTGAAGCTGCTGAACTCGTAGTTACAGTAAGAAGAAACTCACAGGATGCTGCTGGTAGTGTTTCAACTGACCTGCGCTGTTAGCACAGTGTAGCTAAATGAGCTAACGCTAGCATGTGCATGGACCGGTCAGTGTTTTGGTGCGAGGTAGCGAGGCAGGTTCTCAGAGTGTGAAAGCAGACATCCCTGATCTCTTGGTCTCGAAGGTCCTGATTCCAATTCTCAAAGATGACCCTCAAATCTGCTCCAATTAAAATCAACGTCATCAACAAGTGGCACCAACTAGCATTAAGCTCCATAGTAGATCCTCATTTATCAGGAACATGCTTGACTTTCTCGCTAAGATTGTTTTGAAGCTGCTGGAACAGAAGCCGGACGGCAAGTGGCGGCAGGACTTCGGCTCGTTTATAATATAAAAACATAAAACTTCATGTTACAATATTAGTGTTAGACAGTAATATAATATTCTGCTCAGGAGTTTCTCCTCACAGTGGACCGCTCCAACATTTGTGTCACTGTTTGGTTCACGTTCGACACCAGAAGGTTTGTGCTGCACCGACTCGGAAACCAGATTCAGCTGCCGGCTAGAAATGTGAGCGAAGGACTTGGTTTGCGTTGAGGAAGCACTGTGGAGATTAAGTGCTGGTGTTCAGGCGGGTGTTTGACTGCAGCTCCTCCGACTGTGCAGGTTAAAACACTGATGGGGAAATCCCCTTTTAGTCTTTCCATTCCTGAGGTTGAATGTGGATATTCTGTTTATTTCATGGGACGTCTTCAGTCCAACATGGCGTCCAGCTGGTCGGCGAGGTCGTCGAACATGTTGCCGATGTCGTCCAGAATGGTCCCTGCAGACTTTACTGTGCTCGGTCCGCTAAAACCACGAGACACAAGGAACATACATTACACACAGTGCGAAAATATAAACACGATGCAAATCCAAGTGGAGTATTTGGCCGGGAGGTGGCGCTGTACAATCAGGGGGTCACCAAAAACAGCTATCAGGTGGTTTCCCCTTGGTAGGCCAGCCAATAGGAACAATGGACAGGAAGACCAAGTTTCTCACACTGGTCCCCCCATCAATTTGTTGTACTTGATTTTATTTAAAGTTTAACCATAGACCTGGGAATGGACCCCCAAACCCTGGTTGGAGTCATGAATATAAACACAAACTTAAATTTGAGAGATGATCGACATCTTATGGGTATTTTGATGATGGTCTTACCCGTCAGAACCGTCCTCCAGGTTCAGTTTGCTCTCGACGGCCTTCAGAGCCGCTGCCAGACACGTGCTGGTCTGATCCAGTCTCTGCTGGACCACCTCCGACTCCTCAGGCGGATGACCTGGACCCACAAAGCACACCTGAGGCCTCGACGCTGCCAGAGAGGGGCTCTGAGGGGCTGAAGTTGATGCAGAGGGTCCGTGGGCGGGTGAGGACGGAGAGGTGAAGGCCACGCTTTGAACCACGTTGACGGTCACAGTAGGAGAGGAGGGTCCTGCAGAAGAAGACGCATGTGACAATATGTAGATATCGGCCAGGGCCAGTTCAAGTCCTAAATCAAGACCAGCAAGATCAGCACATCCCGAACCAAAACTGGCAAGGTCTTAACCAGGATCAGCAAGTTGTAAGCTAAAGCGAGCAAGTCCAAAACCTAGACCAGCAAGTTCCAAACCATGACCGGCTACTCCAAAGTCACAAGCAAAAACTACAAATTTATAGGCAACAAGTCCGTAGCTACTAGTCAGGTAAATATCAAGCCCCAAGTCAAAACAAATAAAGGCCCAGCAAGTCCTTAACCAAAGTTGCTAAGAGTTAAACCAAGACAAGTAAGTCCCAAACCAAGACCAGCTAGTCCCTAACCAAGACGGCAGAGTCATAAACCAAGATGACCTAAACCAAGACAAGCAAGTCCCAAGTCATTAGCCACAAGTACAGATTCATGAAGACAGTCAAGTCCACAGTCATGAGTCCAAGTCAGGGCAACGAGCACCAAGAAAAAAACAACAAGTCCACAGTGAAAGAAACAAGTTTTAAGTCAAGTACGTCTTCAGAAATAACCCTCTTCCAAGTCAAGAGTCAGGCCAAAAGCAACAAGTCCATCGTCACCAAAAAAGGAGAATTTACAGTGTTTTCTATGTTAGAGTGACATACAGTATACACAGTGTGATTGTAAGGTGTGAGTATCTTACGCTGTGCAGCCAGCAGGCTGTGGCGGACAGGTTTTGGGGCAACAGCAGGTTTGGGGGAAAGTGGAGGTTTGATGGGTGACCCTGTGGCTGGACTGGCTGGCCTCTCCAGACTGGCCTCACTGATCCTCAGACTGACCTCCTCCTGGCTCTGTGATGGGGGCCTGCTGTTGCCAGACCCGGTGCCCTCTCTGCAAGGTGAGCCCTCGCCCTGCTCCTTGTCTTTGGGTTTATGTCGGCGCTTCACAGTGTCCGACTCCTTCAGGTTAAACTCTGGTACATCCAGATTCTTGGCTGCTTGTTTGTCCGGAGGCTCCAGCACGGCCTCGGCCCTGGGTGGACCCGGAGCTTTGGGCCTCTGTTTGATGGTCAGGTTGCCTTCCTCGGCAAAGGGGATGCACTCACTGGAGCTGTTCTGAGGGGACGAGGAGCCGTCCAGTCCACGACCTTTAGATTCTTCTTCCTCAGAGTCGGACTTCACCCCTCGGTCCAGCTCGGTGCTGCTGCCTGTCTTGGTGGGAACACACTCGCTCTGCACCCTCCTCCTCACCCCTGCTGCCTCTCTGGGCTCTGCATTGGTGAGGGAAGGGGGCTCCTGTTGGACGAGGTCTGGTATAGGTCCTGGGGGGTTCTTCCCCTCAGAGCCACTTTCCAGAGAAGCTGCGATGCTCCTCACGCTCCCTGGACTGTCAGTTACCACCCCACCAGAGGATGATGTTGTGCTGCTGTCGCTCAGCTCGCCACTGGTGGTGCTGCTTACTGAGCTCAGTCTCTTTGGAGGAGGAGGTGGGGGACCTTTTTTCCGGGCGCGCACTGCAAATGACTGACTACGTCCCACATTGCCATTCTTCTCCGGGCTTGATTGCAATCGAGCCAGCTGGTTACGGCCAGGCTTGCGGGTCAAAGTGGCATAGGATGGCACGTTTCCAGGAGGAACTGCAAGCTCGTCGTCATCCTCCTCAGGCTCTCCGTCCGACAGAGCATAACGAATCATGCTCTGGGTGCGCTTTTTGGGTGGCGTTAGGGTCATGGTGTGGTACTCTGACCTTTGAGATGAGCTGAGGTCTGTTGAGCCACAGTGAGAATGTAGGTAGCTGAAACCCTTGAGCGCTGGGGAGCCATGAGGGGAGTTGCCGCGAGATCCACACAGTTTGGGCTTGGCTGGGATGGCCGGGTACTTGAAGACGGTGGCCGTACCCAGAGGCACCTGTTTGGGCAGTGGCTGCTGCTGCAAAGGCCTCTGGTCCCAGCCCTCAGGGAGGTTCCTCTCTTTGGCAGGACTGCCTTCCAGGCTCTCCTGGGACCAACTGTGGGGGGTGATGGAGGCTGTAGGAGGCTCTTGGGAGCGACCAGAGCCTCTGGACCGGGTGTCGATGCTCTCCTGGCTCTGAGACATCCCCACTGCATTCTTGATGGCCAAACCTTCCTCGCAGCCTCCATAGTGGCTCGACATGGCTGTTTGCAGCTCGGCGCTCAGTTCGCTGTCCTGGAAAGTCAGCATCTTCGGGGTGTGAGGTGAAGAACATTCACCGCCAGAGTCGGGCGGCTCAATGGCGACCAGGTGGAGGGCTCCAGGGCCTTTGCGTCGTAGCGTGCCCTGACCTGATTCAGCCTGAAGGATCGCCCTCTGGATGTCACACAGCTTCTTCACCGCCAACATCAGCTTTTTCTGGTGGCCTGGAGGGAAAATTCAAACATCAGACCAAACATCGTAACAGTTGTACTGAAAATGGTACAGAAATATGAAGCTCTAACGTGTCCTTACCCAGCTTGGTGATGCCGATCTCCTGCAGATCCTCCCATGTGAGGTCTTTGACGATGCTGATGGAGTCGTAGCCGTTCTCCGCAAGTTTCTTGTGGTACTGTGGGAGCCCGATGGCACTGAGCCACTCACCGAGATCAGACTAAGGGACAAGGACACAAGTAAGATTAGATGGAGGTCAGTATGTCAGCATTCATGCAGCAGCAGGTGCATAAAACAGTCTTACCGGGATGTACTCAGGCAGCCACTCGGGGATGTTGAGGTTGTTGATCTCAATGGAGATCTTCTTGCGGTGTCCTGGTTTGGTCACACCAATGGCAGTCAGATCCTGAAGACACAATAAGACATCAGAGAGTCAAACAGTGCATGAACTGCAGGATAACACACCTAGACTGGACCCAAATTAACCATTAAATCCTGAATAATTAACATGCTACTTCAGGGTACAGCTTTAAGCATCACACATTGATGGCAAATGTCGTTCAGTCAGTGTGAATGAATTCAACAAAGACTGTTTGCTCACCTCAGGAGTCATTCTGCTGATGGTCGGTACGTCATATCCGGCATTCAGGAAGTTTCCGGTGTACTGCTCCAACTGGAACTCGCTCAGCCACTGATAGATGGCCTCAGCATCCTAAAACACACAAGTCCAACAAATGTATTACTACTTTCAGCTACATCTTTTGAGGTTGTTTCCTTACTCATGCTACTTTTTGTATATGTTTATGGTGGTAGTCCTCTCTGACTAGTTAAAACTTATCTAGAATTGTCCAACTGTTGTGAGCTCAACTATTCAAAGTGTTTATTGATCGAAATCCACATTGAAAGTAAATTTAGGTGCATAAGTGTTTCATAATGCATCAAAACGATTCTCAGATTCTCTAGAAACAAATATGGTAATGCAACTTGATTAAAGTAGAAAACAATCAGGTTTCAGTGATTTAATATGCTGGTAATATGAGCTGTTTATGCCGGCTTACAATCCATTTAAGCTAAAAAGACCGGAGGTGGAGTCACAACCATTGGATTGATTAAAGAGTCGGTTTGATTACAGTCCACCAAGACTTTCTTTGGTTGAATACAAACTTTATTTACAGACGGTTTGTCTTCAGCTCTAAACTCTCGGAGACTCTTTACATCTTTATGCAAATCAGCAGTTCCTGACTTTAGGTCGTCTGGGAGCTTGTTGTTTTTTTGAAAGTCTAATCTACACCTTCAACCTGCCTTTACTAATTGAACCGAACAACACAATGATTTTAATGTTGAAATAGTTCAAACTGATGAATATCTGAGCAGATTCTAAGACAAATCTAAATTCCTAAATTGGATTTCAGTCGACCAAGATGTTCTTTGGGTTGACTGCAGCCCTGGGACAAACGTGCTTTGCTTTTGGAGTTGTCTGAAAGTATCTAAGCTGTCATCGCACATAAACAAAAGGCGATTAAAGGATTGTAAAGATTCAGGTTAGTTGCTATGAGGGGCTTAAAAACAGAGTCATGGATACTAGAAGCTGTTGAGTGAGCCTGTTTTTCTGACAAGGAAGTCGACCACAGGACTTTCATATTTGCTTCTTCTTCCAAACTCGGTGCGTGAATGTAAATTACTGAGATGCAAACTAAGAACACAAAGCTTTACCTTCCCCTCCAGCAGCTGCTGAGGACGAACAAACTGCTGGGAGAAGCTCTGCTCTGCGGGCCTCTGAACCGTCACCGTCGGCCTCCGCGGAGTACCACCTGGAAGTAAAAAATGTGATGTTGGGGATGATTTAAGTCCTATGTTGTATGAAATATATAACATGAATATTTTAACTTGTGTGTATCCTGTTCAAAAAAAGAAATCAGTGTTTTGTTCTTATCAAACACTACAATGAACACTGGAGTAAACACGGGACTGTTCTAGTGTTTGAAAGTGTCCACATGCATTTTAGTTCTCCCTAATTTCACACAGTGTTTACTGATACCACGATGTAAAGGATCCTGAAAGACGAACGTACCTGCAGGTTGATCAGGTTGTTTGCTGAGGTCTGCTGAGTGCCCTGCATCGACAGCAGGGGGCGCCGCCTGCACATGAAACAAAAACAGAGAGGAAGAGGAGAAGAAGGAATGAGCTGCACAGCATCATTTAAGGTATTTTAAACTGAAAACCAGTGGCGACCGATTTCATGTAAAGCGACTAGACATAAAGTAAAGCCAGATGAGATAATATGAAGTAAAATGACTTGAAATAATGTGAAGCGACATGACATAATGTGAAGCAACTTGAGATAATGTGAAGCAACACAATATAATATGAAGTGATTTAAGGCAAAGTGAAGCGACATGAGATAATATGAGGTGAAATGACTTGAGATAATGCTGTGGTGAGATATTGTGAAGCAACTTGAGATAATGTGAAGCAATTTGATAGAATGTGAAGCGACGTGAGATAATGTGAAGCGACTTGAGATCATGTTGAGACAAGATATTGTGAGACGACATGATATAAGGTGAAGCAACACAATATAATATGAAGTGATTTAAGGCAAAGTGAAGCGGCATGAGATAATATGAGGTGAAATGACTTGAGATAATGTTATGACAAGATATTGTGAAGCGACATGAGGTAATGTGAAGTGACATAAGATAATGTGAAGTGACTTGAGATAATGTGAAGTGACATGAGATATTGTTGTGATGAGATAATGTGAAGCAACTTGACATAAGGTGAAGCAACATGAGATAATGTGAAGTTACACAAGATAATACGAAGTGATTTAAGGCAAAGTGAAGCGGCATGAGATAATATGAGGTGAAATGACTTGAGATAATGTTGTGACAAGATATTATGAAGCGACATGAGGTAATGTAAAGTGACAAGGGATAATGCAAAGCAAAATGAGATAATATGACGTGAAGCGACTTGAGATAATGTGAAGCAACATGATAGAATGTAAAGCGACATGAGATAATGTGAAGCGACTTGAGATAATGTTGTGACGAGATATTGTGAAACGACATGATATAAGGTGAAGCGACATGAGGTAATGTGAAGTGACTAGAGATAATATGAAGTGATTTAAGACAAAGTGAAGCGGCATGAGATAATATGATGTGAAATGACTTGAAATAATTCTGTGGCGAGATAATGTAAAGCAACTAGAGATAAAGTGAAGCGACTTTATATAATGTGAAGCGACATGAGATAATATGAAGTGATTTAAGACAAAGTGGAGCGGCACGAGATAATATGAAGTGAAATGACTTGAGATAATGTTGTGACGAGATGTTATGAAGTGACATGAGGTAATGTAAAGTGACTAGAGATAATGCATAGCAAAATGAGATAATATCAAGTGAAACAACTTGAGATAATGTGAAGCAACTTGAGATATTGTGAAGCGACTTGAGATATTGTGAAGCAACATGGGATAATGTGAAGTGATTTAAGACAAAGCAAAGCGGCATGAGATAATATGAGGTGAAATGACTTGAGATAATGTTGTGACAAGATATTGTGAAGCTACATGAGGTAATGTAAAGTGACTAGAGATAATGCAAAAGCAAAATGAGATAATATGGAGTGAAACGACTTGAGATAATGTGACGAGATAATGTGAAGCAACTTGAGATAATGTGAAGCGACATGAGATAATGTGAAGCGACATGAGATAATGTGAAGCAACTTGAGATAATGTGAAGCGACATGAGGTAATGTAAAGTGACTAGAGATAATATAAAGAGACAATATGAACTGAAACAACTTGAGATAAAGTGACGAGATAATGTGAAGCAACACCACATAATGAGATACTGAAAAGATAATATAAAGTGATTAGAGATAAAGTAAAGCAACATGAAATTAAGCACAGCAACGTGAGTCAACATGAAGCCACTTACACATCTAGAAGACAATATTAAGGAAATGTACAACTTTAAAGCTGAATATGTTATAAAATGAGGAGAACTTTCGGCCATGTTTTGTTTTGTTTGAGCTAAGTCCTGCCTGCCTTAGCTGATCTCTGGTAATGTCAATATAACATGTTGATACTGTCAGGCTGTGATTCCAAATTGAAGTGCAACATAAAATCCGACCTGCATCCAGGATCATGAAACCTGTTCATGAGTTATGATCCACAACAGTGTGTAAGTCTGTTGAGACTGTATAACTGTAAATAGTTAAACATCTACAGGATGTGACGCCTCCATTCTTTCCAGTGTTGGTAACTTCTGTGGACACTTGGACACATGTTGGACATGTTGATTCAAGGTTTATTCTTTTTTTAAATGAGGTAACTGAAGATATTACTCTTTTGTGTCACACTGAGAGAAGACTTTTCTGAGTTCTCCCTCCTTATTCACGGTTGTTCTGCTTCCATAGAGGTGCAGGACTTTATATTGCAGTGAAATTGAGCCACAGTGAGGAAAAATGAGACGGGAGAAAAACACTAGGGCTAAAGTGCAGCTCCAGGTTCTGTTTTCCACCTGCATTTGTCAAACTGGTGCCTTAAAAAGTAGCCAAATTATCATGTAAAGCGACACAATATGAAGCGATTTCAAACATGAGATAATATGAAGGAAAAGGAGATAAGATGAAGTGAAACTACTTGAGATAATGCTGTGACTCGATAATGTGAAGCAACATTAGATAATGAGATATTGACAAATATGAAGTGACTGAAGATAAGGTAAAGCGACGAGACAAAGTAAAGCAAAATGAGATAATGTAAAGTGAAATGACTTGAGATAATGTGGCGAGATAATGTGAAGCGACATGAGATAATGTAAAGCGACATGAAGTAATGTGAAGCAACTTAAGCTCACGTGAAACAACTTGGGATAATGTGACGAGATAATGTGAAAAAACTTGAGATAATGTAAAGCAACACAAGATAATATGAGTGATATAAGGGAAATAAGTGATTTAAGACAAAGTGAAGCGGCATGAGATAACATAAAGTGAAATGACTTGAGATAATGTTGTGACGAGATAATGTGAAGTGACATGAGGTGATATGAAACGACTAGAGATAATACAAAGCAAAATGAGATGACAAAGTGAAATGATTTGAGATAATATGACGAGATATTGTAAAGCGACATAAGGTAATGTATGCATTTGTCAAACTGGTGCCTTAAAAAGTAGCCAAATTAGCTTTTAGCAAATCAAAACTGAACTGATTTATCTGATTTCTGAGCAGTTTAATTTGATTCTGTTTCCGCCAGGTGGACTGACCCTACCTTGTTGTCATGGTGACCGGCGTTGAGATGGAGTCCGTTGGTGGCGTGGTTGCTCTCGGTGCTCTGGCCGCTGCCGGCGCTCCGGGTGCTGCCAACGCTGCCGGTGCTGCCGACGCTGTTCCTGTCTCCGGCTGCAAAGACGGAAACACAGAGATAAAAGTCACGACGTCACGAAACGCCACGTCAGCAGAGAGGGTCGGCGTCGAGAGCAACAAGCCTGCAGGAGCTCAGGTGTGACGACGGGATGCAGAGGAGCAGCTGCAGGTGAGTCCGACCAGGCAGCTGGAGCAGGATTTTAGGGATGGGGGAGGTGGCGGCAGCAGAATTAAAGTCTTTCAACCCTCATGCGACCAAATTTTTGTCCATTTCGAGTTTAAATGTCTTAATAAGATCGGCTGTGCTAAAGCATGTGGCATCACTTACAGTAAAGGAGTGTTTTTGGTGGGAATTTTGAAATTTCAACCTCAATAAAGTTACTCAAAGGACCTTAAAGACAAAAATGTCCCCATCAAAAGTTCTATTTCTGATCCCACTGCCATCACAGCATGAAAGGATGTTTGCTAGTTATGATCAGGACTGGTGCTGGTTAAAGAATCTGACTTGGTAAAAGTGGAAAATAACAATAATATATAACATTTTTTTTGACTGAGATATTTTTACCTCCACCAAGGAGGTTATGTTTGTGCTGGTGTTTGTTTGTTTGTCTGTCTGTTAGCAACTTCATGTGAAAAGTTCTGAATGAATTTAGAATAAACGTTCAGAAAAGGTGAATAACATGACGAGGAACAGATGATTAGATCTTGGTGCTGATCCGGATCTGGATCCAGGAATTCTTTCCAGGATTCTTTAGCATTGGGAGATAGGGCAATGTGCTTGCATATGTGCATGTAACTCCACAATAAATGTCCAGGCTAAAAATACAGGATCAGTTCCCGCTAATTTCTACAACATGTAAACATTTGATCCAGATCTTGGAAAAACTCCAGATACTATGATCCAGAACAGGAAAACCTAGAGGGCCTGTGGAATGGTCATCACTGTAAGGTAACAGATGAAGATCCAGACATGCAGCCAACACCAACATGTAGCTGAGACTCTGCTGAATCAGGAGGATCCAACAGATCTGTTGTAGAATCAACAGCTATGGAGCTGGATCCAGAAGAAACCACCATTACCCAGAAAGAGATTCTGGTGAATAACTATTGAACTAATGATGATATCAATGTGAATCCAGATGCTAAGGGTTTGTTTTCTGGGTCAAGGAGTCTAATAATGTAGATAAAACAATCCTGGGACGATTATTTCTGGGTGTAAATCCTAATATGGGGTGAAATGAGCTGCTTGGAGGAGGTCTGAGCTCTCTGAGGGCTTTTCTAGTTTTCTTTATGGTTCTGAATGTCAGCTTTTTAAAATCTGACACTGCACAAAAACATATAATGCATCACACACAATGTCGCTGCTAATCACTGACACATCTCAGACTATGACAGCAACAAAAACCCACTTACTATTTATTAACATATAATTAATTTATGGCAGTTGTTCGAGGACATTTTTGTCTTTAAGGTTTTCTGTGTAACTTTTTTTAAACTGAGGATTTTATAAACACCATCCTTGCAGAGTTTTACCTTTAAAAGTTTCTGAAAAGCTGCTGGAAAATGGGCTTTTAGACAGACCCTGCACTAAACACTGTCCTTAGAGTGTCAGTTAATGTAAAAGTCCTCACTGCAGCTGTGATCAGGCTCCGTAGATTATTGGTGACCTGCTTTCACTGATCGGTGCAAGAAACACGTATAAAAACTCCTCAAACTTCCTGCACAATAAAAGCCTTCAAAACAGGACAGGATGCACGGTGAATCTATAATGAACCCCTTTAGTTTGCATCTGGAATCTAGATGACAGGAACAGGGATGAGCTGGTGTCGCCCTCTGGTGGCAGCAGTGAGGAGAACAGGGATTACTGGTAGCCAGACGCTCTGACCGCGAGTTCAGCCTGAAGCAGATTGTTTGGACCCGACACACCAAGACGACTCACCTGTGACCAGGTGACCGGTTCAGCCGGTTTTATTCAGCAATATGTGGGTTTTGTTTACCGACACCTGCATGATGTCACACCTGGAAGTTCACTAACAGGTGAGTTGGTGTTTTAAACTTTGGAAACACGAGGCGACAAGGTGACAAGGTAATGTGAGGTAATGTAAGGTGACATGAGACAATATGATGTGATGCACAATAAGATAATATGAAGTGAAGTGACCTGAGATAATGTGACGCGACATGACAAAATGTATCATGACTTGAGAAAATGTAAAGCAAAATTAGATAATATTAGGTGAAACGACTTGAGATAATATTGTGACGAGATAATTTGAAGTGACATCAGATAATGTGAGATAATGTAAATCAACATTAGATAACACACAGCAACGTGAAATAATATGAAGCAACTTGAGATTAAGTGAAGCGATTTGAGATTAGGTGAAACTACTTAAGATAACGCGACGAGATTTTGAGATAATGTGAAGCAACATGAGATAATATGAAGCGACCTGAGATAATGAGATAATGTGATGAGATAATGTGAAGCAACATGAGATAATATGAAGCATCCTGAGATAATGCGAAGTGGCTTAATGTAATTGGAAATGATCTGAGATAATGTGACATGACATGAGATAATAGAAAGCAAAATGACATAACGAGATAATGTGATGAGATAATGTGAAACAACATCAGATAATGAGATATTTACATAATGTCAAGTGACTAGAGATAAAGCAAAATGAGATCATATGAAGAGAAATGACTTGAGATAATGTTGTGACGAGATAATATGAAGTGATTTACGACAAGGTGAAGCGACATGAGATAATGTTAAGTGACTTGAGCAAATATAAAGCGAAATGAGATATGAAGTTAAAAGACTTGAGATAATGAGATACTGAGAGAATGTGAAGCAACATGAGGTAATGTAAAGTGACTTGAGACAAAGGTAAGTGACATGAGATAATGTGAACATAATTAATATATTAGGAAATGATTTGAGATAACGTAAAGCGACACAATATGAAGTGATTTCAAGATAATGTGAAGCGACATGAGATAATATGAAGGAAAATGAGATAAGATGAAGTAAAACTACTTGAGATAATGCTGTGACTCGATAATCTGAAGCAACATTAGATAATGAGATACTGACATAATGTGAAGTGACTGAAGATAAGGTAAAGCGACTAGACAAAGTAAAACAAAATGAGATAATGTAAAGTGAAATGACTTGAGATAATGTGGCGAGATAATGTAAAGTGACATGAAATAATGTAAAGCGACATGAAATAATGTCAAGCGACCTGAGCTCACGTGAAACAACTTGGGATAATGTGACGAGATAATGTGAAAAAACTTGAGATAATGTGACGAGATAATGTGAAAAAACTTGAGATAATGTGAAGCAACACAAGATAATATAAGTGATATAAGTGAAATAAGTGATTTAGGACAAAGTGAAGCGGCATGAGGTAACATCAAGTGAAATGACTTGAGATAATGTGACGAGATAATGTGAAGTGACATGAGGTGATATGAAACGACTAGAGATAATGCAAAGCAAAATGAGATGACAAAGTGAAATGATTTGAGATAATATGACGAGATATTGTGAAGTGACATGAGGTGATATGAAGCGACATAAGGTAATGCAAAGCAACTGGAGATAATACAAAGCAAAATGAGATAACATGAAGTGAAACGACTTGAGATAATGTGACGATATAATGTGGGGCAACACCAAATAATGAGATACTGAGATAATGTGAAGCAACATAGGGTAATCTAAAGTGACTTGAGATAAAGTAATGCGACATGAAATAAAGCGAGGCAACTTGAGTCGACATGAAGCGATTTGAGATAATACGAAGCGACATGAGATGATCAGAAGTAATATGGGATAATGTTAAGTGAACTGACATACTGTGAAGTGACCTGAGGCGACATAAAGTGACTTGAGATAGTTTGCAGCGACAATATGCAATTTAAGCGACATGGAACAATGTGAAGCTATATGAAGCGACATAAGAAACTTGAGATAGTATGATACAACAGGAGATGATATGAGGTGAAGTGAAATGAACTGAGAGATGACATGAGATGACATGTGGTGTTATGAGGGGACATGAGATGAACTGAGGCGACAGGAGGCGACCCGTCATCCCTTTTATCCGACAGTATTTCCTTTTCGGTCTTGGTGTGTGGGGTCCGATGCAGAGCGTTTGCGGGCAGCGATGCAGCCGGGAGGAGAAGCCGACGTTCGGGCTCTTACCATGACACGAGTCCCTGAGAACCCAGATGTCCTCGAAGGGACACCCGGACTGAGACCGGCGGCTCGGAGACAAACCTATCAGACACAAACACTCTGATGGACTCGGTTCTGGCCTGACTGAGGAGGTGAGTCGTGTTAAGGTCACATGTTAGGGAGGATCTTTGACTGGACTGAGATAGAAACACCTTTGATCTTCATGCAGCTTAGTGAGAATCGTCCTGTTGAAGCGTTGGAGGTAAAAACACACCAGTTACCTGCTTTAATGTCACTCAGACCTTCATATAGTTGGAACAGATGTTACCCCTCTTAATATTTACATGTACTTCCTAAAATCAAACCAAAGGCCCGGTTTGGATCTAGAACTTTTACAGAGATATCGACGACTTACTGGAAACTTCAGGAAGACGTCTAAATCTTAATGAAGACAGATTCAGCGGCTTATTTCTTGCCTTATGAATGTTTTTAGAAACACATTTTGATCAACTGTTTTCGTCATCCAAGCTCATCGTCTTGTACGATTCCACCAGAACTCCATTTGTTCCTTAGAGCCTCTGTGGCCTCCGATGTGTCTGGGAAACTCCTCCCGCGTTGCGACCAGACGTGTTTTTGCAATGCCGTGTCCTTTTACATAGACAATGAATGGAGGCGTTTGGCGTGATGGTTGCAGTGGACATGCAGTGGTCCCTCGTCTATCGCGGGGGTTAGGTTCCAGAACCCACCCGCGATAGACGAAATCCGAGAAGTAGCGACCTCATATGCTGTTATTAACCTTTCCCACGCTCTTATAAACACTTCCTATGCTCTCAGGCCCCGTCCACACGAAGCCGAAACGCTTATAGCTTCAAAAACGTTCTTACTGTTTCAGTAAATGTGTCCGTCCACATGAATTCACTTGATACGCCTGAAAAACAATGTAAAACACACGCCAGGCCTGTTGGTGGCGCTATGACACCGTAACAGAAACAAAAACTGGCGACGGGACTTTAGCCGTGAAATCTGTATACGATGTAAACAAAGAACACGGGTACACGGTTTTTACATACGAGTCTGATCGTCTACAGTCAAGAACTGAAGTCTACATCCACTAGTGGAGACCATGTTTATCATTCAGTCTTGAGCTTCCATTGACTTCTATTAATTTTCTATGATGAAACCATTGAAACACATGAATCTGAAGGTCTTCTGGAAATACAAGATAATCTGCTGGGTTAAAAAATAAACATAAGCCAACCTGAATTATCCGTTTTGGTGATGTAGAAACTTAATCACTCGACTCGTCAACACTCGACTACAGCTGCTGACTCCTCTGAGCCAGTTTTAGTCCCCGTCCGCAGGAAGCCAAAATATTTATAGTTCCAAAACGTTCCTCGTAAAGACAGAGCCGTTTTAGTAAACGTGTCCGTCCACATGTATTCATTTGATACGCCTGAAAACGATGTAAAACACACGCCAGGCCTGTTGGTGGCGCTACAACGCCGTGACAGAAACAAGCGGAAACTGGCGACGGGACTTTAGCCGTGAAATCTGTATACGATGTAAACACGGAACACGGCCGCGGCAAATACGAGTGGACGAGCTGGTAGGACTCTAGTCTGGACGGACGATGAGGTGGAACTATCAGCAGGACATACGCAGCACTATACGGCGCCATTGTTGTCGTCGTTTTCTGAGTTTGGCGCATTTATTGGCGCAAGTGGACAGGGCGTAACAACGGTGCCACGTAAACGGCGTTTTCAGATCTTTGCACTCTGGGACCTAGGTTCAGAAGTGATCGTTTTCAGACTCCTAAAACACCGGTTTGGTGTGGACGATGAACTATTTGTGCGTTTAGGCCTGGGCTCGTCTTCATGTGGATGAGGCCTTCAACCCTTCCTACACTCTTCAACCTTCCATCTAGAGGAGCTTCTACAGCCGTGTCCGATAATGGAACTAGCGACGCAGCGATCCACTTGGGAAAAACTCTGCCGTGTTTTAAACACACCGACACCGAGGACGTCCGGCTGCCTACCTACCTGGAAACTGATGATGGTGTTACGGTAATCCTACAGACTGTCACCGATTCTCTGACGGTCGTTTCCAGTAAACACTCACCGTGTGGGATCAAAGGTTCTGGCTGGCTTCCATCACCACCGATCAATCAGAGACCGACTCGCTCAAGAGGAAGCGGCCGTAGCTGAGTTTTCCATACGTGTTACTACTCATCTGCTGTACGCTACGGATTTTATATGCAATTACAGTGAGACCGCGATATGGCGACTGTATATTGATTTCCCGTTAGCTTGTTAGCTAATTCAATTTTTCAACTTCCACTGTAAAAGTTCAAGTTCAATACTCAAGACCAGTTCTGGACCAGAAAAGAACTTAAGGAGGAGTTTCGCTGACACACTGGAGATCACGGAGCCTCTGGAGATCTGGTTGATTCGTGTACGACAACAAAACGAGTTGCTTAGATTATGAAAACAGGTCACGTGGCTTCCACACGCCCCTGATTTGCCTAAAGTAGCAAAGACCTCTAATTTAAGCAAATGAGGACCAGACAACGTGATGCCGTCTGTCATGATGCTACCAGAAAGCACCTGACATAGACAATGAATGGACGACGTTGACCCCCGTGGAACAAACCAATACTGGACTCAGTCTGCAGGTGTTAGTGTTACCTGAGTGTGTTATACCTGAGCAGGTAGTGAGGCCGTTGGCCAGCGGCAGCACCACGTGGGTGGGGGGAGTGTACAGGGTGTAGGAGTCATCGGTCTGGGGGGCGGAGCTGAGGCTGGAGGTCAGGGGGGCTCTGGAGGGCAGCTGCTGGCGCTGGGAGGGCAGGGAGGCGTGCCGGGACAGGGCGCCCCCTACAGGGCGAGACGGGGAGCAGCAGGAGGAGCAGCAGGTTATCAGGCTGGAGGTTAGAGGTGGAGGTCAGTGGTTATGTGGTTTGGATGGATGGATGGATGGATGGATGGATGGATGGATGGATGGATGGATGGATGGATGGATGGATGGATGGATGGATGGATGGATGGATGGATGGATGGATGGATGGATGGATGCAGGGAGGAGCAGAAGGACGGACTGAAGGCAGGAGGGTTAGTCTGAACTACCGAGGAGTAAAACAAACTGAACACAACGAGACGACGCCCAGAACACTAAACTACACCTGAGATATTCTGTGGTTTCTTTCTGGTTCTCACTGAATATATCTGCTAAGAAGCACAGCGATCAAAGTTCCTCCTGACCTCCTCACAATCAGCTGATTCTTTACCTGCAGTAACTTTATTTAATTATCAAAGTTCTACCTTCATACTATGAGTATTTCCAGATTTCCAGAGTTGCAGGGCCTTGAAGTCCATAGAGGTCGGTCCAGATTTATCACTTCTTAAAGGATTTTTTCCATCAGTTCTGAGCCTCATAACTTCATATTTTAATGTAATTTTTTTTTTTAATTTTAACTGTAATTTAAGCACAATTTACTGGTATTTCCCAGATTTCCTGTTTTATTAAATAACAGATAATAACAAGTAAAAAAAGGAGAAGAAATATGAATTTGCATGTAAAAAAAAACACTTAAAAAAGGTCAAAAATCTATTATCTTTACAAAAGAGTAATTTTGGGCTCCATTTTTTGTCATTTTATAACTCTTTTGAGTCATTTTGAACAAAGATTCACTCATTTTGTATAAATTTTCAGTCATTTGGGAAAAAAATTTGTCATTTAGAACAATTTTTTTGCGATTTTAGACGACTTTTGCGTTATTTCGGAACAAATTTTAATCATTTCGGACAAGTTTTTCATCTGTTTTGCCATGATTAATTTTCTAAAATGCTCACATGTCGATAAACTTTGGGCGGCTGTGGCTCAGGTGGTGGAGCAGGTTGTCCACTGATCCCAAGGTTGGCGGTTCGATCCCCGGCCCCTCCGCATGCCGAAGCATCCTTGGGGGGAGATGCCGAACCCCAAGTTGCTCCCAGTGGTAGATTAGCGCCTTGCATGGCAGCTCTGTCGCCATTGGTGTGTGAACGGGTGAATGAGAAACACACTGTAAAGCGCTTTGGAGCCTCTAAGATCGAGAAAAGTGCTATATAAGTGGAGACCATTTACCATTTTTGCCATTATTTCTGAGCCTCATAACTTCATCAGTACAGCAGATGGACTTCTCTGTGTCGCCTCTGTACTTCAAGGGTCTGCAACTCTGGAAATATTCACAGTATGAAGGTAAAACTTTGCCCTTTAAATAAAGTTACTGCAGATAAAGAGGCTGATGACTGGGATTGATTATGTGCACACGTTTCGAGCTGATTAAACTTCTTCCAGGACTCTGTGGAGGTGAAAGTGGATCCTGAAGAGACGACACCTGAGCGCTTCACAAACTGACCGTTCCTCCGGCTGATGACCTCCACGATGGACGGAGGGAAGAAGCCGACCCGGTCCATCCCTCTCTGGCTGTCGTGGATGTGGCCCTTCCAGCGCCCGTCCATGTGCTGCTCCATCACCTGCAGGGGGCGACACATCGAGAGTTTTAATCCCCAAATCTGCCAAAATGCACGTTTTAAACACACGAAAGTCAAAGGTTTAGTTCGGGTTTCAGCAGCAGAAGAGCTGAAATGTGAATTTTACAGCTGCAACCAATGAAATGATGAGCTTTGTTCACTATTTGTTGATCAAAATGGTGAGAAAATACTCTGTAGTTGCTTTAATTCCCACTTATAATCAGCATATAAACATGTAATGATGGTTTAAGGCAGTAAAAAGTAGCTGTCTATTCAATTAATGAAGCATGATAAAGGTTGCTGTTGATCTCTTCAACTGTTGATTATTTCATGTTAAATGCTGTTTATTACTTTAAATAAAGTCATCACACAGTGTGTTTTGTCATGATGATGTTTCTACACCATTACTCAGGATGAAAGTTTGGATTTTTCCACTGTTTACACAAGAGAAGACGTGTTTCATAGTTAACGCGAGTCTCAACACGACGCCACAGTGATTCACTGCTGGAACTCTGGTTCACGCTTTAACGCAACACCCTGTTATGTTTCACTTTCGACACAAGTCTGAGCTGCACCGTTGCATTAGCGGATAAATACACACAAGCAACGGCACTGAGAGTCCTGAGAAGTTGATTTAGGGACGGAGTTTCAGATGGAAATATAGGACAAAGCTCTGCTGGACTTCAGCTGCGTCTAAACTGAGGTTCAGTTCATCTGCGACGTTATACAACAGCAGAGGTCAGGTGCCGCACAGGGTCTAAAAATCTGAAGAATTACCCCTTTAGAATGTGTCCTTTCTGAAAACGAAGCTTCATTTCTGGTTCCATGAAACCTAAACGTAAATGTGTTCTGGTTCCAGCTGACAGAGAGCCTGATGTCTCACCATGATGACGTCCCCGGCTCGGATGTTCAGGGCGGTCGGATCGTGGAGGTTCCAGTAATCCTTCAGAGCTCTGACCTGCAAAACACCCGTCGCATCTGAACAGGAAACAGAAACAATCAATAAAAATGTTTTTTTTTTTAAAAATATTTTACCTTCTTTCTTTGACTTTAGCTGTGTAGTTAGGTCTTTTCTATAACTTTAGCTGTGTAGGTACCTTTTTTCTATGACATTAGCTGCATAGTTAGCTTCTCTCTGTGATATTAGCTGCATAGTTAGCTTTTCTCTGTGATATTAGCTGCATAGTTAGCTTCTTTCTGTGATTTTAGCTGTGTAGGCATAGCTTCTCTCTGTGACTTTAGCTTCATAGTTAGCGTCTCTCTGATTTTAGCTGCATAGTTAACTTCTTTCTGTGATTTTAGCTGTGTAGTTAGCTTCTCTCTGTGACTTTAGCTTCATAGTTAGCTTTTCTCTGTGATATTAGCTGCATAGTTAACTTCTTTCTGTGATTTTAGCTGTGTAGGCATAGCTTCTCTCTGTGACTTTAGCTTCATAGTTAGCGTCTCTCTGATTTTAGCTGCATAGTTAACTTCTTTCTGTGATTTTAGCTGTGTACCTAGCTTTTTCTATGACATTAGCTGTGTGTCTAGCTTCTTTCTGTGATTTTAGCTGTGTACCTAGCTTTTTCTATGACATTAGCTGTGTGTCTAGCTTCTTTCTGTGATTTTAGCTGTGTAGGTATAGCTTCTCTCTGTGACTTTAGCTGCATAGTTAACTTCTTTCTGTGATTTTAGCTGTGTAGTTAGCTTCTCTCTGTGACTTTAGCTTCATAGATAGCTTTTCTCTGTGATATTAGCTGCATAGTTAGCTTCTTGCTGTGATATTACCTGCATAGTTAGCTTCTTTTTGTGATTTTAGCTGTGTAGGCATAGCTTCTCTCTGTGACTTTAGCTTCATAGTTAGCGTCTCTCTCTTTTTTTAGCTGCATAGTTAGCTTCTTTCTGTGATTTTAGCTGTGTACCTAGCTTTTTCTATGACATTAGCTGTGTGTCTAGCTTCTTTCTGTGATTTTAGCTGTGTAGGTATAGCTTCTCTCTGTGACTTTAGCTGCATAGTTAGCTTCTCTCTGTGGTTTTAGCTGTGTAGTTAGCTTCTCTCTGTGATTTTAGCTGCATAGTTAGCTTTTCTCTATGATTTTAGCTGTGTAGGTAGCTTTTTTCTATGACATTAGCTATGCAGTTAGCTTCTTTCTGTGACTTTAGGTGTGTAGCTACCTTTTTTCTGTGACATTAGCTGGGTGGTTAGCTTGTCTGTCTGACATTAGCAATGTAGTTAGCTTCTATCTGTGATTTTAGCAGCATAGTTAACTTCTTTCTGGGATTTTAGCTACGTAATGAGCTCCTCTCTGTGACTTTATCTGTGTCGTTAGCTTATTTCTGTGATTTTAGCTGTGTAGTTAGCTATTTTCTTTAACTTCGTCTGTGAAGTTAGCTTTTTTCCTAGAACTTTAGCAGTAAAGCTATCTCTTATCTATGTCTTTAAGTTTGTAGTTAGCTTTTTCTATGACTTTAGCGGTGTAGTTAGCTCTTTTCTTCAACTTGAGCCATATAGTTAGCTGTCTTTATATGACTTTAGGCATACAATGAGCTGGTTTTCTACAACTTTAGCGGTGTAATTAGCCCTTTCTGTGAAGTTAGCTGTGTAGTTAGCTCTTTCTGTGACTTTAGCCGTACACATTCAAAAAAATTCAATGGCAGAATGTTCTATACAGTAAGTCAGAACATGAGCACTACTTTCTGATAATGACACGACAATGTGCCACATTTTTTAGATGCCAAATGACTGTTGCATGACTCAACAGCCGTCTGAGCATCCATTATACAGGAGGGAACAAGGGCTGACTTCAGCCACATCATACGAACGGTGGAAAACTTTAAGAATTGAAGCAGAATTACAGCCTTTTTATTATCATTTTGACTGAATTTTTTATATTTTAAGGCCCTGATTATGACTTTCTGTGCTTCCACAAACACCCAAAATGGAAATAAAGGAAATGCTAACAGAATAAAAATACAAAGGCAGAGCTGGAGAGCACAGTAAGTAAACACAGATATTTCCTGTGATGAAAAGCTGAATAGACTCTGCAGACTCTCTCAGACTGCTGCATGCAGCCGCCAACACCACACATCAATAATTAATCCAGAGCGCGTGGCGGCTCAGCGTGTTCGACTTATTCATCTGCGCTCTGCACAAGTAAACAAGATGGGAAAGTCTCCATCCATGTTTAAATCACTGCTTCAACACAACCGCTCATTATTCCCTCAGTCTGTTCCCACAGGAACTTCAAAAGGCTGCAGGATTACAGAGCCTGCAGCTCGCTCACATACTGTATATACAGCGCTGCTAAATTGGAGCCCCAATCTGCTCTTTGAAGCTGTGAGAGCCGACAGATAAGACTTTAACGTTACGTAACCCCAAATTTAGACACAGCTGCTGCTGGAGTTACAGCTTATGAAGTCAGGTGAACTTCAGTGTTAGATAAAGAAGAAGAAGAACTTATCAAACTGCAAAAAGTTTAAAGATAAAAGTCAGAGTATTGCTTCACAGCTCCTTCATCTTCAACTTCCTCCTTGAGAATGAGCAGAAATGTATCTGTAAATGTTATGCTGGGTTTCATCACAGTGTGAACATAATAAAACTGATGTAAAATGAAGTAAGGCTTTGTGTTGTGACCTCTCAGCAGCTGCTTGATGTCCTTGCTGGCGTGCGACGTGGTGAACTGGTTCACGATGTCCAGCGCTGTCTGGTTGTAGGTGTTTCTGATGTTCACGTCCACTCCGGCCTGAATGACAACAACAACAACAACAATGACACTGACAACCTCTCTTCAGACTCCAGTTTAGCTCTATCTCAGCTCTTACATACTCAGCAATCAAATTCCTATCTTTTATTATAAACTCATTTATTCCAGAAAAGTCCACACACACAATGTACTAATGCAAACAAACATGTTGATGATGTGGGGCGCTAAGTTAGTCTAAACAAGCTAGCACCAGCATGTATGTTACACTAAATAAAGATGATGTTAGCTGATATGTTTGCATGTAAGCCAAAGTTGCTTGTTAGCTGCTACATAAGAGTAAACAAGATAATATTAGTCTCTATTTTAGACTGAAAAAAGATAAAGTTTGCCACGAACTTGGCTTAGCAAGATCATGGTAGCCACTGGACTAGCCTAAACAACGTAATGTTAGAGTGTCTAAACATGACATGACATTAGCCTCTATGTTAGACTATGAAAAGATAATGATAGTCACAACATTAACCTTAACAACGTACTATTAGATAATGTTATCCACTAAGTTTCTCTTAAAAAAAGATAACGCTAGCCACTGCATACTACATTTACCTCAAAAAAGACCATGTTAGCAAACATCTTGCCTAGCTACTGCATTAGCCCAAACAAGATATTATATAGTGTTAGCCACTCCATTAGCCTAAACAATATAATGTTAGCTACTTTATTAGCCTAAAAAATATAATATTAGCCACTCCATTAGCCTAAACAATATAATGTTAGCTACTGCATTAGCCTAAACAAAATAATGTTAGCTACTTCACTAGCCTAAACAATATAGTGCTAGCTACTGCAGTAGCCTAAACAATATAATGTTAACTACTTCATTAGCCTAAACAATATAGTGCTAGCTACTTCATTAGCCTCAACAATATAATACTAGCTACTCCATTAGCCTACACAATATAATGTTAGCCACTCCATTAGCCTAAACAATACAATGTTAGCCACTCCATTAGCTTAAACAATATAGTGTTAGCTACTCCATTAGCGTAAACAATATAATTTTAGCCACTCCATAAGCCTACAGAATATAATGCTAGTTACCACATTGGCATAAACAATATGTTAGCTACTCCATTAGCCTAAACAACATAATGTTAGCTAATCCATTGGCCTAAACAATATAATGTTAGCTACTCCATTAGCTTAAACAGTATAATGTTAGGCACTCCATTAGCCAAAGCAATACAGTGTTAGCTACTCCATTAGCCTAAACAACATAATGTTAGCTACTCCATTAGCCTAAACAATATAGTGTTAGCTACTTCATTAGCCTAAACAACATAATGTTAGCTACTTCATTAGCCTAAACAACATAATGTTAGCTACTCCATTAGCCTAAACAATATGGTGTTAGCTACTCCATTAGCCTAAACAACATAATGTTTGCTGGTACGTTTAGGAAAACAAGGCCATGTCAGCTACTATGCTACGTTAAACAAGATCAAGTTAGCCACTATGTTAGCCAACACAAATAGAGCAAAACAAGTAGTGTCACATGTTTGAAATTTCTCCATCAGTTCGGTATCTGAGTGATGGAGCTGAGGTTTTTGACTGTATTAACATGACATCGAACCTCCACCCTGTTCGATATACTTTGAGGCAAACTCACGTCCAGCAGTAGTCGGACCACTTCGGTTTTCCCGTACAGCGAAGCTTCATGGAGCGCCGTTCCAGACTTGGTGGTTTTGTTGATGTCGATGCCGGCCATCAGCAGCAAACTGAAACCAGCAGAGAAACACATGATTCACAGCTGAAAACTGAACAGAAACACAGGGTCAGGCCGGATAATGTGATGTTTCAGCTTTCTTTGTCGCTATATTTCTAAATATTAGAAGCTAAACAGGCTTATTACATCACATGAAAACAAACTGACACTTGTTATTCAGTGACGCATCTCTGCCTCATTTAAATGTGTCTCAGTTATCATCCATTAAAGCGGCCTGTTAGCTGCACTCACATTCGGAAACAGCCACTGGGAATGTAAAGCATGAGGATAATGCTGCACACTGAACCAGCTCCATAGTTCATACTCGGTTACAGACCACAAACCGCGGCAGCCCTGCCCTCTGATTTCTACATCTGCAGCCTCTGACCGTCACCACATGGAGGTTCTGCAGAGTTCACCCACATTTTAAACAACAGGGAGACTCTACTACCTGATTCATGTTCCAGTCACCAAAAATATAAAATATATCGATAAAAAACCAATAAGGATGATAAGTCAAAGGGTCTGAAACCTACTTAGTGGATCAATGTGTGCATACATGTGGTAAAGTGAATGTATGAAGACAGATGTTAGTATGTGGTCACCTGTTGTTTGTAGGTATGTATACATCTGAATACACTTATTATTATAACCTTGTTTAATATGACGTTTTTGTGCTGCTGTTTTATTATCATAATATCTTATTGGCAACTTAGCCCCTAAATTTTGGCTGACTTAAGAGCAAACACCTTGTTTAGGCTAATGTAGTCACTAACATTATCTTTTTTAAGCCAACTTAGCAGATAGCATTGTCTTGTTTAGTCTAACCAAGAGGATAGTGATATCTTATAACTATAGCTAACATTATCTTGTTTAGACTAATGTAGCTGCTAACATTAGCTTGTTTAGACTAATGTAGCTGCTAACATTATCTTGTTTAGACTAATGTAGCTGCTAACATTATCTTGTTAAGGCTACTGTAGCTGCTAACATTAGCTTGTTTAGACTAATGTAGCTGCAAACATTAGCTTGTTTAGACTAATGTAGCTGCTAACATTATCTTGTTTAGACTAATGTAGCTGCTAACATTATCTTGTTTAGACTAATGTAGCTGCTAACATTATCTTGTTAAGGCTACTGTAGCTGCTAACATTATCTTGTTAAGGCTACTGTAGCTGCTAACATTAGCTTGTTTAGACTAATGTAGCTGCAAACATTAGCTTCTTTAGACTAATGTAGCTGCTAATACTATCTTGTTAAGGCTACTGTAGCTGCTAACATTATCTTGTTTAGACTAATGTAGCTGCTAACATTAGCTTGTTTAGACTAATGTAGCTGCTAACATTATCTTGTTAAGGCTACTGTAGCTGCTAACATTATCTTGTTAAGGCTACTGTAGCTGCTAACATTAGCTTGTTTAGACTAATGTAGCTGCAAACATTAGCTTGTTTAGACTAATGTAGCTGCTAACATTATCTTGTTTAGACTACTGTAGCTGCTAACATTATCTTGTTTAGACTAATGTAGCTGCTAACATTATCTTGTTAAGGCTACTGTAGCTGCTAACATTATCTAGTTAACGCTAATGTAGGTGCTAACGTTATCTTGTTAAACTAATGTAGCTGCTTACATGAATGTAGCTGCTAACATCATCTTGTTCAGACTAATATAGCAATTATCATAATTTTTAATAGGCAACAGAACGGCTAACATTGCTGCTAACAGTATCTTATTTAGATTACCGTAGTGGCTAACAGTACATTATTTAGGATAAGGGATTAGCTAACATTATCATTACATATTTGGCAGACTTGGTTGCTAACGTTATCTAGTTTAGACAAATGTAGTAGCTAATTTTTTTAAGGCAAACTTAGCAGCTAACGCCATTTTATTTAGACTAACCCAGCAGCTAACATTGCTGTTTATGCCAGTGTAGCAGCTAACATTATCTTTTTAGGCTAACAGATTTATCCTTTAAAGATTCTGCAGGTTTGTTTGAAGTTAAATGTAATGTTTTCTCACCGTATGATGTCTTTATGTCCGTTGCGGGCGGCCAGGTGAAGAGGTGTAGTGAAGGCCGAGTCCGTCGGCTCCTTCCTCTCTCCTTCCAGCAGCGCCACCACCATGTTACTGCTCAGCAGCAGCTGGGCCACCTGGAGACACCAGAACACATGCTTTTATGTGAATAACTCCGAGTATGATGATTCATGTTTCCACAGCAGGAACAAAACCACAAGAAGCTTCAACAAATCAGTCAATCAGAGGTACATCACTGACTTCTGGATTTCATTTAATTATTAATGCCATCGCTGGATATTTAACTGTCTGATGGTCCGTGAACGCATCGTGATGGACGTTGTGTTCCATCAGACAGAAGATATAGAAAGAATCTTTCTCCAGCTGATGAGCAGAGTCTGTGGAGGCTGGAAACATGGAAATGGTTAAACGTCTACAGCATGTGGAGCCTGCATTTTTTTTCCAATTAAGGTAACAACTGTGGACAAAATGCTGGATATTTGGATTCCAGGTTTTTCCAGTGTTTCCTTAAGGGTGCAGGAGTTTGGCGTTGAGAGGGTTAAAATGCCTCCCGCGGCTTTCTAGAGCTGAAATCGACGTCTTCAAATTGCTGTGTAAATTCCCTCTCGTGTTGTTTTACTGCATGTTGTCTGAACCTTCTCTAATTAGGAAAAGATGTCGCTAACCTCAGTGAACAACATAAAATAAAAGAGGAGACCTTTGGAGGGCGACTACACGACAGGCAGCATTAACAAAATCAACACACAGTAAGAAAAAAAAAACAAATATGTGCATTTTGCTTTTATTTCTGACCTTGTAGTAAATATAAATGTTTATAATGCTGAATAAATTCAACTCCAATTAACAAAACAGACTCTTGCTAACTTCATCTAAGCAGTGGTGTAAGCAGAGTTCCTCTAAATGTTCATGTTCCCTGATAAAAGTCCCTAAAGAGAACAAAACTAAAGTTCTGCCAGCAGAAAGCTGCTGCAGGTGATATGAGATAAAACCTCAGTGACCCTGAACTCTGAATGAATCCAGATGTTTGGCTCATTTTAAGGAAACCACCCTCAGTCTTGAAACATGACGTCTGTTTAAATGAACATGGTGTGATTTATTTTACAGTAAACAGCTCGGAGAGTTTCAGTTTTACTGCTGCAGAACAGTCAGACATGTTTTGGGTTTACAGGGTTCAAAATAAACACTGAAGAAATGAATAAAAATGACCGATGTGCTCACCTTGACTCGTCCAAACTCGCAGGCCAGATCCAGAGGAGTCTTCTTGGCCTTGTTGACCAAACAGGGGTTGGACTGATGCTGCAGCAACATCTCAGACTGAAACACACAAACAGGGACGCAACGTTTAACCAGGATCTACGCAGGTAATCAGATGGTAGTCTTACTTAGCCGGCTGGTTCTGCAGGGTAGAATGGTCTGACTGCACCTCACTATCACGCTGTAATTCTGTAGTGTAGAACAGTCTGCTAAACCTCACTATCATTCTGTAGGTCTGTGATGTAGAATATACTGACCACACCTCACTATTATTCTGTATTATTGTAGTGTAGAGTGGTCTGTTGCACCTCACCATCATTCTGTAAAGCTGTAGTGTAAACTAGTCTGACTGCCCCTCAATAGAATTCTGTAATTCTGTAGTGCAGAATAGTCTGACTGCACCTCACTATCATTCTGTACTTATGTAATATAGAATGGTCCACTGCATCTTACTATCATTCTATAATATTTTACTGTAGAATAGTCTGCTCCACATCACTATCATTTTGTATCTATGGAGTGTAGAATTGGCTGACTGCACCTTTCTTTAATTCTGTAATTCTGTAGTGTGGAACAGTCTGCTGCACCTCATTATTATTCTGTAATTCTATAGTGAGAATGTTCTGACAACACCTTATTATAAATCTGTAGTTATGTAATGTAGAATATACTGACCACACCTCACCATCATTCTGTCAAGCTGTAGAGTAAACTTGTCTGAGTGAACCTCAATAGAATTCTGTAATTCTGTAGCGTAGAACAGTCTTACTGCACCTCACTATCATTCTGTACTTCTATAATATAGAATGGTCTGCTGCATCCTAATGTCATTCTATAAGATTTGAGTGTAGGATGGTCTGACTGTACCTCACTATCATGCTGTACTTTTCTAATGTAGAGTGGTCTGCTGCATCTTACTACCATTCTATAATATTTTAGTGTGGAATGGTCTGCTGCACGTCACTATCATTCATTATTTCTGGAGTGTAGATAAGTTTGTTTCACCTGTATATAATACTGTAATTCTGCAGTGTAGAGTGGTCTAACTAAACTTCACTATCATTCTGTTCTTCTGTGTCGTAGAATAGTCTGCTGCATCTTACCATCATTCTATAATATTTTAGTGTAGAATGGTCTGACGGCACCTTCCTTTAATTCTGTATTTCTGGAGCGTAAAATGGTCTGACTGCACCTTTCTTTAAATCTGTAGTGCAGAATAGTCTGACTACATCTTACTATCATTCTATATGATTTTAGTGTAAAATGGTCTGACTGCACTTTTCTTTAAATCTGTAGTGCAGAATAGTCTGACTACATCTTACCATCATTCTATATGATTTTAGTGTAAAATAGTCTGACTGCACCTTTCTTTAATTCTGTAATTATGTAGTGTAGAATGGTCTGACTATACCTCACTATCATTTTGTACTTCTGTAGTGAGAATGTTCTAACTGCACGTTATCATTCTGTAATACTGTAATGCAGAATACACTGACCGCGCCTCACTATCAGTCTGTGTTATTGTAGTGTAGAATGGTCTGCTACACCTGCATATAATTCTGTAATTCTGTAGTGTAGAGCTGCCCGTCATTATCATTTTGTAGTTCTGTAATGTAGAATATACTGACCGCACCTCAGTGATATTCCGTACTACAGTAGTGTAGAATGGTCTGACTGCACTTCACCATCATTTTGTAATGCTGTAGTGTGGAATGGTCTGCTGCACTTCACTATTATTTTGTATTTCTGGAGGGTAGAATGGTCTGACCGCAACTCTACTTTCTTTGATTCAAAAAGACATTAAGTATGTCTTATAGCAGTAAATTATATTATCTGAATCAAAGGAATAACAGTAGGATGGAGAGGTGCAAACAATTATTTTCAAAGCTGTCGATCATCGTTTGGTTTTAACTTGGGTAAATCTGACATTAGAACACTTTGGTTTAATTCAATTAAAGCTAATTCAGGTGAATCTGATAAACTTGGAGATATAAATAATTCAAATAACACTATATTTCTCCTTTTCACGGGCTTTAATAATACAAAACGCTGCTTCGGATCCTCGGTGGGGGGTTTCTGCTGTGCTTCACCTACATTCGTCTTAATCCGGCCTAAAAACACTCGACAACAGAAGGAGTCAAATCTGACGGCCGGATTAAAAACTGTCAGAACATCCACGGAAACAGGGTCACTAATAATCACCCCAAATCTACAGCGATCTATACGATCTAGCGATTACAGCACCAATCTATTGGAAAACAGGAACCTAAAAACTGAGCAGGGTTTTATTTATGGAGCATGACAGACTGTTCAGTTTATTAAAAGGTCAATGCAAAGATGTGTGGTTTTATGAGTGTGTTCCCTGTGATGGGAGGCTTTCCTATCCATTGTCTTATAAATGCGGATTATAACGTACACTTCTGAAGGGGAAGTTGCTGTTTTGCTTCTGCAGACATTGGAGGACGGTAAATGCGACTCACCACCTCGAAGTGTCCGTACTGAGCGGCCAGATGCAGCGGGATGTGGCCGTCCAGAGAGACTCCGTTCACCGAAGCCCCGGACCGGAGCAGCATCAGGACCGATTCGGCTTTTCCCTGCCAGGCGGCGTAGTGCAGCGGACGCATTCCTGCAACAGACACGGCGGTTCTGTCAGGTCGAAGAACGAGGAACTGACTCTAATTACAACATCCGTCTAAATCATTTACAAACGCTTCGAAGACCATGTTTGCATGTTTGACAGGGTTCGTCCAGAAAAGGCCCTCTGGAGGAAAGTTCTGTGGTCAGGAAGGTGAGGAGGCCTTTAACCCCAAGAACACTAAACCAACCATCAAGCATGGAGGTGGCAGCATCATGCCCTGGTGCTTTACACAAAGTAAATGGAACTAGAAAAGCCCTCATAGAGCGCAGACCTCCGCCAAGCAGCTTCAGTCTACCCCCAACACAATCTCCCAATGACAAAGTATCATTGTGTAGTCCGACCAAATCAACGCTGCACAGGACACAGAAATATATCACATCCATCCATCCATTATCTTCCGCTTATCCAGGGCCGAGTCATGGAGGCAGTAGTCTAAGCAGAGAGGCCCAGACTTCCCTCACCCCAGACACCTACTCCAGTTCTTCCGGTGGGACCCCGAGGCGGTCCCAGTCCAGCCGAGAGACATGGTCCCTCCAGTGTGTCCGAGGTCTACCCCGAGGCCTCCTCCCCATGAGACATGCCCGGAACACCTCCCCAGGGAGGCGTCCCAAAGGCATCCGGAACAGATGTCCAAACCACCTCAACTGACCCCTCTCAATGTGGAGGAGTAGCGGCTCTACTCCGAGCTCCTCCCTGGTGACCGAGCTCCTCACCCGATCTCTAAGGGTGCGCCCAGCCACCCTGCAGAGGAAACTCATTTCGGCCACTTGTATCCGGGATCTCGTTCTTTCGGTCATGACCCAAAGCTCGTGACCATCGTCGAAAGGACGACGTGGGCCCGCCCTCCTGCGGACCCACCACCCGCAGAGGGAATTGTAGGGGCCGGGTGCTATGTGGATTGGGCGGCAGTCGACGGCGGGGGCCTCGGCAACCCGATCCCCGGACACAGAAAAATATGTTGGTTCTTTATTGTAAACAGATTAACTGGAAGATGCTCAATGGATAAAATAAGTAGGATAAAACAAGAAATGTTCCTCCTCAGAATTTGGTTTGATTTTGCTAAGCAGGACTTCTGTTGCAGCTGCGTTTGAGGACAAACAGCTCTATGTGAAAAACAACTACTTAGTTTTAACAAGACGTCCCAATTTACAGCTTTGTGACAATAAATAAGCAGCAGGAGATTTCAGCAAGATAAAATAAGGCTGACCTTAAGGCCAAGTACGGTGTAGTTCCAAGTAGCCTAGAGTGGCTAAGTTAGCTAACCAACAGTATGGTAGCTTAGCTGCTTTACAAACTGGTCCAGAATATATGAATATCTGAATATTCATTGGTTGTCGTGGTATTTGGATAATAATTTTGATATTCGAATAGTCTTGCGCACCACCATCGAGCACTGCTGAGGCTGTAGTACGTCGCTGTGGTTCTAGTACACGGACCTGCCAACTCTGGTGTAAGAAACTCAAAAGTCTTTCCAATAGCACAGTGTTTCAACTTTGGGTAGATAAAAATAAAACTAGAGAAGCACTCAGAGAGCACAGACCTCCGCCAAGCAGCTTCAGTCCACCCCCAACACAATCTCCCAATGACTAAGCATCCTTAAATTAAAAAACAAATCCAGGATCCTGACGGTGATCCGGATCACTCCCACAATGTCATCATTTGTTCCTTGTCCCATTTCACACATTTCCTGAAAATTCCATCCAAATCAGATCATAACTTTTCAAGTTATTTTGGACACAAACAAACAAATAAACAAATAAACAAACCAACGCCGGCCATCACATAGCCTCCTTGGCAGAGGTAATAATGGAGGAGGATTACCTCAACATTCTTCGGGACAGTAGTGGTGCAATGGTTAAATGTCTCGGCTACTGATCAGAAGGTCAGAGGATCAAACCCCATTGTTGGGCCCTTAACCCTTCCTGCTCCAGGGGCACCGTACCATGGCCGACCCTGCACTCTGACCCCAACTGGGATAAAACAACATTTCACAATGCTGTAAAAATGTATTTGTGACAGCAAAGATTTCTTTCTGAAAACCTTAAACCACCATCAGAAGGTTGATCTGGGACACAGTTGGGTTTTTCAACAAGACGATGAACCCAAACACATCAAAGTGGTAAAGAAATGGTTCAGTGAGGCTAGAATGCAGGTTTTAAACTGGTCTCCCCAAAGTCTTGACTTAAACCATCACGAAACTGTGGACTGATGAGTCAGAAAGACAACACGTTTAGCTGGACTGAACCAATTCTGTCCCGAGGAGTTAAAGAGAAACCAGAAGCTTGTAGACGGAAACCAGAAGAACCCAACTGAGGTGGAAATGGACAAAGGACACCAAAAATGTGTCCACAGTTACTTAAAACCTGTCAAAAATGAATTAAAATATGTCCAAATTGACTCGAAATTAGTCTAAAATGACTCAAAAATATTCCAAAATGACTAAAAGTTTGTTAAAAATGACACAAAATTGGTCCAAAATGACTCAAAAATGGTCAAAAACCAGGCTCATGGTTTTTTGACAATATCTACAGAGTTTGTTGTCGATTAAAAGCCCCAAAAATGTTCACGAAAATAATCCGTATTAATGAGGAGCATACAATCTGCTGAGGTCACGAGGCTTTAAAGTCGAATGTACTGTTTTACCTTCAGCAGAACCATGTAAAAGACGTTGGAGAACCAAACTAGCTTCAGACTGACAGCCCAGCAGTATGAACCGTCTCTACCAGCGATGACAGAGCGAATCGTTGACTCACCGTTGCTGTCCTTGATGTCCACGGTGGCCTGAGCCTCCAGCAGCGCCGACAGCAGCTCGCTGGTTCCGGTGAGGGCGGCGTGATGCAGCGCCGAGAACCTACAGTGGTGAAAAACAGACCAATCAGATCATCTTTATGTAGGACAGGGTTACCACAGAGGAAGAAGTGGGAATGACTGCGGGTTATCGTGTTTTATCTGCCCGCTGGAGAGTCGAATCCAAAGCTTCACAACCAGAATGACAATAAGAACAGATTTATTTCCAACAAAGAATAAGAACCTGTTTTTCTGAGCAAAAACCAGCCGACCTGCTGCCCTCCAGTGGAGCAGCTGCGGTGCTAAATGCTAATGCTAACCAGGCTTAAATAACACCTGCAACATGCACTGCAAAAACTCCACATCTTACCAAGTTTATTTGTCTTATTTTTAGTCCAATTGTCTCAACCCACTTGATTTAAGATAAATTCACTTTACAGGTAACATTTCAGCAACATGGAGGGACGTGTTTTAAGACAACGCATCTTAAATATCTTGTCAAGTCAAACAATCTTGAAATGATCTTGTTTTAGTTGTATTTTACCAGAAACAAGGTTCATTTCATTTCATACATGTTTCAAGCTGAGCTGTTGTTTGTATGAGATAAATAATCTGGATTTAAGAAATAAATTAATGCATTTTATTGGAAAATCACCAATTCATATCAGAAAACAGCTGCATGTGTAAAATGTGTTAAAAAAACAAAACAAAGCAAATGTCTGCTTTTGAGTTAAAACACCTCCTTTTGGGCGTAGCTGGCTTCACCTAAAACACAACACCTTCAAATGCTGTCAAACACCACTAAATATTAGGATTTCTAGCTACTGTGAGAAGACATTATATCTCAGAATGCTTCAATTAATCTGTGTGATCTGATTTCAAGTACAAGATGGTCTTAAATCTAGAGAAGAGCCACGATAATACAACTAAAATAAGTTGAATACGTCTCAAATTAAGAAGCTGACATTAAACTTATTAAAAAGCAAACATCTATTTAGTTCTTTAGCATGTCTGGTTTATTCTAAGACACCTCAGCTTGACAATGCTGCTAAAATACAGCTTAAAATAAGTTTTCCCTGCTAATTTTAAGACCTCAATATTCTAAATATCATGTCTTCTTTCAAGAAATCTGACCAAGCAAATGTTCACTTGTTCTATTGGCAGATTTTTCACTTATTTCAAGGTAAAAGTGCCTTGAAAGAAGTTTTTTTTTCTTGTTTTGGGAGGGGCATTTTTTACAGTGTGGCGACAGCTTCAGCCTCAAAATGCTTAGAAGTCGAACCGAACCGTTTGACACAGACACTTTCGGTTCGGTACAGAGGTATACCGCAGTACGAAAATTTTAAGACTATTAAGACTATTAAGAATGGCCAACGTACAGAATAGTTTTAACTATGAACCTCGTAGTGTCCACAGTCATGGTGGACCTTCTCCGTCTCACAGTTCCACAGTATTGAGGAACTAAAAACAAGTAGGAGTTTCCAGGGAAACACAGGAAGTGACGGATTGTTTATTCTCCTGCCGGCGCTTCTGTGACGTATGGGGGAACGCGCCTATGTTCACACATTTCTAAGATTTGTTTCAAAATTAGGCCCTTTGGTAGTTAGGGGTTCGCCACTCAGTCCCACGGCTGGCGTTTTGAAGGACAGAGCTAGCGTCCAAACCCTCTCCAGCTCAACACTGCTACTCCAACATGGGGTTGCTGTGGGGTGACGAACCGCGTGGAAATATCTGCGTTTTCCCTTTGTGTAAACGGGGTCTTAGAAATGTGAGACATGTGGGAACATAGGGAGGACCCCGCGTATGGCTAGCGAATGGGATGGCTAATGCTAACAGCGTCTGGGATCACTTGGGTTTCCTGGTAAAGTGTGAAAAAGGAGTAAAACAAGTGGACCAGACCAAAGCTGTAAGGAGCTCCAAACGTGGAGAAAGTATGGTGTTTATTATCTGTCATAACTCTGGTTTTATTTGGTCGATCAACACAATTCAAAGACTGGTAGATAGTTAGAAATCCACACTTTGGACACAAGTTGAAACGGAGACTCAGCGAGGTGTCTTGCTGCTACGTCATCTTAAATCAGTCATGTCATTTTGCTGTGCCGGCCCGTCCGTCAACTCCAGAGGGTTCCGTACCGAAACATGATTTTTGTGCACCGTTACAAACCTACTTAGCAGATCTAAAGATAGTCCAAAATGACCAAAAATGTGGTGAAAATTATTCAGAAATTGATCAAAATTATTTAAACTTTGTTCAAAATGATAATACAGTTCGTCTAACATGAATAAAAATTGGCAAAAATGACTCAAAATTGGTCCACAATGGCTTAAAAATGGTCAAAATGACACAATATTTGTCCAAAATGATTAATGATTTGTTTACTTGGCAGTTCTGTGCACATTTCTGAGTTCTCTCTCTCCCTCTTTTGAGTCCAGTCTGACTTTAAAGCTCCACATGTTCAGGCTTCAGGTCTGTTTGCTGCATCAGAGGCTCTAAAACTCCACATCACAGGAAATCAAAGGTTTAATCAGAAGCCAGACGTCTGCTGCTCCGTGAAACTTTAACAGAGTTTCTACAGAGAAACAGGAGTGTCGGGAATAAACCCTGAATCAGCCTCAGTTTGTCTGAACTCGCTGCTGTTTGAACAAAGCCGAGGGAGGATTCAGGGAATTATGTTACTGTGAGTCAGACATAAAGACCTGCAGCTACAGGTAGCCTGGAAACACCTGGAATCACCTTGAAACACCTGGAAGCAGCAGCCACACCTCCTCACTGAGGCTGCATCCTCACATTTTTAAATTGAAGGATCTGTTCACACTAACACGTCTGGAAACTCTGATCACACTGAGCATGTGCGGGAAAACAGGAAGCAGGAAGTTGGAAGTTCGTTGTAGAAAACACCACAGAAGAAGGACAGGTCAGAGTTTTCTACAGTGGACATTATTTACATTTATGTCCTGTGTTTTGTTTTTTTGTGTGTTTTGTTTTACAGCTAACATGTAAATTAAATTCATACTTTTTTCTGTGATTTTAATTGAGTTAATGGACTTAATATATTTTTATTTCCTTTCAAGTAACAGCAAATATCTGTAAGTTACTTATATTTTAATTAATTTACAGTAAAATATTGTGTAGTTTTAAAGTGACACCTGGTTAAAAAAATTACTATTTGTAAAAATACAGATTTTTTATGTGGACTTTATTACAGTTTTGCGCTGTTATTTATTTATTTTTTACAGTTGAGATGTTAATTAATATTTCGTTCAGGAAATTTTCTAGATATTATCTGTAAATCTGTAAAAAAAAATTAAATCCTTAATATACATAATTTTTCTTTAAAATAACAGCAAATATCTGTAAAATCCAAATATTTTACGCGTATAGAATTTATAGAAAAAACTTATCTTACAGTCAAGAATAAATTCTACTTTAACATAATACAGATTTTTGACATGGACATTGTTATTATTATTATTAATAATAAAAATAATGAGTGTTTGAAAAGCGCTCAATAAATGTGATGTATTCTTATTCTTACTCTTCTTATTATTATTATGAATAATAATAATAATAATAATAATAATAATAAAAATACATCACATTTATTGAGCGCTTTTCAAAAACTCAAAGACGCTTTACAGGTTAAAAACAAACACAAATACAGACGTACAAATCAAACAATCAAAAAGAAAACAGAAGAAATGCAGCTGAAAGTGCAGTAGAAAGCAAAAATTCATGGTAGAAGTCTCCGTAAATAATATATTATGTCTAGTGCAGATATAAATTTTGGGAGATTACAAGTTGAAAGGACAAGGTGTGTTTTTAATGTATTTACTTTAAGGTGGGTCAACGGTATCATCATATGTTGTGGGAGTGAGTTCCAAAAGGAGGGGGGCGGCAACAGAGAAAGCTCTGTCCCCCCCATTAATTATTAATTTTATAAATAGATTTTTACCTCAGACAAGGAGGTTTTGTTTGTGCCAGCGTTTATCTGTTTGTTTGTCTGTCTGTTAGCAGCTTTATGCTAAAAGTTCTGAACGTATTTTGATGAAATGTTCAGGAAAGGTGGATGATGGGACAAAGAACAGATGATTAGATCTTGGTGCTGATCCGGATCACCGTCTGGATCCAGGAACTGTTTGTAGGATTCTTTAGCATTGGGAGATAGGGCAACGTGCATGGATAAGTGCATGTAACTCCACAACAAATGTCTAAACTGCTTGGTAAAAATACAGGATCAGTTCCCGCTAATTACAACTTCTCAAAATTTGACCAAGATCCGGGAAAAATTCCAGATACTAGGATCCAGAACAGGAAAACCTAGAGGGCCTGTGGAATGGTCATCACTGTAAGGTAACAGATGAAGATCCAGACATGCAGCCAACACCAACATGTAGCTGAGACTCTGCTGAATCAGGAGGATCCAACAGATCTGTTGTAGAATCAACAGCTATGGAGCTGGATCCAGAAGAAACCACCATGACCCAGAAAGAGATTCTGGTGAACAACTATTGAACTAATGATGACATCAATGTGAATCCAGATGCTAAGGGTTTGTTTTCTGGGTCAAGGAGTCTGATAATGTAGATAAAACAATCCTGGGACGATTATTTCTGGGTGTAAATCCCAACATGGGGGGAAATGAGCTGCTTGGTGGAGGTCTGAGCTCTATGAGGGCTTTTGTAGTTGTTTGTTATTTTACTAGAGATCATCTGTAATTTAACAAAACAGGGAAAAACTGGAAAATAAGTAGGTAGTTTTTCTTTGAAATAACAGCCAATATCTGTAAAATAATTCTGTTTTCAGCTGTTTTAAATCAGTCAAACGGCGTAATTTTACGTTTGAAAAGAATGAATATTTGTAAAAATACAGATTTTGATGTTTTTCTTTGTTTGTTTCCTGTTATTTTACTACATATCATCTGTAGTTTAACAAAGCAGGCAAAATCTATAAATTTTTCAATAAGTAACAAATTAAAAACATGACGTTAAAATTAGACTCTTCCTGACATCTGAAGTCGTCACCTTCTCAGTTTTCTGACCTTCCAGAGTCCAGATGCTGAACTACGAGGACTGGAACTGCAGTAAACCCACGTCGTTTCTTTGTCCTCCGACGTGAACGCATGAGCCTGGATGAAGCAGTGAGGAGGAAACGGAGCTACAGGCCACATGCGATGCTTCACTACATCACGGGAACAAAGACTCAGGAGGTTTTAGTGCTGCTCTGTTGCGTAACGTGAGCGAAGCCATTCATGTGGCCGCCGGCAGCTACAGCGGTAATGGACGATCAGAGAGGAGGTCAGCAGGAGGAGGACGGAGACGCTGCTGTACTCCGATCAGTCCTGGAGCTTCACAGCAAGACACCTGATCAATACAGGTGTTAGAAACCACAGTCCTCCTCAGAACCAGCTGATTATCTACAGTATCTTTATTTAATGAAGCAAGTTTTACCTTCATACTATGAATATTTCCAGAGTTCTAGGCCCTTGAAGCACACAGAAGTGGCTCATAACTTCATATTTTACTGTATAAAAATGTACGTTTTAACTGTCATTTGTTGTATGATTTACTAGTATTTTACAGATTTTCCTTGTTTTTATTAAATAACAGGTAATAACAGGTTAAAAAAAGAGGAAGAAATATTAATTTGCATGAAAAAAACAAGAATTTTGGCCATTTTGAACAAAACATTTGCTACTTTGGACAAAGATTCACTCATTTTGTACAAATTTTCAGTCATTTGGGAAAAAATGTTGTCATTTCGAACAATTTTTGTGCGATTTCAGATGACTTTTGCATCATCACTGACCAAATTTTAATAATTTCGGACAATTTTTCATTCATATTGGACATCTTTTTTGACATGATTAATTTTCCAACATGTTCTCATGTAAATAAACTTGGTTTTCACGAGGGCTGGTCCCAAATATTGGAATATTCAAATATTTGTTGGTTGTGGTGGTATTGGGATAATAATTTTGATATTCGAATATTTGTGCGCGCCGTCGCCGAGTGCTGCCGAGTGTCGCCGAGCGTCACCAAGGTTGTAGTACGCTGCCATGGTTCTAGTACACACACCTGTGACCGACTCCGGTGTCACCTGGGAAAATTTTTTGTCATTTTGAACAAATTTTGTGTGATTTTAGACGACTTTTGCATCATTTCGGACCAAATTTTAATAATTTCGGACAATTTTTCATTAATCTCGGACATCTTTTTGACATGATTAATTTTCTAAAATGTTCTCATGTAAATAAACTTGGTTTTCACGAGGGCTGGTTCCAAATATTGGAATATTCGAATATTTGTTGGTTGTGGTGGTATTCAGATAATAATTTTGATATTCGAATATTCGTGCGCGCTGTAGCCGAGCGCTGCCAAGTGCTGCTGAGCGTCGCCGAGCGTTGCCAAGGTTGTAGTACGCCACCAAGACTCTAGAACGCTGCAATGGTTCTAGTACGCGGACCTGCCACCAACTCCGGTGTCACCTGGGAAAAATTTTTGTCATTTCGAACAATTTTTATGCAATTTTAGACGACTTTTGCGTCATTTCGTACCAAATTTGAATAATTTCGGACAATTTTTCATTCATTTTGGACATGCTTATTACCACGACTAATTTTCTAAAATGTTCTCATGTAAATAAACCTGGTTTTCACTCGGGCTGCTTCCAAATATTGGTATATTCAAATATTTGTTGGTTGTAGTGGTATTCGGATAATAATTTTGATATTCGAATATTCGAATATTCGTGCGTGCCATCGCCGAGTGTCGCCGAGCGTCACCAAGGTTGTAGTACGCTGCCATGGTTCTAGTACACAGACCTCCCACCGACTCAGGTGTCACCTGGGAAAAATTTTTGTCATTTTGAACAATTTTTGTGTGATTTTAGACGACTATTGCATCATTTCGGACCAAATTTTAATAATTTCGGACAATTTTTCATTTATCTTGGACATCTTCTTTGACATGATTAATTTTCCCACATGTTCTCATGTAAATAAACTTGGTTTTCACGAGGGCTGGTTCCAAATATTGGAATATTCGAATATTTGTTGTTTTTGGTGGTATTGGGATAATTATTTTGATATGCGAATATTCGTGCGTGCTGTCGTCGAGCGCTGCCGAGTGCTGCTGAGCGTCACCAAGGTTGTAGTACGCCGCCAAGACTCAAGAACGCTGCCATGGTTCTAGTTCGCGGACCTGCCACCGACTCCGGTGTCACCTGGGAAAAATTTTTGTCATTTCGAACAATTTTTGTGCGATTTTAGACAACTTTCGTGCCATTTCAGACCAAATTTGAATCATTTGGAACAATTTTTCATTCATCTTGGACATGTTTATTACCACGACTAATTTTCTAAAATGTTCTCATGTAAATAAACTTGGTTTTCATGATGGCTGGTCCCGAATATTGGAATATCCGAATATCCGTTCGTTGTGGTGGTATTCGGATAACAATTTTGATATTCGAATATTTGTGTGCGCTGTCACCGAGTGCTGCCGAGGCTCTGAAACACCGCTGTGGTTCTAGTACGTGGACCTGCCAACTACGGTGTCACGCTCCGGTGTAAATCCCCCCTGGGCGACACCGCGGCACGAACCAAATATTCGAATATTCTGTGAATGCTGGATCTGAATTTCCAAAGCACAGATATTACTATTTGGACCAGCCCTTTTTTTGCAGTAAATCTTTCTACTTTAGTTCACTGCAAATCACATAAATGTGGCGGACAGAAGTGGAAAACAACTATTCAACCGGCCGACGGGTCGAATCCTGTAGAAAAGTAGTTGTGGAAAAGTCAAAATCACTGAAACTCTGATCGGAATCTTTGAAAACCTCCTCAATATGAATGAAAAAGTGTTGAAAACGCTCAAAACCAGACAAATTATTACTGACTGCAATCATTTTGGTCAAGTTTTGAGTCATCTGGGAAAGATTTTAGTCAATGTGGACAATTTTTGAGTCATTTTAGACGATCATTTGTCATTTTGTGCAGGTTTTAACTCATTTTGGGTGATTTTTGCATGATTTCAAAAAATTTCGGAAGAGGCTCGAGTTGTTTTGACCAAATTTCTGTCATGTTGGACAATCTGTGAGGGATTTACAACATTTTCTGTCATTTTGTTCACATTTCAAGTCATTTTGGACAACTTTTGAGTCATTTTTGTCATGATTTGAGTGATTTTAGACCATTTTTCACGAGTATTTGAATCCATTTAGACTGTGTCATATGATTATGTGCAGGTTTCAAGTAAATTTGATCACATTTTGAGTCATTTCGAAAGGATTTTAGTCAATGTGGACAATTTTTGAGTCATTTTGGACAATTGTTTGTCATTTTGTGCAGGTTTCAACTCATTTTGGGTGATTTTTGCATGATTTAGAAAAATTTCAGAGAAGGTTTGAGTTGTTTTGGGCTAATTTTGAGTTGTTTTTGACCAAATGTCTGTCATGCTGGACCATCTGTGACAGATTTTCAACATTTTCTGTCATTTTGTGCACATTTTAAGTCATTTTGGACAACTTTTGAGTCATTTTGGTCAAGTTTTAAGTGATTTTTCACTAGTATTTGTCAATTTTTGAGTCAATTTAGACTATGTCATGTAATTATGTGAAGGTTTTGAGTAGGTTTCGTCACATTTTGAGTCATTTCGAAAAGATTTTAGTCAATGTGGACAATTTTTGAGTCATTTTGAATGATCATTTGTCATTTTGTGCAAGTTTCAGGTCATTGTAGACAGTTTCCCCTCATGTTAAACATCTAAAGAAGCAGTAAAGCCATGATAAACACAAGTAGTTTGTTTGCCAGGAGTCACTGCAAAACAACACGGCTTCGGTTTTCATGTTGACAGCCTCGGTTTTAGGAGATAAACCGGGTTTGTTTTGTTGTCAGAGCTTCTCTGGACATTTACAGTCAGAGTTTAGTTCTGATTGAGTCTGTTTGTCCTTCCCACTGTTTTTAGACTCAGTGAAAACACACAGTGGAAGCAGCCAGCTGCCTAAAAACACAACACGTGATCAGGATGGTTTCAGCTTCATTCCTGCTCAGATCTCCATGGAAACACGACAAACACCAACCAGCAGGAGACGTCGGGAAAGAACAGAAAACCTGTACAATATGAGGGAAAAGGTCTCGAAAATCACTCAAAACTTGATCAAAGTGAGTGAAAACCTGACCATAACTAGTGAAAAGGTGTAGAAATAAATGAAAGTGTCCAAAACATGTGAAAAGGTGTCCATAATTAATTAAAAGGTGTCAAAAAACACTGAAAACCTAATTAAAACAAGTGACAATGTGTCCAGAATCCCACAAAACTTGACCAAAACGACTCAAAACCTGTCCAAAGTTTGTGAAAACCTGTCCACAAGGAGTAAAAAGTTTCCAAAATATGTGAAAAGGTGTCCACAATCCCACAAAACCTGTCCACCATGAATGAAAAGGTGTCCAAATTAAAGGAAAGTTGAGAGTGGAAATGAATCGGCCCAACAACAGTTAGTACAGGTATGATGGAGGACAGCAACGCGACCGTAAGAGACGCCCCATCCACGTTTAAGTCCAAACTGCGGACCTATTTGGGCTTCCATTGAGGGAACAAGCAGGCTGGACAAAGACAAGAACTGCCTCGCAAAATTAAAGCACACAGGAAACACCACCAACATGCAAACCCACCTGCAACGCCACCATCCTGAACTCCTGGTCCAGAAAGCGGGTTTTAAAGTGGTAAAAATCACACAAAGTCAGTCCAAACTGAGTTAACACATGTCCAAAATGACTCCAGAATAGTCAAATCCCCTCAAAATGTCCCCAAAATGACTCCAAACGTATCCAAAACCAAGCAAATAATTAAAAAACTATGCAGAATTTTCAAAAATGCTGAAAAATTTGCCTAAAAATGACTTCAAGCTCGGCCAAAATGACTCAAAATGCGTCCAAGATGACTCTAAATTCTCCAAACCTGGCGTGAATGGACACAAAATTTGTTGAAAATTACTAAAAAACGTCTAAAATTACTTTAAAGTGGTAAAAATCACACAAATTAAGTCCACGCTATGTCAACACATGTCCAAAATGACTCACAAATGGTCAAAATCAATGAAAAATTCCCCAAAATGACTTCAAGTGCATCCACAACTAAGCAAAATCCTATGCAAATATGCAAAAAAAATTAAAATGATGAAAAATTTGGCCACAATGACTCAATATTTCCTCAGAATGACTCAAAATGTGTCCAAGATGACTAAATTCTCCAAACCTGGTGTGAATGGACTCAAAATTTGTTGAAAATTACTAAAAAAAATGTCTAAAATGATTTTAAAGTGGTAAAAATCACACAAATTAAGTCCACGCTATGTCAACACATGTCCAAAATGAATCCAAAATGGTCAAATTAAGTCAAAATGTCGCCAAAATGACTCCAAACGTATCCAAAACCAAGCAAATAACCATACAACTATGCAAAATTTTCAAAAATGCTGAAAATATTTTCTAAAAAGGACTTCAAGCTCGGCCAAAATGATTTAAAATGCGTCCAAGATGACTCTAAATTCTCCGAACCTGGTGTGTATGGACACAAAATTTGTTGAAAATTACTAAAAAAAACGTCTAAAATGACTTTAAAGTGGTAAAAATCACACAAACTCAGTCCAAACTATGTCAACACATGTCCAAAATGACTCACAAATGGCCAAATTAAATCAAAATTTTCACAAAATGCATCCAAAACTAAGCAAAATGCTCTGCAACCATGCAAATTTATCAAAAAATAATTAAGAATTTGTCCATAATGACTTGATATTTGGCCACAGTGACTCAAAACTTTCACAAAATGACTCAAAATGGCACCAAGATGACTCTAAATTTGTTGTAATATTACTAAAAAAATGTCTAAAATGACTTTAAAGTGGTAAAAAATCACACAAAATCACTCCAAAATGACTCCAAAATGGTCAAATTAAATCAAAATGTCCCCAAAATGACTCCAAACGTATCCAAAACTAAGCAAATAACTAAACAACTATGCAAAAATTTTCAAAAATGCTGAAAAATTTGTCTAGAAATGGCTTCAAGCTCGGCCAAAATGACTCACAAATGTTTAAAATCGCTAAAAATCAACCAAACTTCCTCAAAACGTGTCAGAAATGATCAAAAAAATTGCCCAAACAGCACCAGAAAACAGCCCGTTACTCTGAACTGGAGTTTGCGTTTCCATGGAGACCAGCAACAACTCCTCCAGCCGGCAGCAGAGGATTGTGGGAAGTTTTTTTTGTTGTGTTTAGATGAAGCGGCGAGATTATCGCTGAGGGGGCGGAGCTTCAGCCGCCAAGACGCTGATGATTGATGAGAAACCTCCGTGGAGGCACACACACAGCAGGGCTTCATCCCTTCAAAATAAAAGTCCCTGAACCCTTCCTCGGAGTCGTCTCTCACAGAGCAAAGAAATGATTGATTAATAAATTAGCTAGCTGACAGATTGCTTGTAAAATTTGTTCAAAATGACTGAAAACTGCTGGATAATTACTTTAATTGTCCGAAATGACCCAAAATTTGTCCCAGATTAGACAGAAATGCTCAAATGTCCTCAAAGTGACTCAGAAAATGGTCCAAAATGACCCAAAATGAGTCGGAAAAGACAAAAAAACTGTCAGAAACAACTCATATCTTGTCGACTACAACCTTCCTGCAGCTGTCTCTAATAATAAATGAATCAATTAGTCGACTTAGAGACAATTAACTGCAAAAATCGACCAAAAAAAATTTCAAAAATGACTTAACTTCTTCAGAATAACCCAAAACATGCTCCACAATGTCCCTAATTGTCCGGAGTAATTCAAAACTGTTCAATCGTACTCAGAAAATGGCCTAAAATGACATCAACAATGTAAAAAATGACCCAAACAAATGGTCAAAAACTAGACAAAAACATCAAAAAGTAAAAAATCTAAATGACTGAAATCACCAGAATCGTCCTAAATGACCCAAAACTTCTCCAGAATTATTCTGAAGTCTCAAAAAGCCTCCAAACAGACAGAACCAGAACCAGAACCAGGTCTGTTTGGTGTCCTGGTCTGGCAGCGCTGCATTAGGTCATCCTGCTCTTTGTAAACACTCCTGACCTCCGGCCTCTGACCTCCGACCCTCCACAGCGGACCGACGCTCTGATTTACTGCCGTCTCAGATTCTTCTTTGAGCTTTTGTCGCAGACCAGAAGCCGAAGAGCTGCTTGATGAACTGACGAACTTTAAACGACTGAAACGAACACAAGAGGACTCGAAACTTGTTTAGAATGACGGATCGTTCGGCCATAACGCGTCAAATGTGACTCAAAAGAGTCCAAAATGAATCAACAATGGCCCAAAATTAAAAAAAGAAACTTGTAAAATTAGAAATGATCAAAACATGCTTCAAATGGAGAAGAACTGACAAAATAATGTTCAAAATGACTCAACAATTGTCCAAAACTAATAAAATGTGACCAAAAAAGACAAACATGCGTTCAAATTGGCTTAAATTTTGGCAAAAATAACAACAGCTTCTCCAAAAATGATTAAAAAATAGTAAAAAATATAGAAAACTTGTGTAAAATTACTCGCTATTACGCCGAAATTGATTCTAAATTTGTCCAAAATGACTCAAAAATAAAGTAAAACAAATAAAACGAGAGTAAAATGACAACAGTTCGCTCAGAATAATTCTAAATTTGTTCAAAAAGACAAAAATCAGCGCAATGTAGTGCAAAAAATAGCCTAAAATGATTAAAAATTTGTCCAAAATTATTTTAAAAAATCCAAAATGAATAAAAAATTATCCTGAAGATATAAAATTACTCAGTACGTGACAGAATTTTTAAAAAATGTGTCCAAAATGACTCAAAAATAGTCCAAAACTGTGCAAAACTACTTAGAACGTGACCAAAATGACCAACACGTGTTCAAAATGGCATTTTGGCAAAAATAACAACAATTTCTCCAAAAATGATTAAAAATAGCCAAAAGATGAGAAAACTTGTGTAAAATTTCTCAGAACCTTTTAAAAATTGCCGAAATTGTTTCTAAATTTGCCCGAAATGACTCAAAAAATAGCACAAAACAAATAAAACGAGAGTAAAATGACAACAGTTTGCTCAGAATAATTCTAAATTTGTTCAAAAAGACAAAAAACGGTGCAATGTAGTGCAAAAAAATAGTCTAAAATGATTAAAAAATTGTTCAAAATTATTTAAAAAATACAAAATGAATAAAAAATTATCCTAAAGATATAAAATTACTCAGTACGTGACAGAATTTTTAAAAAATGTGTCCAAAATGACTCAAAAATAATCCAAAACAATTCAAATTTGTGCAAAACTACGTAGAACGTGTTCAAAATGACTGAAATTTTGTCAAAATTAACAACAACTTCTCCAAAAATGATAAAAAATAGCCAAAAGACAAGAAAACTTGTGTAAAATTACTCAGAACCTTTTAAAAATTGCCGAAATTGATCCTAAATTTGTCCGAAAATGTTTAAAAAGTGACCAGAATGACAAAATCATGAGCAAAATGTCTCAGAATGTGTCCAGAATAATAAAAAAGTGAAAGTAAGTGTGAAAAGAAAGGAGCAGAATGACAGACAATCAGCCTAAAGTGACTCTAAATTTACTCAGAACAGTTTAAAATCTTTCAAAATAAAAAAAAATCTCTTCAAAAAGACTAAAAAAAATTGTTCAAAACTACTCAGAACTAATCAATGTGACAAAAACACGTCCAAAATGACTTAAAACCTGTTTAAAATGACAAAAATGGGTACAAATGCATCTGATGTTTGCCCAGAATTATTAATTTCTTTCCCCAAAATGAATAAAAAGTGATCCTAAAGAAACAAAACTTGTGCAAAATTACTCAGAACGTTAGCAGATTTTTAATAAATGTGTCCAAAATGACTAAAAAATTGTCCAAAACAATTAAAATGTGAGCAAAATGACAGACATTTGTTCAGAATTATTCTAAATATGTTAACACAGTGAAAAAACGGAGCAACGTAGTGAAGAAAAATAGTCCGAAATGATTAAAATTATGTCCGAAGTTGCTTAAAAAGTGTCCAAAAATTACAAATCATGGTCAAAATGTCTCAGAATTGGTCCAAAATTTAAAAAAGCATGTCTAAAATGACTTAAAATTTGCCCAAAATGATTTAAAATTTGATCAAAATGACAACAACTACACTTCAGAGGGACAGAGGCTGGTCTAAAATGATTAACAGCAGCAGTGAGACGACAAACACCGAACCGAGTTTAAGCAGCAGTTTGTTCGTTTGCTTCTTCACTCACCCGTCACAGTCCTGGAAGTTGACGTTGAGCCTCTTCGTGGAGCCGAGCAGCTCTGAAAAACACCGAAACACAGAGTTAGAGTCTGAAATCTGCTGCAGAATCAGCCAAGAAACAGTCAGAAGGAACAGCTGGGTAACACTCAGCCGCCGAGGCTCATGGGTAGCGTAGTCCTCAGAGACAGGGAGGTTCCTGGAGGAGATTTTCTAAACCAGTCATCAATCAGAGACTGTAAAAGCAAAAAAAAGTATGAAAATTTAACCAAATCTAAACTTAAAACTGTGAAATTTCATTGAAGTCATTCATTTACATGCCTTGTTTAATAATTAGTTAAAATACACTGGAGGAAATTAGTGACAAATGACTTAAAATTCATCCACAATGAGTCAAACTTTGCCCACAATGGCTCTAAACCTGTCCAAGATTCCACAAAAGGCATCCAGAATGACTCGAAATGTGCCCAGAAATGCTGAAAATCTGTCTAAAATGAATCAGAATGTGTCCAGAATGAACAAAGTGGCTCTAAATTGGTCCCAAATTACTTAAAACATGTCTGAAATTACTCCAAAATGGTCAAAAACAACTTTAAACTTCTACTTCTACCAATAAAACTCTGAAGAATGTCCAGAATGACAGAAACTCAAACGAAATGGCTCCAAATTTGTTCAAAATTACCTGAAATTTGTCCATAAAGCCTTAAAATGTGTCCATAATGACTAATGATTTGTCTGTAAAGACTGAAAAATATGTCCACAATGACTCAAAATTTGTCCATAAAGCCTTAAAATGTGTCCATAATGACTACAGATTTTTTTCCGTAAAGACTCAAAATTGTCCGTAATGACTTAAAATTTGTCCGTAATGACTCGAAAAATATGTCGGTAATGACTCAAATTAGGTCCACAATGACTCAAACTCTGTCTGTAATGACTCGAAAATTGATGTAATGACTCAAATTTTGGCCGTAATGACTCCAGTTTTTTCCATAATGACTCAAAAATTATCCATAATGACTAAAAATATGTCATAATGACTCAAAATATGTCCACAATGACTCAAAATTTGTCCATAAAGCCTTAAAATATGTCCATAATGACTACAGATTTGTCCGTAAAGACTCAAAATTGTCCGTAATGACTCGAAAAATATGTCCATAATGACTCAAAATGTCTGTAATGACTCAAATTAGGTCCACAATGACTCAAAATCTGTCTGTAATGACTCGAAAATTGTCTGTAACAACTCCAAATGTGTTCAAAGACTCAAAATTTGTCCGTAATGACTCAAAAAATATGTCTGTAACGACTCCAAATGTGTTCAAAGACTCAAAATTTGTCCGTAATGACTCAAAAAATATGTCTGTAATGACTCAAAAATTGTCTGTAATGACTCAAAATATGTCTGTAATGACTCCAAATGTGTTCAAAGACTCAAAATTTGTCCATAAAACCTTAAAATCTGTCTATTATGACTCAAATTTTGGCCGTAATGACTCCAGTTTTTTCCGTAATGACTCAAAAATTATCCGTAATGAATCAAAATGTCTGTAATGACTCCAAGTATGTCCACAATGACTCAACCTCTGTCCGTAATAACTCAAAACATGTCCATAATGAGTCAAAATATGTCCATAATGACTCAAAAATTGTCTGTAATGAGTCAAAATATGTCCACAATGACTCAAAATTTGTCCATAAAGCCTTAAAATATGTCCATAATGACTACAGATTTGTCCGTAAAGACTCGAAAAATCTGTCTGTAATGACTCAATGTCTGTAATGACTCAAATTAGGTCCACAATGACTCAAAATCTGTCTGTAATGACTCGAAAATTGATGTAATGACTCAAAATATGTCTGTAATGACTCGAAAATTGATGTAATGACTCAAAATATGTCTGTAATGACTCCAAATGTGGTCAAAGACTCAAAATTTGTCCATAAAACCTTAAAATCTGTCTATTATGACTCAAATTTTGGCAGTAATGACTCCAGTTTTTTCCGTAATGACTCAAAAATTATCCGTAGTGACTCAAAATGTCTGTAATGACTCCAAACATGTCCATAATGACTCAAAATTTGTCCGTAATGACTCTAAACATAATGAGGGTAAATAATGGGGAAGGTTTGTCTGTGAATGAGATTTAATTGTGGTTTTTCCCTCTGAGCTTCACTGTGTTTGCTATCAGACCTTGTGCAGGTTGTTCAGGTTTGAATATAACCAGCCGCTGACAGGAAGTGACAATCAGCTGACAGGAAGTGACAGTCAGCTGATTCTCTGGCATCACTGAGGGCTGAATTAAAGTCATTTAAGAGCACAGCTGCCTTCACACTGCTGACCTGATTCTGAACCAGAACACAGTCGGAGTTCTGTCCGGAGTCACAGGACGCCGTGGAAACCAGGTTACCCTTCACTGACCCAGTTAACTGGCTGCTGTTTTATGAGGAGACGCTGCAGATCTCATGACTCCTCTGAAAACCGATTATCGACTCCGGAGTCAGAAAAAAGACGAAGCGCTCCGAGTTTGTGGTTTTAAAGTCAAACTGATTTTAAATAGTCCGCGAAAATTCTTCGGTCATTCTGACTGTCATACCAAAGTAATGTGACTGACTCAAAGTCCAAAATTATTCAGAAAATACCTAAAATCTTCTTTTTATAAAAACTAGTCTGAAGTGATTTAAACTTTGCTCCAAAATGATAACAATCTGTCTGAAAATTACTTTTAAAAAATGCTCCAAAATGACTCAAAATATCTACGAAAATGACTAAAACTGAGTCGCAATTCGTCAAAATGGCTTAAAATAGTAAAATATTACCCCAAAATTAACTCAAAATGACTCAAAAATCATTCAGACTTTGTTCAAAACGGTTTAAATGTAGCATAAAATGACTAAAATTTACTTAAGATGATTAAGATTTGTTTAAGACTTTTAAAAAACGTCTGAAATTACTAAACATTTGGCTAAAATAACTCAAAATGTGTTTAAAATTACGAAATAATGTGTCCAGATGAACAAAATGTAGTCCAAATGATAAAAAACTGGATAAAATGACAAAAAAAAAATCAAATTAAGTCAAAATTTGTCAAAATGACTTAAAAATATTTTTAAAAATACCCAAAATGATTTCAAAATGACTCACACACTCAAACTTGGTTCCAAATGTTTTAAACACAGCACAAAACGACAAAACTTTGCAAAAAAGTACTAAACATTTGTCAAAAATGACTCAAAATGTGTTCAAACTGAGTCAAAATTTGCCAAAATAGCTTAAAAATGGCATAAAATTGGTTCAAAATGGCTCAATCACTGAAACTGTATGCAGAATTATTTAAACGTTTCACAAAAATGAAAATTTGGCTGAAATAATGAAAGACTTGTTTAAAATGAGTCAAAATTGGTCCAAAATGACTCAAAAATCTGTTGAAAATGATTTAATGTTTGTCCAAAATTGTAAAACGTTTAAAAAAACTGAGTCAAAATGTGTCAAAATGATAAAAACAATGTCTAAAATCACTAAAAATTGGTCCAAAATGATAAAACATTTACTGAATCTGTTCAAAATGCCTGAAAATGTGTTGAAATTGAGGCCAAATCAGTCAAAATGGCTTAAAAACAGCACAAATTACCCCAAAAACTAGTTCAAAATGACTCAAACGCCGTCCAGAATGATTAAAACGGGTCCAGACTGACGGGACTGAACTGTTCAGGGCTCAGAGGGTTAAAGGAGGAATGAATTCAGGTTATTTGTGCTGCAGAATAAGAATCAGGCTCCCTGTTAGGACACTTTCTTCTCTCTGCTTCATGAGTTCACTCTGAGGAGAAGCTTCACTTTGTTGTTTTTACTGCATCATTTTAAAAAAAAAGCTGCTCTGAGAATAAGAATCAGGTCAGAGCAGCTTCTCCGGGTTCATCAGGTTTTACTCAAGGCTTCCTGTCGCAGGTTAACTTTGGTCAGCAGAGACCTCAGACCAGACAGTGACCTCTTTAAAGATGGCCGCCGGCTGCAGGGAGCCCGTTTGAAGATCCCGGCGGCTCCTCCGGGAAACGCAGCGGAGCTTTGATAATGACCTGGATTCTATAATTAATGGGAATAAATGAGCAGCAGCGAAACACAAGACGAAGCTGCAGCGTCTCGCCGAGAAGCTGAACACATGGACGGATTCTGGATCGGATTCAGGCGCTGCAGGTGTCGATCCAGGACAGACGGCTGATCCAGTCCAGCTAAACTCATCTGGTGAAGCCTCTGAACTCTGAGCAGCTTCTGGACATTTTCCTTCAATGCAGTGTCCTAATGAAGGGCTTAAAAAGAGTCCAGATTGACAAAACCTGATCCAAGATGACTCTAACTTTGTCCTAAATTACTTTCAGCTTGCCCAAATTGGCAAAAACCTGTCAAATATGACTAAAACCATGTCCAAAACGGCTCTTAATTTGTCCAAAATCACTGAAAATCTGTCAGACACGACTCAGGAACTGTCCAAAATGACAAAAAACCATTACATATTGGCTTTAAACACGTCCGAAATAGAAACAATTTGTCCAAAATGGCTCAAAAATGGTTAAAAACGACTAAAACTTTGTCCACGATATCTCAAGAGTTGCCCAGCATTGCTTAAAATGTGTCCGTATACATCTTGGAGGCAAAAATAAATGGTCAAAATGCTCCAAATGTGTCCAAAGTGACTCAAAATTTCCCCAAGATCACTCGAAACCTGTACGAAATGACTCAAGAAATGTATAAAAATGACAAAACCGATATAAATTGGCTCTAAATGTGTCCAAAAATGACTAAACCTTTGCCCGCAATATCTCAAAAGTTGTTAAAAATTAATCAGAATTTGTCTAATATGACAAAAAAAACAATTAAAAATTGCTTAAAATTAATAAATTACATTATATTCTACACCTTGGAGGCAAAACTATGGAGAAATCGATGGTCAGAATGCTCCAAACCTGGTCCAAAATGTCTCAGAAGTCATCCAAAAGGACACGAAAATGGTTCAAAATGGTGCAAAAATGGACAAAATCTCACAGAAATTTGTCCGCAATTAATTAGACTTGGTCTAAATTGACAAAAACTGGTCTGACATGGCTCCAAATTTGTACAAAATGTGTCAAACTTTGTCGAGAATCAGTTCAAATCTATAATATTAGTAAAGTCCTGCACCTCAATTCATCAAAAATTCATCTAAAGATCTAAAAACTGGAACCTTGTCCTGTCAAACATCAGATTCTACTCATATCAGAGCCTCAACAGTTGGTGAAATGTCGACCAAAGACTGTATTTTTAGTAGAAATATGGATCCATCCATATTTACACACTTACAGGAACGTCCTGGGGACACAACACCAGCCTGGATTGAACTTTTTTGCACTTTTCAAGGCCTAATAATTAAAAACGTGTCCTCTCCTGGATCCATTCAACCATCCTGACCTACTGTAAACCACTCTGTGTGCCTCCTCACCACATGGCACGTTTCATTTCGGGAGATATCGAACCCTAAAAATGGCTTCACAGGTTCTTTTAAAGGTGAAAATGAAAATGAAATTCTCAAAGTTCAGCTAAAACATTCCACAGAACTTAGCTTTGGGTTTCAAATGACAAACAGCAGCAACACAGAACAGAACCGGAACACTTTCAGCTGTTGTTTTAGGCTTTCTAACGTGATCAGAGACATGCAGCAGTGGATGATGGGATATCCAGCCGACCCCCAGCAGCAGACTGCAGCCGCTCGGGTCTTCATCTGCTGCACATTTGTCCAGGGTTATTTTTAATGCTGTTTATGGAGCGAGGCGGAGCTGCAGCCGAGCCTCCTCCAGCCCCTGCAACAGCTTCTTTTTATAATTTCGGCCGGGAGAAAGTTTGACGAATCCGCCGCCACAAGAATGCAGCGAGACGACGACGACGGGGAGGTTTTCTGCAGGAGTCTGCAAATCTGAGAGCTCTAGTTCGGGTTCAGGTTCAGGGAGCCTGAAAGAGAATCAGCCGTAAAAACACTAAACTTAGCCGACCGCTGCCAGAATCAAACTGTGATTATACGTCTGCAGGCGACGCCTCGCACGACTTCTAGTTCCAGACAAAGTGTTGGAGAACAGCTAAACTCTCTCTTTTCTGTCCAGAACAAACTCAACACAGCAGTCAGAAACACAGCACTGTACAGCACACAACAATCAGAGGACGCCCCTGGACTCTGTCAAACCTGTACAAAATGTCCCAGAAACCCTTCAAAAGGACCCAGAAATGGTTCAAAACAGCTCAAAATGATCCAAAATGACTTAAACTGTCTTCAACATGACTCAAAATTTGTCAGAATTGACTCATGATGTCCCAGAAATCATCCAAACCGACTCAAAACTACTCAAAATGGCTCAGAATTTGTTTAAAGTGAGACAAAAACTGACTAAAATGTGTCTAAAATGTCTCAGAAATCGTCCAAAATGACTCAAAATGGTTCAAAATGGCTCATATTTTTCCCAACATGAGTCAAACATAATGAAAAACTGATCAAAATGACTCAACCTTTGTCCAGACTAACTCAAAATGTCCCAGAAATCTTCCAAAATGACTCAACAATGGTTCAAACAGCTCAAAATGATCCAAAATGACTTAAACTGTCTCCAACATGACTCAAAATTTGTCAGAATTGACTCATGATGTCCCAGAAATCATCCAAACCGACTCAAAACTACTCAAAATGGCTCAGAATTCGTTTAAAGTGAGACAAAAACAATGAAAATGACACAAAACTGAGTCACAAACTTGCCCAAAATGATTTAAAAATGGATGAAGTGACCCAGAAATGTGCCCAGTCCACTCAAACTTTGACCAAAATGACTCAAAATGGTTCAAAATGGTTCATATTTTTCCCAACATGAGTCAAACATAATGAAAAACTGATCAAAATGACTCAACCTTTATCCAGACTAACTCAAAATGTCCCAGAAATCTTCCAAAATGACTCAACAATGGTTCAAAACAGCTCAAAATGATCCAAAAATGATCCAAAACGACTTAAACTGTCTCCAACATGACTCAAAATTTGTCAGAATTGACTCATGATGTCCCAGAAATCATCCAAACCGACTCAAAACTACTCAAAATGGCTCAGAATTCGTCCAACGTGAGACAAAAACAATGAAAATGACACAAAACTGAGTCACAAACTTGCCCAAAACGATTTAAAAAAGGATAAAGTGACCCAGAAATGTGTCCAGTCCACTCAAATTTGACAAAAATGACTCAAAATGGTTCAAAATGGCTCATATTTTTCCCAACATGAGTCAAACATAATGAAAATGACTCAAAACTGATCAAATGACTCAACAATGGTTCAAAACAGCTCAAAATTCATCCAATACGAGTCACAAATAATGAAAACGACTCAAAACTGATTAAAATGACTTATAATTTGCTCTTAATGACTCAAAAATGACCTGAATGACCCAGAAATTCCAAAAGCTAACTCAAAATGTGTCTAAAATGACTCAGAAATCATCCAAAATGACTCAAAACTGGGTCAAAACAGCTCAAAATGATACAAAATGATTTTTTAAATGGTCAGAATGGCTTAAACCTTCTCCAATATGACTCAAAATTTGTCGCAACTCATTTAAAAGTGATTAAAATGACTCAAGATTTGCTCTGAGTCTAAATTTATCAAAACTAACTCAAAATTTGTCCAAAATGGCTCACAGTTGTCCAATATGAGACAAAAACAATAGAAAATGACACAAAACGGACCCAAAATGATTTAAAAATGGTTGAAGTTACCCAGAAATGTGTCCAGTCCACTCAAACTTCGACCAAAATGGCTCAAAACTTCTCACAACTGACTCAAAGTGTCTCAGAAATCCAACAAAGGGTCCCAGAAATGCTTCAAAACAACTCACAGTTATACAAAATGATTAAAATGACGTCAACTTTCTCCAACATGACTCAGAATGTCTCAGAAATCATCCAAACTGACTCAACAATGGTTCAAAATGACTCACAATTTGTCCAACATGAATTAAAAACAATGAAACTGACTCAAAATTGATTTAAATGATCCAAAAATCCCAAAAACTGACTTAAAATGTGTCTAAAATGTCTCAGAAATCATCCAAACTGACTCAACAATGGTTCAAAATGTCTTACAATTTGTCCAACATGAATTAAAAACAATGAAACTGACTCAAAATTGATTTAAATGATCCAAAAATCCCAAAAACTGACTTAAAATGTGTCTAAAATGTCTCAGAAATCATCCAAAATGACTCAAAAATGGTTCAAAACAGCTCAAAATTTGTCCAGCATGAGTCAAAATTAATTAAAATGACTCAAAATCTGTCCAGACTAACTCAAAATGAGTCTAAAATGTCTCGGAAATCATCCAAAAGGACTCGAAAATGCTCCAAAACAGCTCAAAATTACATAAAATGATCAGAATGACTTCAACTTTCTCCAACATGACTCAAAATATCCCAGAAACTCTTCGAAAGGACCCAGAAATTGTTCAAAAGAGCCTGAAATGATCCAAAATGACTTCAACTTTCTTCAACATGAATAAAAGTTTGTCGGAACTGACTTCAAATGACTCAGAAATTGTCCAAAATGACTCAACCATGGTTCAAAACAGCTCAAAATTCATCCAGTTTGAGTCTCAAACAATGAAACTGACTCAAAAGTGATTAAAATGACCTAAAATTTGCTCCAAATGACTCAAAAATGCTCTGAATGACCCACAAATTCCAAAAACTAACTCAAAATGTGTCTAAAATGTCTCAGAAATCATCCAAACTGACTCAAAATGGTTCAAAATAACTCACAATTTGTCCAGCATTAGTCAAAATTAATTAAAACGACTCAAAATCTGCTCTAAATGACTCAACCTTTGTCCAGACTAAATCAAAAAGTGTCTAAAATGTCTCGAAAATGCTTCAGAACAGCTCAAAATTACACAAAATGATTAGAATGGCTTCAACTTTCTCAAACATGACTCAAAAATTCATTTGAACTGACTCAAAATGTCCCAGAAACCCTTCAAAGTCCTTCCGTACAGCTCTCTGGGTGTTTTAAAGCAGCAGCGTGGTGTTTTGGTTTCAGCCTGACCGTGACTCGGTGGAGGAGGAGGTGGAGGAGGAGGTGTTGTGTTGACGGAGGCTCTCGAGGCGTTTCAGGAACAAAGCTGGGCTCCTCCACACTTCCTGTTTGACTCCATTGTTCAGACGGCAGCTTTGTGTCGCTCAGACCCCCGAAGGAAACGACAAACTAAACCGACAAACTAGGGAGACTCGATTAAAATGATCTGATTTCATGAGTTAAACTGCATAGCTTCATGCTAATAAGTCAAATCACTCCCACTGGCACCTGTTAGCACCTGTTAGCTACTGTTATCTCCTGTTAGCTCCCATTAGCACCTATTAACTCCCCTTAGCCCCCCATAGATCCAGTTACCTCCCATTAGCTCTCATAAGCTCCCATTTGCATTTATTAGCTCCTGTTAGCCCTTGATAGTTCCAGTTACCTCCTGTTAGCTCCCATAAGCTACCAGTAGCTTCTGTAAGCCCCATTAGCCCTGGTTAGCCCAGTGGTTGAATGTATTCATTAAGGAACCGCCCCTGTTCCTTAATGAATACATTAACGAATGTATTGCCCTGTTTGCCCCTTGTTTGCCCTGGTTAGTCCCTGTTAGCCCTGGTTAGCCTCTGTTAGCCGTGTAGTTGAAAGTATTCATTAAGGACCTTACCCTGTTGGCCCCTGTTAGCCTCTGTTGGCCCTTTTAGCCCTGGCTAGTCCCTGTAAGCTTCCATTAGTCCCTGTTAGTCCTGGTTAGCTCCAGGAAGCTTCTGTTAGCTCCTGTTAGCCCTGTTATGCCTAGTTAGGCCCTGTCAGCCCTGCAGTTGGATGTACTTATTAAGGCCCTTTCCCTGTTGGCCCCTGTTAGCCCTGTTAGCTCAGTCTAGCTCCTGTTAGTCCTGGTTAACCCCTGTTAGCCCCTGTTAGCCCTGCCGTTGGATGTATTCATTAAGGACCTTCCCCTGTTGGCCCCTGTTAACTTCTGTTAGCCCCGTTAGCCCTGGTAAGCTCAAGGAAGGGAAGCTTCTGTTAGCCCTTGTTAGCCCTGGTTAGCCCCTGTTAGCGCCTGTCAGCCCTGTGGTTGGATGTATTCATTAAGGACTTTCCCCTGTTGGCCCCTGTTAACTTCTGTTAGCCCTGGTTAGCTCAAGGAAGGGAAGCTTCTGTTAGCCCTTGTTAGCCCTGGTTAGCCCCTGTTAGCGCCTGTCAGCCCTGTGGTTGGATGTATTCATTAAGGCCCTTCCCCTGTTGGCCCCTGTTAGCCCAGGCTAGCTCCAGTTAGCCCTGGTTAACCCCTGTTAGCCCTGCGGTTGATGCATTCATTAAGGACCTTCCCCTGTTGGCCCCTGTTAGCAGTATTAGCCCTGCCTAGCTCCTGTTATCCCTGGTTAACCCCTGTTAGCCCTGTGGTTGGATGTATTCATTAAGGCCCTTCCCCTGTTGGCCCCTGTTAGCCCAGGCTAGCTCCTGTTAGCCCTGGTTAACCCCTGTTGGCCCCTGTTAGCCCTGCGGTTGGATGTATTCATTAAGGCCCTTCCCCTGTTGGCCCCTGTTAGCCCTGGCTAGCGCCTGTTAGCTCTGGTTAACCCCTGTTGGCCCCTGTTAGCCCTGCGGTTGGATGTATTCATTAAGGCCCTTCCCCTGTTGGCCCCTGTTAGCCCTGGCTAGCTCCCGTTAGCCCTGGTTAAACCCTGCTGGCCCCTGTTAGCCCTGGCTAGCTCCTGTTAGCCCTGGTTAAACCCTGTTGGCCCCTGTTAGTCCTGCGGTTGGATGTATTCATTAAGGCCCTTCCCCTGTTGGCCCCCTGTTAGCCCTGCGGTTGGATGTATTCATTAAGGCCCTTCCCCTGTTGGCCCCTGTTAGCCCTGGCTAGCTCCCGTTAGCCCTGGTTAAACCCTGCTGGCCCCTGTTAGCCCTGGCTAGCTCCCGTTAGCCCTGGTTAAACCCTGTTGGCCCCTGTTAGCCATGGCTAGCTCCTGTTAGCCCTGGTTAACCCCTGTTGGCCCCTGTTAGCCCTGGCTAGCTCCTGTTAGCCCTGGTTAACCCCTGTTGGCCCCTGTTAGCCCTGCGGTTGGATGTATTCATTAAGGCCCTTCCCCTGTTGGCCCCTGTTAGCCCTGGCTAGCTCCTGTTAGCTCTGGTTAACCCCTGTTGGCCCCTGTTAGCCCTGTGGTTGGATGTATTCATTAAGGCCCTTCCCCTGTTGGCCCCTGTTGGCCCCTGTTAGCCCTGGCTAGCTCCTGTTAGCTCTGGTTAACCCCTGTTGGCCCCTGTTAGCCCTTTGGTTGGATGTATTCATTAAGGCCCTTCCCCTGTTGGCCCCTGGATGCCCTGACCAGCGTTTCCCAGCAGAGTGTGAAGCTTCCAGCTGGATCAACATTGAAACCTTCTCCTCTTTAGAATCTGTTGACTCTGAGCAAACACCACATTTCTAAACGCTCAGAGTGAAAAAACAAACCTGCAGGTGATCAGAGATACAGATTCTACAGTTTTCATTCACTGTGCCTGTTAGTTTAACATCTGTATGTTAATTAATGTAAACTAAAGTAATAATTAATTTGATTCTACTGGCTGTTGTTGGCAGCAAAAACCCACAGTACAGCAGCAGCATGTTAAGGACAGACTGTGTTTACTTTAATAAATGAATTCAACTGGCTGGAGCTTTTCTCTTCTTTCTTCTGTGTTAACTTGATTATATACACTGTAAAAAACACAGTAATAATCAGATAGCTGAGCACCATAAACTACTGTAAAATAAAAAATATCCATCCTATTAAAATACAGGAACTTTCTACAGTAAAAACACAGTTTCTAGATTTTATTTTACCTGATGTTTATTTATGTTTATTGAAAGACATATACATGTAAGAATGCAGAAATGTTGTTAAAATATATAGTTAAACTGTTAGCTCCCATTAGCTCCTATTAGCTAACCCTGTTAACTGCTATTAGGCCCTAGTAGCACCTGTTAACTCCTGTTAGCCCCTGCTAGCTGCCATTAGCTCCTGTTAGCTCCCATTAGCTCCTATTAGACACCATTAGCCTGTGGTAGTTCACATTAGCTCTTGTTAGCCCCCTGACAGCTCCTGTTAGTTCCCATTAGCCATTGTTAGCTCCTATTAGCTCCTGTTAGCTCCTATTAGATACCATTAGCCCATGGTAGTTCACATTAGCTCCCGTTAGCCCCTATTAGATACCATTTGCCCATGGTAGTTCCCATTAGCCCCTGTTAGCTCATATTAGCTCCTGTTAGCTCATATTAGCTCCTATTAGATACCATTAGCCTGTGGTAGCTCACATTAGCTCCTGTTGACCCCTGACAGCTCCTGTTAGTTCCCATTAGCCCCTGTTAGCTCCTATTAGCTCCCATTGGCTCCTATTAGATACTGTTAGCCCATGGTGGTTCACATTACACAGTTCACATGGTCGTTAGTTCCTATTAGATACCATTTGCCCATGGTAGTTCCATTAGCCCCTGTTAGCTCCTATTAGCTCCTGTTAGCTCTCATTAGCTCCTATTAGATACCATTAGCCTGTGGTAGTTTGTATTAGCTCCTCTTAGTCGCTGACAACTCCTGTAAGTTTCCATTAGCTCCTGTTAGCTCCCATTAGCTCCTATTAGATACCATTAGCTTGTTGTAATTCACATTAGCCCCTGTTAGCTCCTATTAGCTCCTGTTAGCTCCAATTAGCTCCTATTAGATACCATTAGCCTGTGGTAGTTCACATTAACCTCTGTTAGCTCCTATTTGCTCCTGTTAGCTCCCATTAGCTCCTATTAGATACCATTAGCCCGCGGTAGTTCACATTAGCCCCTGTTAGCTCCTATTAGCTCCTGTTAGCTCCCATTAGCTCCTATTAGATATCATTTGCCCATGGTAGTTCCATTAGCCCCTGTTAGCTCCTATTAGCTCCTGTTAGCTCCCATTAGCTACTATTAGATACTATTAGCCTGTGTGTAGTTTGCATTAGCTCCTGTTAGTCCCTAACAGCTCCTGTTAGTTCCCATTAGCTCCTGTTAGCTCCCATTAGCTCCTATTAGATACCATTAGCCCGTTGTAATTCACATTAGCCCCTGTTAGCTCCTATTAGCTCCTGTTAGCTCCCATTAGCTCCTATTAGATACCATTAGCCTGTGGTAGTTCACATTAGCCCGTGTTAGCTCCTATTAGCTCCTGTTAGCTCCCATTAGCTCCTATTAGATACCATTAGCCCGTGGTAGTTCACATTAGCCCCTGTTAACTCCTATTAGCTCCTGTTAGCTCCCATTAGCTCCTATTAGATACCGTTAGCCCGTGGTAGTTCACATTAGCTCCTGTTAACTCCCATTAGCTCCTATTAGATACCATTAGCCTGTGGTAGCTTACATTAGCTCCTGTTAGCTTGTATTAGCTCCTATAAACTGGAAATTTAATGAAATGACCTTTCAGAAAAATGTAAATACACACTTATGATTATAATTACAGTAATAAATAGTTAAACTTAGATATTTATGTTTTATTTTACACTCAGACGAACCACAAAACACAACAAAGCTGTATTTCCACCATGAGGGAGCTTAAAAGCTGCTTCAGTCGTGTCTTACAGTGAAAACTGAAAAAGCCTGAAGCTGCATCTCCTGCTATTGTTTGCCAGAGTTCAGGGTGGAGTTTGTTCTTCCTATCTGGGACTAAACCTCCACATATTGTTCTGGGGGATGTGATCTCAGATCCACACCCTCAGCTCGGTTCCTCTGCTCATAATGGACTCTTCCTCCCAGACGGACCTCCATCACTCGGCTCCACCCGCCGGCTTCAAAACTCCACTGAGACTAACAGAGATAAGAGGAGATTAACGGCAGCAGGAGGAAACCACAGAGAGCTTCACTTTACTGCTGCAAAAAGACCTAATATGTGAACAAAATGACATAAAATGTGTCTAAGATGATTTCAAACACGTCCACAGTGACTTAAAATGTCCAAAACTACTTAATATTTGTACAAAATGACAAAGATTTGCTCAAAATGACAATTTTTTTTTGCCAAAAAATTGACCTAAAAGCTGTCAGAAATTACTTAAAATTTGTCAAGAATTACTGTAAGTTTTCAAAAATGACACAATCATGTCCAAAAAGACCAAAATTACTCATATATGTCCTCTGCGACGAAGATTTGCCCATGAAATGATGTAATCTTGTCCAGAATGACAAAAACTTGCTAAAAATGACTCAAAATTTGTTCAAAATCCCCCTAAAACTGTCAAAAACAACTTAAAATTTGTCCAAAATGACTCAAAATTCAACCAAAATGACACAAACTTGTCCAAAAAGACTTAAAATATGTCCAAAATGACTGAATAAGGTTCAAAAGCTACTTAATATATGTCCAAAGTGACTCAATATTTGACCAAAATGACCTTTAAATTTGTTCAAAATGACTAGAAATGTCAAAAAATGACCTGAAATGTGTCCAAAATGACACAAACTTGTCTAAAATTGCTTAATATTTGTACAAAATGACCTAAAATTTGTCTAAAATGGGAAGAATTTGTCTTAAATGGCTCAAATTTTGCACAAAATCATCAGAATTTTCCCAAAAATAAGATGTCAACCTGTGCAAAATGATTTAATATGTGTAGAAACTAGCTTTAAGTTCTTCAGATCCATTTATGGGGCTTTAAGAATCCACTGCTGGTTCTTTCAAGAAGCCAATGTGTTTTAGTGAAGGGCTTCTTTCTAAAAGGTTGTCTGGATCTAAATCATCTGTGGCTCCAGTCAGAGAACAGTCATGTGAACCCGATTCTGGATTCCTCCTCAGCGGTAAAAGAGCAGCGCCAGACTGCTTCACTGTGTTTGAGCTGAAAACCGGAGTCGAGTTGCAGCGTCGCAGGATCGAAGGTGCTGCTGTCCGCATTCCAGCGCCATGACATCAGCGCCGCTATTCTCCCGCTGCCGGACAATAGCTGGCGCTGCTACGAGCCGGGGGAAGGAGGGAATGAAAGTCTCAGCTGGGGCGTCCCGCTGAGCGCTGCAGCAGCAGATCTGGACTCTTTCTCGGGAAAACAAACCACTTTCAGCATCTCGCCACCGTCCTGACCCAAATTACTGAGCTGTGAATTCCTCTCAGATGTTCTTCAGAGTCACAATCAGAGCTAAAAGTCAGACGGCAGACGGACTCCTAACAGCAAAGAATGAGGCTCCGCAGTGTGGTTTTCAGCTAGCAAACAGAAACATGACTCAAAACTGTCCAGAATGAGAAGAAATTCACATGAAAATGAGTCAGAGTTATCCAAAATGACTTAAAATATGCTCAAAATCTCGAGAATTTGTCTAAAAATTACTCAAATTGTGTCTAAAATGACTTAAAAGTTGCCTAAAATGCCATAAAACTTGCCCAAAATGTCAAGAATTCGTCTAAAAATTACTCAAAATGTGTTTAAAATGACTTAAAAGTTGTCTAAAATGCCATAAACCTTGCCGAAAATGACAAGAATTTGCCATAAATTACTCAAAATGTGTCCAAAATGACAAAAATTTGCGTAAAAATTACTCGAAATGTGTCTAAAATGACCTAAAAGTTGCCTAAAATGCCATAAAACTTGACCAAAATGACAAGAATTTGCCATAAATTACTCCAAATGTGCCAAAAATGAATCAAAATGTGTTTAAAATGACTTAAAAGTTGCCTAAAATGCCATAAAACTTGCCCAAAATGACAAGAATTTGCCATAAATTACTCCAAATGTGCCAAAAATGACTCAAAATGTGTTTAAAGTGACTTAAAAGTTGCTTAAAATGCCATAAAACTTGCCCAAAATGACAAGAATTTGCCAGAAATTACTCAAAATGTGCCCAAAATGACAAGAATGTGTCTAAATATTTCTCAAAATGTGTCTAAAATGACTTAAAAGTTGCCTAAAATGCCATAAAACTTGCCCAAAATGTCAAGAATTTGTCTAAAAATGACTCAAAATGTGTTTAAAATGACTTAAAAGTTGCCTAAAATGCCACAAAACTTGACCAAAATGTCAAGAATTTGTCTAAAAATGACTCAAAATGTGTTTAAAATGACTTAAAAGTTGCCTAAAATGCCACAAAACTTGACCAAAATGACAAGAATTTGCCAGAAATTTCTCAAAATGTGTCTAAAATGACTTAAAAGTTGCCTAAAACGCCACAAAACTTGACCAAAATGTCAAGAATTTGTCTAAAAATTACTCAAAATGTGTTTAAAATGACTTAAAAGTTACCTAAAACGCCATAAAATTTGAACAAAATTACTCAAAATGTGTTTAAAATGACTTAAAAGTTGCCCAAAATGACAAGAATTTGCCTAAAATTGCTTCGTATTTGTCACAATTACTCAATTTGTCCTAATTTAACAGTTTTAGTTATTAAATACAAAAAATGTGCAATTGCATTTGTATTTTTAATTATGTTCTACTTTGACTGTGAGTCTGTTGCTTTAGTTTGGGACTTGAGCTGTTGTTAAACTTGTGTTCTTGTTTCTGTAAACCTGCAGCGACCTCGAAGATCCCCGTGTTTACAGACACAACCGAGGAAGTGATGCGTGCAGTGACATCACGGCCGCTCGGTCATGTGACCTCTGACTGCCTGAAAGCAAAGAATCACAAAAGAGAAGAGAGTGGAGCAGAGAGTCGGTTACATAACGGATAATGAAGGTCCTGCAGGAGGACAACCAGCATAGCACAACTCTACACGGAGGTTTTAGCCTCCAGCTCAGTCCTCGTGGTCTCGTTTTCATCTCAGAGCCTATAAACAGACCCGTCGCCTCATGGCTTCATTATCCTGCAGGATGTTTGTGTGAAAACAGGAATCACAGCTTCAGCCCAGCAGAACGCCCCGCTGAAATCCAGTCCTACCTGGTTAATTAGTGCAGAGGCCCAGCAGACAGAACGGTCTCAGAGGAACCGACGGCGCCTCCACTCGTAGGTGTTTATAAGTACTTCAGCTCATGACCATCAGTGAGGGTCGGAACGTGGAGGGGCTGGTAGATGGAGAGCTTCGCCTTGCAGCTCAGCTCCCTCTTCACCACGACGGTCCGGCATTACTGCTGACGCTACGCCAAGACACCCGTCCATCTCACGCTTCATTTTCCAGTCACTCATGAACAAGATCCTGAGATACTTAAACTCCTTCGCTTGGGGAAGCAAGCCCCCCAAAATTAAACTTGGTCCAACATGACTCAAACTTCGTTAAAAACAAACCACACTTTGTCCAAAATGACTCAAACTTGATCCTAAATGACTCAAATTTGATGCTAAATGACTCAAACTTTTTAAAAAATAAGCCGAACTTAGTACAAAATAAGTCAAACTTTGTCCAAAATAAGCCAAACTTTGTTAAAAATAAGCCAAACTTTGTTAAAAATGAGTCAAACTTTGTTAAAAATAAGTCAAACTTTGTCCAAAATAAGTCAAACTTTGTCCAAAATAGGCCAAACTTTGTTCAAAATAAGCCAAACTTTGTTAAAAATAAGCCAAACTTTGTCCCAAAACAACTCAAACTTTGTCCAAAATAAGTCAAACTTTATCCAGAATGACTCAAACTTTGTCCAAAATAACTCAAACTTTGTTAAAAATAAGCCAAACTTTGTTCAAAATGATTCAAACTTTGTCCAAAATAAGTCAAACTTTATCCCAAATGACTAAAACTTTGTCCAAAATGACTCAGATTTTATCCAAAATTACTCAAACTTTGTCCAAAATAAGCCAAACTACACCCAAAACAACTCAAACTTTATCCAGAATGACTTAAACTTCGTCCAAAATGACTCAAATTTGATCCTAAATGACTCAAACTTTATCCAGAATGACTCAAACTTTGTGTAAAATAAGCCAAACTTTGTCCAAAATGAGTCAAACTTTATCAAAATGACTCAAACTGTGTCCAAAATGACTTAAACCTTTTAAAAATAAGCCAAACTTTGTCCAAAATGATTCAAACTTTGTCCAAAATGACTCAAATTTGATCCTAAATGACTCAAACTTTGTCCAAAACAAGCCAAATTTCATTTAAAATGACTCAAACTTTATCCAAAATTATGCAAACTTTTACCAAAATGACTCAAACTTTATTCACAATTATGCAAACTTCGTCCAGAATGACTCAGATTTTATCCAAAATGACTCAAACTTTATCCAAAATGACTCAAACTTTGTCCAGAATGACTCAAACTTTGTCCAGAATGACTCAAACTTTATCCAGAATGACTCAAACTTTGTCCAGAATGACTCAAACTTTGTCCAAAATGAATCAAACTTTATCCAGAATGACTCAAACTTTGTCCAGAATGACTCAAACTTTGTCCAGAATGACTCAAACTTTGTCCAGAATGACTCAGACTTTGTGCAAAATGAGTCAGTACATGCTGTTTTCTTCATGGCTGCTCTGTTTCCATAGACTTTATGACTTTATGTTGCAGTAAAAATGAACCACAGTGAGGAAAACTGACACAGGAGCAAAAAAACACCCAGAATATTGTTATTTTCTGCATTTAAAGGCCAGCAAACGTCTTAATTTCCACTTTGCAGCTGCAGAAAGTGAACTTGTGCACCATGAAGAAGGAGTGTTAAAGGTCTTTAAAGTCCTTCCAGAGGTTTTGTTTGTTCAGCAGGTCGATTAAACATTTAGCACAGAAACAGTGAAGTAACAGACAAACAGCAGCTTTCCCTCATTATCCGGTTTACAGCTGCCGTTTGGTGACGGGGAGGCGGAGGCTGGACTTCTCGGACACTCGGGAACAACAAACAGAGTTCATGTGTCTCGGAGGGTCGAAGGAAAGCAGCCGTGACTCGGCGTTGGACGGAAGCAGCGACACAAAGACGCTGGTGAATGATTCACAGGTGGAGGTGTTCAGACCAAGTTCACACCTGGAGCCTCCAAGTCCCACCTCCTGCTGCATGTTTATTTATTATTTTTGTTTGTTATTTGACAGATTTTTCATGTTTTGTTAATAATTATTAACATGCTGACGATAAACAAAACCCAAACTGTAAATAATGCGAACTTATTTTAATGCACTGTAAAAAAAAAAAATTAAAATCAGGCAGCAAAAACACAAACAAAAACTGTAAAAAATAGTAAAGAAACAGCAAATATGTGTAAAATAATGATATTTTTTGCAGATTTATTTTGTTTTTTCACAGCCACTCATTGTAGAACAAATCAGTTTTACAATTTTTAACAATTATTTTTTAATAAATAAATAATTACAGATAATATCCATTAAAATCAGAGAAAAAAAGGTGTTAATTTATATTTTAACCCTAAAAAAACAGGTCGAAACTATAAAAAAACATCCACATCAAAAATCTGTATTTTTAAAAATAAATATTAATGTCTTATTTAAAATGTTTAAACATAAAATTGCAGCGTTTTTACTGTTTTAAAATCTGCAAAAATATAATTCTTTGAGAGAAAATTACAAAATTACGCATATTAAGAATTGAAAAATGGGAAATGATTTAACTGTTATTTTACAGATTTTCCCTGTTTTGTTAAATTACAGATAACATGTAGTAGAAAAATTGATTATTTATTATTTACATGCAGCCTGTAAAAAACACTATATAACAATAATAATAACGCCCATATAAAAAATCTTATTTTTGCGTTTTTAAAGCGTATTTAAATATCATACTGTATTTAAATAAGTTAAAAATATATACATATTTTACAGATTTTTGTCGGTATTTTCACAGATTTTACAGTTTTTAATGTTTTTGTTTTACAGTTTTTTTGTCAGTGTCTGAAAATATTCAGGTTTTTAATATTTTTCATTATCAAGGAGCCTCTAATAGATAACTGGGTTTATTTTTATTTAACAGAATGTAAACAAATATTGCCAGAAACACAAAGTATTAATTTACATTCGGACTGTAAATAATGCTCGTATCACCTCCTTGTTTTCAGTCAGAATCACTGCTGCACTATTCTTGTCCTATTTAAGTGAAAATGGTCTCTTCTGCTCATCAACGGTACTGAAAACCAAGTTAGTGAACCTCTGAGACCCGTGGTGGATCTCGGAGCAGGAGATCAGAACCAGAGCTGGAGGTGAAACGTTTGGATCCGAACTCATGAATGAACCATGGAGGTTTTGTCTGAGCTCCAACATGGCCGCCACACAGAAACACAGTTGAGGCCAAACAGGCTCTCATGTGCTGCTGTGAAACGTCTGAAACTCACCAGACTCTGTGGTGTTATTTTAGGAGATTTTAAACTCCATCGTTTATTTTTCTGTCATGACAGCAGTGAACTTCTCTGGTCACCTGACGGACATTAATCTCGCTCTTCTTTATCTCCTCTGTGACTAATGCCGTGGCCTCTTCGTCGCCTCTTCGTCTGACAGTCGGGTTTTGTTTCGCTGGTGGCCAAGAAAAGGCCCCACAAAGAGCCTCCAGGGGCCAGAAGGAGGTCAGTCTTTATCGGGGAGATAACCTGTCAGGAGGTCGGGTCGGGCTGGAAACACTCACAGACGAACCATGTGAGGTTTAAAAGGTATTTTAGAGCCACATAGAGGATGGTCCATGTATAAAGTGTTTACCTCACAGGGAACCTTGTCATTGCTTTTTAACTTGGAGTCACGGTCAGTTTAATTTGTATGTTGTATGAAGACTCATGTCGAAGAGACAACAGATTTCGACACAGTAATGTTGTATAATTACTGCATCAGGATCTCTATACTTTGCTGCATTCATTTTACATTCAGCCTTTACAAGCCTTCCAGGACCTGCTGCTGAGAAACATCCACACGTCATGATGCTGCCACCACCGTGCTTCACATCATGATACTACCACCACCATGCTTCACATCATGATACTGCCACCACCGTGCTTCACATCATGATACTGCCACCATCATGTTTCACATCATGATGCTGCCACCGCCATGCTTCACGTCAAGATGATGCCACCACCATGCTTCACGTCATGATGCTGCCACCACCGTGCTTCACATCATGATGCTGCCACCATCATGTTTCCCATCATGATGCTGCCACCACCATGCTTCACATCATGATGCTGCCACCACCATGCTTCACATCATGATGCTGCCACCACCATGCTTCACGTCATGATGCCACCACCGTGCTTCACATCATGATGCTGCTACCATGCTTCACATCATGATGCTGCCACCACCATGCTTCACGTCATGATGCCACCACCATGCTTCACATCATGATGCTGCCACCATGCTTCACATCATGATACTACCACCACCATGCTTCACATCAAGATGATGCCACCACCGTGCTTCACATCAAGATGCTGCCACCACCATGCTTCACATCATGATGATGCCACCACCGTGCTTCACGTCATGATGCTGCCACCACCATGCTTCACATCATGATGCTGCCACCACCATGCTTCACATCATGATGCTGCCATCATGCTTCACGTCATGATGCTGCCACCACCATGCTTCACGTCATGATGCTGCCACCACCATGCTTCACATCATGATGATGCCACCACCATGCTTCACGTCATGATGCTGCCACCATCATGTTTCCCATCATGATACTACCACCACCATGCTTCACGTTAAGATGATGCCACCACCATGCTTCACATTATGATGCTGCAACCACCATGCTTCACATCAAGATTATGCCACCACCGTGCTTCACATCATGATGCTGCCACCATGCTTCACGTCATGAAGCTGAAACCGCCACGCTTCATATCATGATGCTGCCACCGCCATGCTTCCCATCAAGATGATGCCACCACCGTGCTTCACATCATGATGCTGCCACCGCCATGCTTCACGTCATGATGATGCCACCGACATGCTTCATAGTGGGGATGATGTGTTCGTGATGATGTGCAGTCAAACATAACATCCAGTCTGATGGTCAGAAAGCTCCATTTTGGTCTCCTCAGACCAAAGAACCTTCTTCCAGTTGACTTCAGAGCCTCCACATGTCTTCTGGTGACTCTAGTCCAGATTTAATCTGAGCTTTTTCCAACAGAGTCTTTCTCTTTGTCCCCCATAAAGCTTTGAGTGGTGAAGAACAGGAAACAGTTGTTGTATGAAGCTTTTATCTCCTTCTGAGGAGTCATAGGTGTCTTGGTGGCCTCCCTCACTAGTCTCCTTCTTGCTCGGTCACTCAGTTTTCATAGAGGGAGTCAATACTGATGCAATCACTAACGACATGACATGAAAGAATCTTTTTGTAAATTCTTGTCAAAGCACCAAAATAAATTTACACTATGAAGCTGCTCGAAGTCGAAAAAAAAAAATATCTGTAGGCTTTTCAGATCATCAGCTAAACACTCCTTCCATATTTTAGGATTTTTTTGGATTTTCTTTTGTATTCGTGACCCAGACTCCCGACATCTGGTGCTTCGGTATCACCCAGATCTCCCAGATGGTCCCGGCCAGGATTAACAGGACTTATATCACTGTGGGGTGGGCGGTGTTCGCCTCTGTTCATGTGATGCTGTGGAATCTCTGCTGTTTACTGTCAGCTCCGTTCAATTAAACCTACTGATGTCATCATTTACTTTCTGTAGGACAAAATAGTTTCTGCAGCTTGGCACAATAGAAAAAAGGGAATCAAATGAGGACAGGCTTTGATTTGAAAATCACAGATACGTTTCCTCACAGCTGCAAAACTCCTTGTTGCATTAAAGCTCATGTGGATTCAAATTAGTCACTTTCAACCATTTTTAACCAACAATAAAATGAACTACACACAGTATAATATTACAGTATATATAGTTTTATCTTATTTCTAGAAGTAAATTAACCTTTCTAGCTGGACATATTTACATTTTAACAAAAAATACATTTTAAACTAAAGTTAATGCGATTATAAAACAACATTCTGGCTTATTAGAATCATATTTACGACCACTGAAATAGTAAAATTCAGATTATTAGATTATAAAAACTGGCAGCAGTGATTAGTGATTATGGAGGCTGTCTGATATAATTATCTGACTTATAATGAGTGTTTTTATTTAACAAATGTGTTTAAATGCCAATTTAATTTCATTTTAAGAAATAATAATATTTCTGAGCTTATTTAAATATAGTATGATGTCTAAATAAGCTGTAAAAACACATTACTATTTATCTAAAAATTATTTTATTGACATTTTAATGATATTGTTTACAGTGCTGTTGTTTTTTTACAGTCAACATGTAAATTAATATTTTTTTCCTGTAATTTATTACCATTATTTTATTTACTGCACATTATCTGTGGTTTAACAAAACAGGGAAATCAGTAAAAAAAAACAGTAAATTGCTCAAAAAAATCGTGAATAAATATGTTTAAGTTGTAAAAGAGGAGGGTTGTGTTATATTAGACAGGTTGACATGTATGTATTTACAACACCAGGGTGATACAAACAGAGAGTTGCATTATGGGTATTTTTTTAGCTTTAATGCTGCTAAGCTAGCTGGTTTCTTCATGCATATTTATGGAGTGTGTTTTAGCGTCTGTCAGCTCTAAGAGTTGAAAACACTCATCTCCCGACATCAAAAGCAGACAGTCAGGGTCGTCTTATATTTGGGTCAGAACCGCTTCACGCTTTCATCAACACCTTCGCATCCCACATAAAGGAGTTAAATATTCATCAGGCAGCGATCTGTGCAGAACCAGCATCATCCATTCAGTGTTAGACAGCAGCAGGAGACTAAACTCAGCAGAAAGCGTCTTAAAGTGAGTCAACACCTCTGAGGTTTCAGTCTGCAGATGAAAGATCTTCAGGTTTTACTGCAACAGACTGAACCTGAAGCCTCCAACGCTTCATTCTGAGCTAAAATTCATGGTTTTAACTCACAAAACTGCAAAAGAGTCCGCAAATTTGCAGATTCCTTTAAATGTTATGGTCAGAAACAAAAGTGAAACCCTCACTTCTGAGCTGTAACTCAACTCAAGGCCACTGGTAGACTAAACAAAAGAACCATAGCCAAAACAAGATAACATTAGTCCAGATAAAAGAAATGTTAGCTGCTATGTTAGCATAAACAAGATAATGTAGCCACTGTTAGCCAAAACAAGATCACATTAGAGTACACAAGTTATGTTAGTTCAGACAAGGTCATGTTAGCCACTATGTTAGCCTAAACAAGATAACTTTCACCTAAACAACATCATGTTAGCCGCTATGTTAGCCTAAACAAGATAAAATTCCCCTAAACAACATAATGTTAGCCGCTATGTTAGCCTAAACAAGATAACTTTCACCTAAACAACATAATGTTAGCCGATATGTTAGCCTAAAGAAGATAACATTCCCCTGAACAACATAATGTTAGCCGATATGTTAGCATAAACAAGATAACTTTCACCTAAACAACATAATGTTAGCCTCTATGTTAGCATAAACAAGATAAATTTCACCTAAACAACATAATGTTAGCCGCTATGTTAGCCTAAAGAAGATAACATTCACCAAAACAACATAATGTTAGCCGCTATGTCAGCCTAAACAAGATAATATTCACCCAAACAACATAATGTTAGCCAATATGTTAGCCTAAAGAAGATAACATTTACCTAAACAACATAATGTTAGCCGTTATGTTAGCCTAAAGAAGATAACATTCATCTAAATAATATAATGTTGGCCACTATGTTAGCATAAACAAGATAACATTAGACTACATAAGTTATGTTTGTCCAGACAAGATCATGTTAGACGCTACGTTAGCCTAAACTAGATAACATCCACCTATACAACATAATGTTACCTGCTATGTTAGTCTAAATAAGATGACATTCACCTAAACAATATAATGTTAGTCACTATGTTACTCTAAAAAACACAAAACAAGCCTAAACTAGGTAAGACTGAACAAGAAAATGAAGTAACTTGCTAGCCTAAACAACATAGCATTAGCCAAAACAGGGTAACATTAGTCTAAACCAGATAACATTAGCCCAGGCAAGATAACGTAGCTGCTACATTAGCCTGAACAATATTATCTTAGCCCATGCAAGGTAGTATTAGCCATTATGTTAGCCTAGACAGGATAAAATTTGTCAAAACAAGACAATGAAACTACTATGTTAGCCAAAAGCAACAGGAATATTTCAGGATATGAACACTGTGGTGACATCTTGTAAGCTGCTATGTTAGCCCAACCAGCTAGCCTTAGCAGTTCACCAACAGTAACAGGAATATTTAAGGACACGACTGGTGTGTGGACAAAGTTGTTAGCTGCTACATTAGCCTAACCAGCTAACTTTAGGAGATGCCTCGTATCAACATCATGTTAACCGCTATGTTAGCCTAAACATGATAACATTAGCCTAAACAACATAATGTTAGCCGCTTATGTTAGCCTAAAGAAGATAACATTCCCCTAAACAACATAATGTTAGCCGCTATGATAACCTATACAAGATAACATTCTCCTAAACAACATAATGTTAGCCGCTATGTTAGCCTAAACAAGATAACATTCACCTAAACAACATAATGCTAGCCGCTATGTTAGCCTAAAGAAGATAACATTCTCCTAAACAACATAATGTTAGCCGCTATGTTAGCCTAAAGAAGATAACATTCACCTAAATAATATAACGTCAGCCACTATGTTAGCATAAACAAGATAATATTAGCTACTGTTAGCCTAAACAAGATCACATTTGACTACATAAGTTTTGTTAGTCCAGACAAGATCATGTTAGATGCTATGTTAGCCTAACCTAGATAACATTCAGCTAATTAATATAATGCTAGCCGCTATGGTAGCCTAAACAAGATAACATTAGCCTAAACAACAGTAATAGCAACATTTTAGGACATGAACATTGTGACAACATAGTGTTAGCTGCCATATTAGCCTGACAAGCTAACGTTAGCAGTCAACTGATCACAATTGACATTTCTTTTTGAAATTACTCTTGAGAAACATCTCTACTCTGAACACGCAGTATGTTTTTATGACGTTTACCTGCACAACACCTGGATTAGTTTATTCCAGCATCCTGAACACGACCAGGACAGATGTGAACTCAAACATGTGTGTGAAGCTACCAGGCGTCATGTTTCTGTCAGGAGAACCAGAAACCAGCAGCAGAATGACGTGAACTTACTGTTGCGGTTGGTCTTCAGCTTGGACAGCAGCTTCTGGGTGGACAGCAGGTCTCCACTCTTCACCGCCTGCAGCAGGTCCTGCTCCTTCCCCATAATCCTCGAGTTCAAACCGGCTTTAATGGAAACCTGCCGCCTCCTCAGAGCCTCATGCTGAGCTCCAGACACCTGCCTCAGGTGAGACTCTCCACTTCCTCCCTCTGACACTCAGCTGACAGCCAGGAAACTAAAAGCTCCCTGAGCCGGCGGAGATGAAACGCTGCTCTTCAGTCTGTGTCTGAGGGGAGATGTGATTTCCAGGGTCAGGGGGAGGTTTGTAAAGCTGCTCCTGGAGGAGGAGGAGGGTGATGTGGTTCACACTGAACGCCTGAGAGGGAATAGAAAGCAGGAAAACAGATCAGCTCATGTAGCAGAGAGGAATCAGAGCAGCGCCGCAGCCTGAAGAAGCTCTCAGATCAGATCCGACAGCTGCACGATTAATCGATCACACTTCAGGCCTGAGGCAGCGACTCTGCAGCGAGACTTTCAACGCTAAGCTGCGAACGAACACTTATATTAAACTACAGCCATGGAACTGTGGTAGGGAAGAAGTGATAAATAGAAATCACTGTTTGGTCCAAGAAAAACAAGAAATACAGAACATTAAACTGCTTTGTTGTTCGTTTTTCACGTCATGATGCTGCCACCACCATGCTTCACGTCATGATGTCACCACCACCGTGTTTCATATCATAATGCTGCCACCACCGTGCTTCACATCATGATGCTGCCACCACCATGCTTCACATCATGATGCCGCCACCACCATGCTTCACATCATGATGCTGCCACCACCATGCTTCACATTATGATGCTGCCACCACCATGCTTCACATCATGATGCTGCCACCACCATGCTTCACATCATGATGCCGCCACCGCCATGCTTCATATCATGATGCTGCCACCCCCATGCTTCACATCATGATGCCGCCACTACCATGCTTCACATCATGATGCCGCCACCGCCATGCTTCATATCATGATGCTGCCACCCCTATGCTTCACATCATGATGCCGCCACTACCATGCTTCACATCATGATGCTGCCACCCCCATGCTTCACATCATGATGCCTCCACCGCCATGCTTCATATGATGATGCTGCCACCACCATGCTTCACATCATGATGCTACCACCACCATGCTTTACATCATGATGCTGCCACCACCATGCTTCACATCATGATGCCGCCACCGCCATGCTTCATATCATGATGCTGCCAACACCATGCTTTACATCATGATGCTGCCATCACCATGCTTTACATCATGATGCTGCCATCACCATGCGTCACATCATGATGCCGCCACCACTGGGCTTCACAGTGGGGATGGTGTGTTGATGCTGATGATGTGTAGTGTCTGGTGTTCAACAAACATAGCATCTAGTCTGTTGGACAAAAAGCTCCATTTTGGTCTCATTGAACCAAAGAACCTTCTTCCTGTTTTTTCCAACAGTCTATATCTTTGTCTCTCATGAACGGTCTTTGACTTTGCAAAAATGACTGTTGTAATAAAACACTTTTTTAGTTTTGAACAGCGTAGAAGTGGTATTATGTTAGCTTTTGATGGCGTAAAAAACAGCTTTGAGAAACTTTGATGTTGAAAGTGCTGAAAGTGTTTTGACGCTGTAATAAGTGGCGCTATGCTAGCTTCTGATGATGTAAAAACCAGCATCGTTAAACCTTCAGTACAGCTATGATTCGGTGCTGAAAGCAAGTTTCCAGTTTATGACGGTGTGAAAAGTGGTGCTGTGTTTAAAACGCTGTAAAAAGTGCTGCTTGTTTTTAGTTCGACGCTGTAATGTGTGTCGCTACACCAAGTTTTGACGGCATAAAAAATGAATTAATTTAAAACTGCAATGTGATTAGAGCTGGATGAAAAGAGACACTTTTCCGGTGTCTGATTGCGTAAAAATGTAAGTTTTGCTCGAGGTGAATTATGGCACGCTGTACTTTCCGTAGCCCTGAACTACTTTTACACCAAGCTGGAGGTTTTTGCTGCAGAGACCACCTGATGGTGGCGCTCTGCTGCCCTCAGGCTCTCTGATAAACCACTCGGAGACACTTAAACTCTTCCAGCTCAGCGATCAGCAGCTCAGAGCTCCGTCTCTGCTCCAGTTTTCCTGCAGAGTTCAGCAGGAAAACTCTGTTTCCATATAAACTCTGGGCTCTGAGCTGCTCTGCCTCTCCTGGTTGTTCATTACATAACCAGCAGCAAAGCAGAGCTGTCATCCCCATTTCCAGCCATCACGTCCTCCTCTCTCCTCCCTCCGGCGTTTTTTATTCTCGCTGCTTTCATGACGGGACGAACAATGAACATAAATCTCAGAGTGACACCGCAGAGACTCAGAGCTTCACAGTGGAGACGAATAAATCAGTTTATTACCCACAAACAACAATCACTGACGTTTACTGCTCTCAAGTTAAGTAAGTCTGCGACAAGTACGTTAGCATTTTAGCTCGTGGCTTTACAAAGGGACCAAAAACACAAACATTAGCTATAATATCACACAGGAGACCCAAACAACAAAGTAATTAGCTAGAAAAATACACAGAATGGCCAAAAAACAAGACAAGCTAACTTAAAAAACACACAAAAAACATACAAATTACCCAGAAAATACAAAGAAAGACCACTAAGATGGAGCCAAAACAACCACATCAACACAAAAGATGGCACCAACAACACACTAACTCACTACAAAAACACACAAATGGACAAAAAAACACACTAATTCACTACGTAAATACAAGTGATCCAAACAACAACATAATTATCTAGGGAGATAAACGAAATGACCAAAAAACATAGAAGTTACACACAAAAACGCAAAAGATATATTCAACACGACCACATTAACAACAAAAATGACCCCAACAGCACGCTAATTTACTATAAAAACACACAAAAACACAAAGATCCACTAAAAACTAAAATTAGCGGCAAACACACACAAAAAAATACACTAATTAACTGCAAAAATATACAAAATATTCCCCAAAACACAAAATCTAACTGGAAAAATACACAAAAAGACCAAGAAACGCCCAAAACAACAACATTGTGGACGACACCAACCACAAAAACACTAAAAATGACCAAAAAACACACAAATTAATCACAAAAATGCTGTAAACAACAACAACAACCCTTAAAGTGGGCCAAAAAAACCCCACAACAATGCTTTAATTAACCTGAACAACAAACTAATTACCTACAAAGACAAACAAATAATTAGAATAACACCGGAATGAACCACTGAATCACACAAAATGGCCTTGAACACAAATAAATAATCAAAAACACCAAAAAATAAACACATAAAAATCATACAGTAACAACCAAACCAACCACAACAACACGGATCATTCTTGGGTGTCTAATTACCAAAGACCTGATTCAATGTACGCCCTTTATTTGGATGTAAAGATTTTCTCGTGCCAGACTCCGTTTTAAAAATGTCTATTTTACATATATATGCTCAGAAACCACGCAAAACATAAGATTGAGACATGATTCGGAGCTTTCATACATTAATAGCATTCCCTCTTTAATTCGGGAACACTTTCTGTTTCACTTTCTGCTAACAAGCATAAATTAACTATTAAATCAGAACATTATGCTCGATAATACAGCAAACACGGTGATCTACATGTACATTTTACTGAATCAAAGTGCTCTTGGTGCTTCGAAAAGTACGCCGAATTGAAGACTGGTTTCTAAAGATGCATAAAAGTTGGTAGTCTTTTAATTAAAAGGTGAATTTTGGGTGAATTATTTCAAATTAGACAGACTGTGAATGGAGTTCAGCGAGCGGCTCGTCCCGCAGCGGAGAAAGTGGCGTTTCGCGGCCGGACTCTGGTATGTAAACACACCGACGACCTTCGTACCGAAGTTACTTCATGTGTTCGCAAAGTGCGTTTTCGCTCGTTCACAGCCGAGAAAAGAAGAATGGATTTTAACCAGGACTCACCTTGTGCCGGGGAGCCGCTCACAAACTTTTCCTCCGCTCGGTTTTAACGGATCACGGCGGCAGTTATAGTCGGAGGAAAAGTAACGTTATTCCGAGTGTGGATATTCCAGAAAAATCCCCGTTTACATCCGTTTAAATGAGCCTCCGGGAGCGTGGAAACACGGTTTAATCCAAGCGCAGAACAAACACGGGATTAGAAGAGCATATTTGGCACTTTGGTACTTTCCTGGTCCTCCGGTGGCTCCGCGGTGCTCCGTGTTTTCCCTCCGCTCCCTGAATGCCTCATTCCGCCTCCTCCTGTCTCCCTCTGCCGCTGAGCCGCTGGAGCTCCGGACGGTATGGGAGGCTCGAAGTGCCACAATTCACCGCTAGAAAAATCAAAACGCCGCTTTTTATGTTGCTCTTTTTCAGCGGTTGAAGCCCAAAAACGCTGCATTCTGATTACAACACCGCTTGTTCTGCCGTCAAAATGCGATAATGGTGCTACTTTTAATGGCGCTCTAACAAAAACAGTTTTTTTATGTCCTCAAAAGCTGAAAAATCCCAAAGCTTATTTTGATGCTCTAAGTTAAAAAATGCTTTTTAGGCACAATTTTGCATTTTGTGTCACAAAAGCCAATAAAGTGATGATTTTTATAGCACTTTGATTAAAACTTTCCCAAAACTTTTTAAGAGGCAGCACTTTATACAGTATTTAACTAAAGTGCAGCTCTAATGTATTCAAATCTGGCATAATACTGCTTTTAAGTCATCAAACACTTGCAAAAAATCTCTTTTTAATGAAAAATAGCAATTTAAAAAAATCACTGTTTTGCCAAAAAGTGCTACTTACTTCGGTAATGTAACTACGACAATGCTTTTACGCAGTGACAAGGCAAAAAAATGCTGCTTTTTGTGGCATTATAACTACAACAGCACTTTTTATGCCATTAAAAGTTGAAAAAGCATTACTTTTTAGTCTCTAACATAGACGTCGCTTTTTTATGCCATGAAAAGTTAAGAAAAAGCAAAAAAATGTATCCTGATGTAATTGCATTGACACTTTTTACGTCCTGAAAAGCTAAAAAATTCTCTTTTTTACGGTATTCGAGCTGACAGAAAAACAGTTCACAACATCAAAAGCCGAAAAGGTTCTGTTGTTTATGGCATTTTAATTATAATACAGCTTATTATGCAGTCAGAACTCAAAAAAAGTGACGCTTTTTACAACATTCATTTTAAAGTTGCATTTTATACCATCCTACAAAAGCCTGTTCTTTTAACGGTGCTCTAATTACAACACAGTTTTAACAAAGTCAAAAGTAAAACAAACAAAAAAAGGTGCTTTATATGCTGCCAAAAGATAAAATATGGATAAAAAGCAGCAATTCAATTTGAATTATGTGCAAATTATGGCACTTTCTGCTGCCCATAATACGTCAAGTTACCATAGATGCACTGAAGAAACAGCTGAAGAGACTTTCAAAATAAACCTCTGGAAGCACTACTTAGTTTTTACATACTTTTAAATCAGTTGTCACCTCCTGCTGTTCTGGGGAATGTGTTTCACTAAAAAACATCAAGAATTTATTTGAATATTTCCTCCTTGAATGAAAAGAAAAATATATTTTTTTCGAAATATCTAGTTTTAATTTTCAAATACCTTTTAACACTTAAAATATAGCTATCATGGAATTACAGATCCATTTTTCTTGCTAAATTATCATTTAAATGAAGTCAGCCTCAGGCAAAACATGATGCAAAACAACCACAAAAAGATGTATAACGACCAAAATTTTACACAGAACAGCCACAGAAGATGCAAAACTACTAAAATGTGATCAAAAATGAACGACAAATATGCAAAATGACCACAAAAAGATGCATAACTAACGGAACATAACACAAAAATGACCAAAAAACGATGTAAAATGACAAAAAAAAAAGATTCACAACATAACAAAACGACATGAAGTTGCCTAAATGTGACGCCGACAACCGCAAAAAGATGCAAAATTACTGAAATATGATGCTAAAAGATCACTAAACGATGAAAAACAGGCTAAATGTGAGAGAAAATAGACACACATTTCATCCAAACAGCAGCAGTTTTCATTGAAGCACCAGAGAGAAGAAGAAGAAGAAGGCTGAGAGGAAGTCTGTTGCTGCCCTCTGGTGGCTGCAGCAGGAATCGCAGCTTCACCTCTGAATGTCTGTTCGCTTTTTACGGAGCTAAAACGGAGACAGTGGAAGTTGTCACTGAAAAAAAAGAACCCATACACTCAAGGTTTTTTTTAGGATGTTTCAAAGTTCTGTTTTGCAATGACAACTTCCTGTTCCTCTTTTGGCGTGGAGGGGCGGAGTCTGAGGGGAGGGGCAAGGAGGGCCTCATTTGCATATCAATCAGCCGGTTGGTGGGTGACTGACAGGCAACGCAGCTCAGCCTCCGTGTTTTAATATCAAAATAACTCATCTGTATGTATTTTGAGGTTTCTATCTTCTTCATTTGATGATTTACTGACAGCTGCAGTTTGTGTTTCGGCTGAACTGTACCGTCTTGTTACCGACCCGGTTTCGTCGGCTTCCGAACCGTAGCTGGGCGTCCTCGGCCTTAAACCTTGCCGAGGACGCCCTGTAATGCGGGACCACGTGTTTCATCTGAATACGCCTCATAAACAGGGCTGGAAGGGGTTTGCACTTTTAATATTAACATTTGTTTTTCCATTTTTTTTCATGACAACTTTTACCGTCTCTGTTTTAGCTCCACAGACTTTTGTAGTAATATTTTAGCATCTTAGCTTTAATATTTGATTTAGCCAGGTAGACACATAGCATTGTAGGATCCTAATGAAGTGCTGCTGCTCCTCAATACAAAAACGCAACTTTAATCATAACAGACTTTCCAACCTGTTGATAACAAATGAAAATCACTCCTCACCCCACCATCGCTTTGGAGACAATCTGAACGTCTAAGCTCGCAATTGTGTTTGTCTCATCATGATCTGCACATGTACCAAATTTCATGTCTGTAGGGCAAACCAGTGATATGATATGAATTTTTGAAATTTCTAGGGGGCGCTGTGGAGCCGTTTGACCATGCCCATTCCTGAATTGTATATTAAATATTAGGTCTTGAGATTAATGAGGATTTGTGTGGATTTGGTGATTTTACGTGGATCCCTTCACCTCCAAAACCCATTTAGTTCCACATGGCAAATTTGCTCAAAATGGCCGCCCTGCCACGCCCACACCGTGTGATGCAGCCACAAGATTTTAATAACTTTTCATCCTGGATGGGTCTAGATGCCACACAGTGAATTTGGTGAAAATCGGATAAAAGAAACCTGGGAGGAGTTAAATTCCAATGCCTGCACACCACGTTTTCTAGGGGGCGCTGTGGAGCTTTATTGAAATTTCAAAAGCAGGAATGTTTTTGTCTCGGGCTACTGTACCTGTGTACCAAATTTCATAGCTGTACGTGGAACTAGCCGTATTAACTCCACTAAAGGCCAATTTTCAAGGTGGCGCTATTGAGTCATTTTGCCATTCATATGTGTAATTCCCCCAAAATATCAAATTTTTCACCAGTCCTGATGTCTGTGCAAAATTTGGGGAGTTTTTGAGCATGTTTAGGGGGTCAAATTGGGCTTCAAAGTGGTGTAAGAAAAACAAAGAAAGAAAGACAGAAAGAAACAAACAATCAAACAAACAAACAAACATAGCAGGAACAATAGGGTCATCGCACTGTAGTGTAGAAATGATGAGACTTTGTTCGTTGGTCTCGTAACTTTAATGACAACTGGCATCTCACAACTGGCCTATGCCACTAGTCAAGTAACAACTGATATTGCTGTGCTTCCTGCATAGTGTGACTTCAAAATAAAAGGCACTGTGTTCCAATCAACATCACCCCCCCCCCAAATAAAAATAAAAGAAACATACTTTTAACTCTTATCAAACAGCACATTGCATATATGTAAATAATACAGCCTGTAATCAAAACAGTATCATCTGTAAACGTTACAGAAACTTGCTACCGAACATTAATGAAACAAACAAACCTTTAGTGCATAAAGTGATGTACAGTTTAAACATCATGAATAACTCAATCAAAACATTGGTCCATGTAGCGTGGAACATAAAGTGTCCTTCGTATACTTAAACACAAAAATCAAAAGACATTGCTCACATGACCAATAATCATCACACCGACTCAGTGACTGACAAGATTCTAGTCACTGTAGTCCTGTTTGGACCTCGCATCAGCATCTGAACTGTGTTGTGCAGCATTATTGAAAGGAGGAACTTTAATGCACATTCTGCGATGACACATTAGTTCGGCTGGTGAACACTCTGTGGTGTGGCAGTGATTGCTCCGACACATGAAACAAAAATACTACACGACACACTGACAATGTAATTCAAACGCACCAAATGCCACAAATTGATTGTGATTGCCGTTTCTCTCCGCCTCGGTAACTCCCCAAACTTGCCGCTCTCTCTTAGCAACCCAACCATATCATTTCCTGATTGGCTGATGTGGTTCACTTTCAACCAATAGGAAAGGTGGTTTTTCTAGGGGTTTCTTGCCAGCACTTTCGGGTTGCGAGCACTCTCCACCGAATCAACATTTTTACTGTTTAATCCTGCTTCAGACGTGCTCCAAAGGCACTCCTAAGGCACTCCAAAGGCGAAAAAGTATGGCGTTTATCATTTGTCATAACTCTGGTTTTACTTTGCCGATCAACACAATTCAAAAACCGGTAGATAATTTGAAATCTGCACTTTGGACACAAGTTGAAAAAGAGACTCAGTGAGGCTGTGTCTTGCTGGTACTTCATCTTAAATCGGTCATGTCATTTTGATGTGCTCCCGTGTCTGTAGACTCCAGGCGGTTAAAGTTATTTGGCGTTTCTTTTAAGAACTGTTTCAAAAAGTTCCTGCGAAAAGGTTCCTTCTGGAACTAAAAATGGTTCTTCTTTTGTATCACTGAGAAAAAAATGTCTTTGGTTCCAGTTAGCACCTTCATTTTTCTGAGTGCTACTCAGATTGACAAGGAAAGGCTTGTGTGTTTGAAGTGGTCATTTTATAATCTGTTTTAGCTCTTGGTAAAAAGGTAGGTACTTGTTCCGTGCTTGCCCACTGTCATTCAGTGATGCCATCAATGTTCAGAGGCAAAGTACTTTTTTACAGTGACTTTGTAGGGAACAGGACCTCCGAATGTAAACCCCAGGTAGAAAGTGATGTTTTCATTCCCACGACACACCGAAGGCGAGATTCTGAACTTTTCCTTACTTGGGCCTTTAAGGTACACGGTTCCATCTTCAGTCCACCCAGAAACCCTTTTCAGCATCTTGTCAGTCTGAAGGGCTTCCCATGCCTTACCAGGAAACCCCTTCATTCGTTTCTCATTGATTGAGCGCCCCTTTATGGCACTTTCAAACTTGCTCCTTGGGACAAATCTGTCCAATCCATTCCCTTTGCCCAAAAAGAAACGGATGGAAGACATTTTCTGTCGCTGACGAAGGTCTGTCATGTTCTTCAGGTAGTATTTTTCCAGGTACCTAACAGCTGATTGCACAGTTTCATATTTTTTGTCTTTCTCTTGTTCGGTGTCATGATCATCAGGCCAAAACAGCAATGTCAGCAAGAAGAGGGCAGATTGGAGACATTTTCTTTTGTCAGTGGGCAGCTGGTGACTGAGTGCCTGGAGATCTTTCAGAGGCGCTACCTGTGGAGCTCCCGGTGACAGGCAGTTCAGGGCAATGTGGGCAGCTATGTAGTTCATTATTTCGTTTTGGAGAAGTTTGGCTGTCAGTGGATCCCTGGGGTATGAAGACAGGATGGCCTCTAGAGCAGGCAATGCATGCTGTTCCTGCTGGTTACTCAGTTTGCGGAAGATGAATCTTACTATATCCACACGGAGCAGAGAAGTCATCTTGTGTTTTGCATCATTCCTGTTCATGGTTTCAGGATGTCTAGCTGCTAATTGCTGACACAGCCACTCGATTGCATTCTCTGCAGTCGCCACAGCAGCTGTCTTAGGGATGTCGTCTTTTATGTCGTGGATGTTTGAGGTTTTGATCGCCAGTGGGGCAGCTGTCAATGTCCACAGATTTGCCTCAAAGTTTCCACAGTAATTATAAAATCGAGCAATTTGACGTGCAAAGAATCCATCTTCGTAATAAAAACGGTGGTATGCGTCCTTGAGTATGTCAATGGCTAGGTCTTGGCTCTCATTTTTACACACATGCTCAATCAGAGGAGAAAACAAAGTGTCATTTTCATCCCTACGACTAACCCTGGATGGTTTAGTGAGAAGTTCTCTCAGAAACACCAAAAACTCCTTCTTTCCAAATCTGTCTTCAAGCAGCACTTCCTCACCGAGCAACTCTTTCACCAAACCACCTCGTTTTCTGTGGTCCCTCAGAAGTTGTTTGAGAATTTCCTCTGCAACTTTTGGGTGAAAGATCTTGACTGAGTTAAAGCACGTCTGTTCATCTCTGAGCTGCAGGAAGAGAAAGTGAGTCGACTCACTGAGAGAATTTTCAAACACCTGGCAGCGAAGTTTTTCTATGGGTGCACTCAAGCCAAGGAAGGCCTCACAGAGGGACAAAGAGATGAAAGAGTTTTGAACATAGGTGTTCATCAGTGCAACGTAAAGCAGGAGGCGAGTGTCAGGAGATTCAAGATCGATGCCTTGGAGCAAATGTGTCACAAAGTTTGTAACATACTCCTCCTTGAACTGACTACTCCCCAAAACGAATGTCAGAACAAACTGAGCTGGACATTGCCCCTCAAGTCCCTGCTGTTTTCTTGCAAACTTGCTTGTCTCTTGATCAGACAGTTTATGAATGACGGACACGTTTTCTAATGGAGACTCTGTGGTTTTCTTTTCTGGATTATGGGATCGTCTGCAGGCCAACACGATGAAACAGGGCTTTTCATAGTGGATTTTCCTGCTGCGAATAGCTTCCTCTAGTTCATTCCTGAGATCATTGAGGTATTTTTGCTCCTTGTCTTCAACGAGGAGCAGCACTGGGAGACACCTCTGTGGGTCTTTTTCGTCATGCTCTCTGAGCTCAGCTGCATGTTTCGCAACGAGATCAGCTGAGAATAAGGGCTTCACAACTGCACACCTCAGATCTTTTCGTTTGTTCCACAGAACCTGTCTCGCCACAGTGCTTCCACCACTTCCTGGATGATGGTAGATGTTGATTCTGTTCACAGGACTCTGCGTGGCGTTCAATTTCAAATCATCAAGAAGTTTGCAAACTTCGTTGTACGCATCCCTTTTGATCATCTTTCCGATGTATTCGCGCTCAGCAAGCCAGAAGTTTAGCCAGGTCACTTTCCCACCATGGTAGAAGTGCCTTTCAATGTTGTTTTTCTCTGCGTTGGCATAGTCTTTGGTTGTTTCATCACAGTGATCAACCGTCAGAATTTCCAGTGAGGACATCTCATCTTTCGCTTGTTTTCGAAGGCAGCATTTCCCTTTTGCAAATGTACTCAAGTGTTCGGTGGTGCGTGGCGTTACGCCTTGTATTTGCTTCACAGTTGCATTAACGTGACTCATTTTCATCCCAACAACACTGCGGTTGTTCACAGTTTCTGCTCCACACAATCCCTCTGCAAAACTTCGCCACTTCTGAAAGTTTTCCTCTGACTCACAGATGCACATGATGTCTTCATGGCCGCGCATTTCTGTGAAAAACGCATCCAAAGTGTACAAGAGTGGTTTCTCAACTGGTGACGTGAGAAGGAAAATGACCTGGAATGTACCTTTTGGGAAGATTTGCTTGCAGATCAAAGACACAGACTCTCGCATGAGACTCGTTGTTGTCTTGATCCAAGTCATTTCATCACATGAAGCTTCGTCTCCTTTGAAGTTGGTGCGGCCGTTACAGAAGATCCAACTAGTCTGGTCAAACAGATGCATTTTGCTCAAGAATTCTTTGATGCTTGTGTCATCAGACTTCCTAAAGCCCTCCAGGGAATGCCTGTTTGTGGAAGGACGATGTTGAAGGTATTCCCCACAAAGACCTGACGTCTCTGAATCTGGATCAAAGTCAAACACGCAGAAAAGGTTCATGGTCATCAGCCAGTCAATGAGGCAGAGGTCATCGGGTTTGACTTTGTTTGTGACGAGTAAGAACCATTTCTCATTTTCAATAAATTTCTTCCCACTTGTAATGAGAATTGTGAGTTTCCTTCCAAGGTTTTGGTGGATCTCTGGGGTAAAGAGAGACTGACGTGTCTCTGCTTCTTGTCTTTGAGCATCCAGATCTTTGACCTGTTTGAAAAAACCCCAATGGTCTGCCATCACTGACTTTGTTTCTGCACCCATCCTTCGCAGAATTGCCTCCTTCTCATATTGAACTTTGTTAGTTGACTCGTTGAAGTTTGGCAGACAAACTTTAAATACCTTGCCCCTAACAATGCTTATTGAAGGCACTACGTCAACCTCTACCACATACGTCTTTTCTGTACTTTCTCTATCCATAACCTCAATGAACCTTGGTGGTCGCACGCACTGGTATACCTCCTCCTTGTTGGAAGAGAAACCCTTCTCATAGCATTTCAGAGCATCTGCATAGATATCTTTCTCTTTTGCCGGGATACCAATTATCTCACCATGTGCAAACTTTGGATCTTCCTTGTTGTCCATCACACCAAAGTATATTGTGCCATTTGTTCTGGCATTCATGCATCCTATCCCAAATTTGAGAACCTCTCTGACAAATTTAGTCCGGAGTCTAGTATGATCCAATCTAACAGCTGTTAGCAAAGACTTAAACTCACGACAGGGGGATATCAGATTAAAGGCACCTGACTCAGGCGGCAGGACTCTGTGTTTTACATAAACGATATCAGGGTCTTGATCAAAGGGTCGAGCTTTGCAGTCATGTTGTTCCTGAACATTCTGTCTCCCATTTTGATTCTTCTCAGGTATCCGTCTACGAGGATCGTTTGTCGTTCCTGCTTTTTGTATTATTGTTTTCTGTTCCAACTCAGTTTTGTTGTCACTAGGAGATGTTTTCTTCTCCTGAGACTTTTGCTGGGACTTGATAAGCTCATCTCTCTTTTTTAAAATCAAATCGACAGACCCTGATTTCATGCCAACCCTTGTCAACAAAAAGTCCTCATCAAGTGTAAGAAGGCTTTGTCCATTTACTTCTTCTTCATGGAGTTTCTTTATGTCGTCCTCCGTCACTCCGAAAGATCTTAGCCAGGCGCTAACTTGAGATGCTGTCCATTTGTCTGGTGGCTGCTCAAGGTCTTTAGCTGTGCAAAACAAAAAGAGGAGGGGAAAAGAAAAAGAAGGTTTGGCCACAAATGATAGAAACGGAGATCTACAGCAGATTTCTTGCTACTTGCATGGCTGCCTACTCACCCATGATGCCGTTTCGCGTCTCGTTTTTGCCACGACAGTGTCAGTTATCGCTTACATTCACGTCCTTTTGCAAAGAAAAGGTTATACAGTTAACATTCAGCTTATCTTGGATAGAAATGCATGAAACAGTATTCAACAGATAGATGTTAATTGTCTGCAGCAACTTTAATATACCTATGAAATGTCCAGGTCAGGAGACAGACGTGAAATAGTCCAACATCCGACATCTTTGAATCACTGTGAGGAAAAAGGAAGCAACCCTGTTAAAAACTGAGATTTTTTTAAGCAGTAGTAAACTGCAATTTTTAAAAATTATTTATTGTTATTTTAAAGATGTTTCCTTTTGTAAAATTCCAGATAATATCAAGTTAAATCACAGATGTAAAGTCAATTTACATTTTGATTAAACAAAGCAAGTTTCAAGGTCAAACTGTAAATACCATAACATGACAACATTTTTACAGTGTTTAAATCAGCTAAAGATATTGTACGGTTCCATTATAACCTTGGTTCTCTAAGTGAAAAGACTATCTCTCCACCCAGTTACATATTTCATACCAGGAATGACGCCCCTGCTCGTCTGGTACATGGATATTCCTTGAAGACACCCTAACTTGCCCGATCAAACCCCACATGTCCTGTTCTGGAGTGAATTCACTGATAGTTTGATCAAAATGTGTCTCTGGGGGAGAGAGAGTCTCTTCACTTATAGAACCAAGGTCACAAACGTCTTCTACCATCTAGAGACTATCTCCCCACCCACTTACATACAGTTGTGGTTAAAAGTTTACATACACTTGTAAAGAACATTATGTCATGGCTCTCTTGAGTTTCCACTTATTTCTACAACTCGGATTTTTCTCTGATAGAGTGATTGACTTGTTTGTCACAAAAAACATTCATGAAGTTTGCTTCTTTTATGACTTTATTATGGGTTAACAGACAAAGGACCAAATCTGCTGAGTCAAAAATAAACATACAGCAACATGAATTAGCAGCTTTGGTGACTTAGAAAGTTGTGTCAATGAAATGAGCTCCATAGCATGGCCTCTTAACTTCTTGTGAGTGATTATGATTGACTACAGCTGGTGACTTCTCTGAGGCCATTTAAATAGGGCTCATTGGATACAAACGCCCACAAACGCTACAATGGGAAAGTCAAAGGAGCTCAGCACGGATCTGAAAAAGTGAATCATTGACTTGAACAAGTCAGGAAAGTCACTCGGAGCCATTCCATAGCAGCCACAGGTCCCAAGAGCAACAGCGCAAACAATTGTTTGTAAGTATAAAGTGCATGGCCCTGTTTAGTCACTGCCACGATCAGGAAGAAAATGCAAGCTGTGACTTGCTGCTGAGAGAAAACTAGTCAGGAGGGTGAAGAGTCAACCAAGAACCACCAAAAAGCAGATCTGACCAGAATTAGAAGCTGCTGAAACACAGGTGTCAGTGTCCACAGTCAAGCTTGTTTTGTATTGCCATTGACTGAGAGGCTGCCGTGCAAGAAGGAAGCCCTTCCTCCAAAAGCGGCACCTTAAGGCTCGACTGAAGTTTGCTGCTGATCACATGGACAAAGATAAAACCTTCTAAAGGAAAGTTCTGTGGTCAGATGAAACAGAAATCCAGCTCTTTGGCCACAATGTTCACAATATATTTGGAGGAGAAAAGGTGAGGCCTGTAACCCCAAGAACACCATGCCTACCGTCAAGCACGGTGGTGGTAGTATTATGCTGTGGGGCTGTTTTGCTGCCAATGGAACTGGTGCTTTACAGAGAGTAAATGGGATAATGAAGGAGGAGGATTACCTTCAAATTCTTCAAGAAAACCTAAAATCATCAGCTCGAAGGTTGGGTCTTGGTCGCAGTTGGTGTTCCAACAGGACAATGACCTCAAACACACATCAGAAGTGGGAATGGAATGGCTCAATCAGGCTAGAATGAAGGTTTCAGAATGGCCTTCCCAAAGTCCTGACTTAAACCCCATTGAGAACATGAGGACAATGCTGAAGAAATTTACCTGAACTGCACCAATTCTGTCAAGAGGAGTGGTCAAAGATTCAACCAGAAGCTTGTGGATGGCTAAACGCCCCTAATTGAAGTGAAACTGGCCAAGGGACATATAAACAAATATTAGCATTGCTGTATGTTTATTTTTGAGCCAGCAGATTTGGTCACTTTTTCTGTTACCCCTTAATAAAGTCATAAAAGGAGCAAACTTCATGAATGAAGAAGTATCTGTTCCAATCTATCAGAGAAAAATCAGACTTGTAGAAATAAGTGGAAACTCAAGAGAGCCATGACTTTATGTTCTTCACAAGTATATGTAAACTTTTTACCACAACTGTATTCATTAGGGCTGGTCCCGAATATTCAAATATTCATTCGTTGTGGTGGTATTTAGATAATAATTTTGATATTCCAATAGTCGTGCGTGCCGCCGCCGGGCAACTCCGAGCGTCGCCAAACGCTGTTGTACGCTGCCGAGCCTCTAGAAGGCCGCCAGGCTTTACTTACTATATTAAAATATTAACAATATTATGCTCATTTCATTTGGGTTTAGCAAATTTTGCTATTAAATTCAGCATTAGATACGCTTCGTTTCATAGCTGTGACTATTTTTGTGTCTTCTTAGGTATGTTTTGGCAGGTGTGTCGCAACCACCGCCAGCGGGCAGCGCAAGGATCCTCAACCAGAGTCTTCACTGAAGCTCCGTGTACAATTTTTTATAGGCAAGATGTGCTAAACAGACATATTGGGTTTCTACACCATCGCACTAGCATTGAGTAGTAACCAGTAAACATAACATAAATACAGTATACTGACTAAAATAAAATGTCTATTATGAAATAATTAATGGCGTTCACGTTGTTCATGTCGTAGGCTTGTCAACCACTGAAGCCTTTGAGGCAGTGATTAACATGGAGCACAAGGCAATAATTAGTGGGTTTAAATGCTTTTACTGGCTGCTAAAACAGGAAATTGCCCACCATACAAATTATGGAGCCTTGCTTGATCTTGCCAGATTACTTGGCTGTGACTGCTTCTCCAGACTGCAGGTAAATTATTTGAATGTATATTTTGTGGTGTTGACGGAGTTTTCAAAACACTATAAATGTTAAGTGCTGTATTACTCTCTGTCTTTTTTTAGATTGACAAGAGGACCAATTATAGATCCCACAAAATTGTTGATGAGATGTTGGAGATCGGCCAGTGTTGTGGAAAAACCAATTCTAGAGGCCACATCACCAGTGATCTCACATGGACTGTCAACACCTCCCACCTGGTGAAGCATCCCCAAACAATAAAAAGAGCTAAAAGCTAACAAACAGAGTAAGAGACATCAGTTAAAAGCCAGATTAAAGAGGTGGGTCTTGAGCCTCCTTTTAAAAACATCAACAGTCTCTGCGGTCCTGATGCCCTCTGACAGGCTGTTACATAGACGAGGACCATAGCGGCTGAATGCAGCCTCCCCGTGGGTCGTCGTTCTCACTCTAGGAATAATTAAAAGGCCGGAGGACCTCAGGATCCGCAAGGGTTGATATGATAAAAGCAGGTCTGATAGATAAGATGGCCCAAGACCATTGAGACACTAAAAAGCACCTTAAAACTGATCCTGAAACATGTGAACATGCCTTTTTTTTGAAATACATTATATATATATATACACAGTGCCATGATATAATTTTTTTTTTCCCAAATTCTTATTTTCCCCACTTTAATGTTCAAGACCATCAAACAAATGTAAATATCAGAAAAAGATAACCAAAGTAAACACAAAGTGCAGCTTTTAAATGATGAGTTAACGTTTTAAGGGAGAGAAGCAGTCCAAACCTACCAGGCCCCATGTGAAAAAGTAATTGTTAAATCACGAATTAACTGTGGCTAATCTCATTTTTTGGAAAGCTGAGCGCATCGCAGACGCTTTGGAATGACTTACTGAAGTTTTACACACACCGTTGATCTTCCAGTACAACTGTGTCCCACCGCCTTCTTTGATATCTGTTCATTTGTTTGCATGACTTGATAATATCCTCTGTTAGTTATTTGTGTAGAATTATTATTTGCTTATTTATCATACTTTCTCAAGGCTAATTAGCAGCTTATTTATTAGATTTGGTTAACACTATGGGCACCTGAGGTCTACTTAGGTAGGCAGCAGGCATAGGACCAGCATGCACCTGGGTGGGCCTGTGGTAGCAGGAGGATGGCGCCTTCGTTCTTTTGTTTGTTTGCAGGCCTGGTATTGAATAAAACAAGAAGAAGCGCAACAACCTGGTCTGGATGATGACCCCTATGCCTGTGTAAACCACATACCCATGGTGCACCAGTGGCCTTTTATCATTTAGACAAACAGCCACGACATCCTCATTTCATTGCCTGAGTCGTTACATACAAAAATGTTGAACTAAAGTCCGTCCAGCTCCTCCTCGCTGCTTTGCAATGGATGATATTCGCTGTGATGTAGATGAAAACATGTGGCCAGACACACGGGAACATCTGGATGAGTGATGTACAGTACTGTCTGTATGTGCAAATGTTAATAGTGACGTGAGAAACGCAACAAAGCCACTGAGAAGAGCTGTAACTGCTATGTAATGGATGCCAGTGTAGTCGTTTCATGGTGAAGTAATGGCTCGGCTCTAACTTGTCTCCTGACCAGTGGAAAATCAAACAGGTTCTCAGGAGGAACCAGATCTGGACCAACTAATCACCAGAACCTGGTTCTTCTTGGTGGAAACGCCCCATCTGAGGGGCTACAAGACCAAGTTTCCCAGTTACGTGGTGTTGCATCATACTACTAATTAAATCCTATACCGTTATGCTATGAGCCACAACGCCACACAGTTCATTGACTTGATAATTAATTAACTTGAACGGTGGTTTGCAGGCAGAGCTCAACATCTTACCGTACCGTTTCCTCGTGAGCGCAGCGGAAAAAGTTGCCAACTACCCGGAAGTGTTGCATCAGGGTCGGTCGAAAACTATCTCACGGCACGACACGCACAAACGCATGTCTGTAAAGAGACAAATACAGTTACTAAACCGTTATATTCTTGATATTGTTAGTTTTTTTAACAGCAAACCACCAGGCTGGCCTGAGCCGGCTGTAGTTTCTTACCGTAAGTTCTGATGTAGAGCTCCTCCTCCATTCGTTGTGGTAAATCTTCTCGTTCTGGATAAACGGGATCTTAAATATTTATTTCCGGTGTTGAGTTTCGGAGGCAACACATGAAGTAAGTCCAGAATCATCCCAGCCAGGCTCCAGGTTTAGTTTCCGCAGCTGTGCCCGTTATGAGCGACAAGCGTCCAACAGTCCCCGGCCGCCTCTGTGGGACAGGAAATGCATTACAAAATAAAATCGCCTAGGCACTTCCGGTGGAATTAATTTTCACGCTAATGCATTAATTATTTAGCAATACAACGTAAAATCTACCAGACCATTTTTTCTATGGTATATATATCGTTTTAATTTATATATTAAACTTGTGATCATTTTGAGAATGAGCTTGCTAATAGAATAATCCTTAAATGTCATTTTTAATGCACAGTTACAGTCATAAGAATAGAACAAAGAAGTGCTACAGGTAATGAATACAACAGAATAATTACTAATATAATGACAATGACCGAGGACATTGAATAATATAAAGTGATGAATAATTTTTTAAAAAATACACCGTTAGATACCCATAAAAGTACTTATATCCTGCTACAGAACCGTCAGAGTCAGATTTTAAAAAGTCCAGCCGAGCTATGGCTGCTGTCGGGGACACTCACATCTCCGACATCGTTGGAGTAAATTTTTAATCAGAATTTATCCTGATAAATTGAACACAGATTTGATGTTTATACAACCACTTTCTCCCCTCATAATCTGAAAACTAAATTTTGTGTCACAGTCATGGTAGTACCGTGGATAAGTACGCATACTGGGAAACAGCCACAACCCCTCGCGTTAAATGGCTGCTTCTTCTTTTGATTTAATTAGGGGTTCGCAAACCAACTTCACATGCGTCACCGCCACCTACCGGACTGGACGCTTTAAATGTCCTTTTCTCTTTTTTACCCGTTACTTCCTGTTCTCACAGTGGAGGTCTGCAGCCAGATGCCTCTCCAACAGCGGATGGTTGTTGGCGGTTTGGCAGGTGGAACGCTGAAGGCTGGAGACGAGCAGAAACCGGGGAACCAGGGAGATCCTTCCAAGAGGGGGGTCCGAAGAGGCAGTCGCCAGAGGGTTTGGAGGGGAATGGAGTCCTGAGCGGTTCCGGTTAATTTCTTCTGAGGGAGGGAGGATTCGGCAGACGGAGATCCAAACTGGAGACAGAAGAGAAGACAATTAGTCAAAAGCATTTGGGTAAAGGAGCCAGACTAGCTGAGGCAGAAACTGACCGTCCGACAAAGACTGAAGCCTCAGAGTGAAGTTATATCCAGACCCAGGTGCGCCTCATCAGTTGATTGCTCATCGGTTCCACCACCACACAGCGCTCCCGCCCACCTAGAGGGGGCGCTACCCGGGCTTTTTTACATTTCTGTGGATGTTTTATGTCTCTGTGGTGATTTTTTTGCCTCCTTTTGCTGCTTTTTGAGTCTCTTCTGGTCATTTTGTGCAACTTTCTGGTCTTTTCTCGTCTCATTTTTGATCAGACGTCAGCGTTACGCCCCACGATTTCACAGTGAATTTATCAACAGGTTGGAAAGTCTGTTATGAATAAAGTTGTATTTTTGTATTGAGGAAATCTCCCAGTTCACCTGATGCCACCTGCTGACTGACATCACACTCAGCAGCAACACTTCATTAGGATCCTACAACGTTTTGTGTCAACCTGCTAAATCAAATATTAAGGTTAACATGCTAAAATATTATTACATGACTCTACCAGATTTGGAAACAAAGGTATTTGTGGTCACAATAAATGTTTACGCAGTTTACATTTTAAATTTTGGTTGTCTTTTTTTAGATCTTTATGGCTGTTGTCACGACCTAGCTCACAGGAAGGACAAAAATGTTTAAGTACACACATAGCCAGCGAAACATAAATTTATTAAAGAAAGTTACTTGTCATAAACCACCAGAGAACCAACCCAAACCGAACCCCAGACCAAATCTGGAGCTGCTCAAAAGAGAGCCCGAAGGAGGAGTCTGGCACCAGTATATATAGGTGAGCAGACAAAGCCCCACCTCAGGTGCCAGGTATCCTCTTAATTAAACAATCAGCCCAATCACCAAGTGGGAAACCGGCACTGCTGTGGCCGTCACACCCCCCTCCTTAAGACTGAGGTTCCATCTCAGACCCTGGAACAAAAAACAAACATTAACAACAGTCCTCAATTTTTCAACTCAGAATTTAGTCAACGCACAGATTTACTATACAAACCCAGTATCAGGTGAACTTTTCCCATCAGTTCTAAATACATCTCTTACCCCTCTTGGTTTTCATGACTCAGCAACCTTGGATCCGGAGGAAGCATTTTTAAGGGTATGATAAACCAAGAGGCACAAATGCATAAGAGTGACAGTTGAGTCCACTAAGGACATCTCAAATCAAAGGAGCTCGGGACAAGGCATCTGCCATCACGTTGTCTTTGCCTTTAATGTGTCGAATGTCCAAATGATAAGGTTGCAAAAACAAAGCCCAACGCATCAATCTTTGATTTGGATTTTGTAAGGAACGCAAAAATGTCAGGGGGTTATGGTCGGTATAAACTACCAAACCAGACCCTGAACCCACGTAGACATCAAAATGCTGGAGAGCCCAGATGAGAGCAAGGGCCTCCTTTTCGATCACAGAGTAATTTCTCTGATACCCTTTAAACTTCTTAGAGAAGTAGCTCACTGGTCTTGCGACACCATCTTCACCTGTTTGCAACAAAACCGCGCCTGCTCCCACATCACTTGCATCAACTTGCAATTGAAATGGCAAATTCAGCTGTGGAGCAGCAAGCACTGGAGCTGAAGACAAAAGGCTCTTCACTTCATCAAAGGCCTGCTGACAAGATGGAGACCAAACATATTTGACATCAGCTTTCAACAGCTCAGTCAGTGGAGTTACAACAGAAGCAAAATTTGGACAGAACCCCCTGTAGTAGCCAGACATTCCCAAAAACCTCAACAACTCCTTTTTGGTGGAAGGAATTGGAAATTCCTGTATGGCCAGCACTTTAGCATTAATGGGACGTACCTCTCCCTGTCCCACTACCTTGCCTAGGTACGTTACTGTAGCTTTGGCAAACTCACATTTAGCCAGATTAATGGTCAAACGAGCCCAAACTAACCGGTCAAACAGAGCCCTGATTCTCTTCAGGTGGTCCTCCCAGGTGTCACTATAGATGACTACGTCATCTAAATAAACAGCACAGCCCTCCAGTCCACCTACAACTTGGTTCATCAGTCTCTGAAATGTAGCTGGGGCATTCCTTAAGCCAAAAGGCATGACTGTGTACGAATACAAACCTGACGGTGTGACAAAAGCACAGATCTCTCTTGCTCTCTTAGAAAGAGGGACCTGCCAATAACCTTTCAGCAAATCAAATTTGCTGACGTATTTGGCTGCTCCCACCGAATCTACACAGTCCTCCATCCTTGGGAGGGGAAAAGAGTCAGGTTTTGTGACTGCATTTACCTTCCGGAAATCAGTGCAGGGTCTGTAAGTCGAATCTGGCTTTCCCACCAGAAGACACGGGGATGCCCAGCTTGATGAAGAGGGTTCAGCAATGCCATTCTCCAACATGTAAGCTACCTCTGACTCCAAGATTTTACGTTTCTCTGGAGAAACTCTGTAGAACCGCTGAGTGATGGGCTTAACATCCCCCACATCAACATCATGCTCTAACAGATGAGTACGGCCAGGAATATCAGAGAACAAAATGGAATAACTCTGAATCACTTCGACCAACTGTTTACATTCAATTTCCTCCAGATGTTTCAGTAGCATAGGTAGCAGGGCTAAAGTTTCTGAGTTTTTAAGGCGGGGTGGCAAAACCCCGTGAGACAACTTGTCCTCCTCCTCCTGCAGAACAGTGAGAGAATTGTTAGCCAACAGAACAGGGCACAATTTGTCAGCCTCACCTGAAGAACGTGCATGATAAGGCTTGAGCAGGTTCACATGACAAATTTTAGTAGATTTTCTTTTATTAGGCATCTCAATAAGGTAGTTCTGTTCTGAAACCTGACGGATTACTTTACATGGACCAAAGAATTTTGCCTCAAAAGGAGACTCAACCAGTGGCACTAAAACCAAAACCTGATCCCCAGCGAAATCCAAAAGTGGAAAAACGCTCTTTGCCTACAGAGACATGTCAGCAGCAACTTCCCCACTATGTGTGTGTTTTGACATAAACAGAATAGTACGTGCACTCATTCACAAACTGACAGCAACTTACTACGCCGCATGTGACGTCACTACTCCCTAATCGATTCATAAAAACTCGGGGTTTCCCCACACGAGGCTAAACAAAGCAAATGGCAAGTTCAGCACCAGTACCTTACCCAGATGAACAGAATCGCGTTGGACGAGCCCCCATTTGTCACGACCTAGCTCACAGGAAGGACAAAAATGTTTAAGTACACACATAGCCAGCGAAACATAAATTTATTAAAGAAAGTTACTTGTCATAAACCACCAGAGAACCAACCCAAACCGAACCCCAGACCAAATCTGGAGCTGCTCAAAAGAGAGCCCGAAGGAGGAGTCTGGCACCAGTATATATAGGTGAGCAGACAAAGCCCCACCTCAGGTGCCAGGTATCCTCTTAATTAAACAATCAGCCCAATCACCAAGTGGGAAACCGGCACTGCTGTGGCCGTCACACTGTTTTTGCATCTTTTCATGGTAGTTTGTCATCACATTTTGATAGTTTTGACTCAACCTTTTCAGTAAAACAGTCGAAAATAATGTTTTGTTTGTGTCATTTCCTGCCAGAAGTAACCTCAGACAAATACAATTCAATATAAATCCAAACTTGAGAGGAACGTTGATTAAAAAAAGCTTGTGAACAGACACCAGAGTCACTTTGGATGGATTGAAGAGCTGAAAAGTGACCAAACATTAAGAGATGAAGCTTTGATTCCTGCTGCAGCCACCAGAGGGCAGCAACAGACTTCCTCTCAGCCTTCTTCTTCTTCTTCTTCTTCTTCTTCTTCTTCTTCTGTCTGGTGCTTCAGTCCATAGACATATATACGTAGACGCCGCAATCACTGTGGAGGGGAGAGGCACCTGGCTGCAGACCTCCACTGTGAGGTCGCTTCCGCCGCAGACCTCCACTGTGAGGACAGGAAATGCACGGATGCATTACAAAATAAAATCGCGCAGTATTGCTAATGCATTAGCAATACAACGTAAAATCAACTAGACCATTGTCTACAGTATATATCGTTTTAATTTATATATTAAACTTGTGATTATTTTGATAATGAGCCCCTTTGTGAGTTTTATTCCTGCTAACAGAATAATCCTTAAATGTTATTTTTAATGCACAGTTACAGTCATAAGATTAGAACAAAGACGTACTACTGGTAATGAAGACAACACAGTAATTACTAATATAATGACAAAGTCGGCGACCGGGGACATTAAATAACAAAAGTGTGACCGTTAGATTCCCGTAAAACTACTTCTATCCTGCTACAGAACCGTCAGAGCCAGCGGCAGATTTCGGAAAGTCTAGCCGAGCTAAGGCTGCTGTCAGCGGGGTGCTGTGAGCGCTGACCGCCTGGTAGTAGCTGTCTAACAGGGACACTCACATCTCCGACATCGTTGGAGTCAATTTTTAAGCAGAATTTATCTTGATAAATTGACCACAGATTTGATGTTTATACAACCACTTTATTGCCTCAAATAATCTTTGAACTAAATTTTGTGTCACAGTCACGATCGTACCGTGGACAAGTGCGTATATTGAGAAACAGTCACAAACACTCGTTAAATGGCTGCTTCTTCTTTTGATTTAATTAGCGGTTAGCAAACCAACTTTACATGCGTTACCGCCACCTACCGGACTGGACGCTTTAAATGTACTTCTCTGTTTTTTACCCGTTACGTCCTGTCCTGACAGTGGAGGTGTCCTCACAGTGGAGGTCTGCGGCGGAAGCGACCTCACAGTGGAGGTCTGCAGCCAGGTACTCTTGGTGGAGGGACGTGCCTAAAGCTCCGCCATCTTGGTGCAGGACTAGCAGAGGGGGGAGTGAATGTGAGTCTATGGAGGTAAGAGGTACTCCACAATCTTAAAGTAGAATTATTCACTAAATTTTTGACCGATTTCCAAACGCTTTGATTTGTTACAAACGGCACACATGTAGCTTTGACACAGGATGCTTTGATGTTTTAGAAATGCCGGTTTTACTACCCAAATATAAATTCTACTTAACGTTGTCAGCAGACAATCTTCTGACAGAGACCTGTCAGTAGAAACTGTAGTTGAAGGAGAGACAATAAACCACCTGACTAACAACTGTCACCGCAGTGACAGAGACCTGGCGATCAGTGTGATGCCGACGCCAGGCGTCAAAAATATCAACAAGATATGTCAGAAGAACTATGAAAATATGCCGGCATAACTGCCGGCATATTTTCCGCCATAACTGGAAAATATGCCGGACTTTTGTGTCGCTTATGGGTGTTCAAGAAGCAGAACACACAAACCAGATCCCGTGGAATCACTTTTCACAGGTAAGGTGTACGTAAGAAGTAATACTGAGTGAGCAGGTTGTTAAATAGTGAAATAAATCCCGACAGGACGGACTGAATCTCTCCACTCCCATAATATAACCAGCTCACTTTACGTTATCCCACATATAGCACAGCTGCTCACTAGTGAAAGAACTAATTTGAGACCTTATTTTGGTTAAAATGCAATGTTATTCCATCTATAAACTGTCCCTGGTCTGGAAAAAACAGACCTTAGACTGCAGTGATTGACCAGTTAGAAGATTAATGATAGATATTGGATGTATTTAATATGTACATGTATTGTGTCTTTAACCTTAATGTGAAGGAGAGAGTTTAAACATCTTCCTCTCCTGCATCCCCATCCACTGCAACGGTATTCTTCATGTTGCCTAATTGTTAAATACATTAACCACGTTAGTCCTGCAGAGAATGTTTGTGAGTGAAAATGACCAATCTAAAAGCTCACATCAATCATCACATCATATAACGCATTCTGAAACATGTTGTGCTTTCAGATATGCGATTTTCTCTCTTTAGTTTCTTCTATTAGGGTTAAAATGGTTAAATTACTCTTTTTTAAATTTTTACAAAGGTGGCTGACTTCGGTTGATGGGAAGAAGATGCAAGGAAGACCAGACTAAATATGGATGGGGGACACTGATGCTGGATGCCATGGCCATAAAAAAAACAAGTGCAATACAATCCCCCAACTCAAATTATAAAATGATAATAGCAATATTAATCACAATAATAGTGATAATAAAATGATAATGATGATAGCCATACTAATTATAACAATAATGATAATTAAATGATGGTAATAATAGAAATATTAATTATAATTAAATGATAAGAATAAAATGCTAATATTATTATTATAGTATAATGATAAAACGACAAAGATAATAGCAATATTAATTATAATAATAGTGATATAATAATAAAATGACAATGATAATAGCAATAAGAATTATAATAATATTGATAATAATAATAACATGATTATGATAGTAGCAATAATAATTATAATGTGATAATAACAAAATGATCATGAAATAACAATATTAATTATAATAATAGTGATCTAATAATAAAATTATAATGATAATAGCAACATTATAATATTAGTGATCTAATAATATACTTATAATAGCAACAACAACAACAATAATAATAATAAAATGCAATATATACCTACAAGCAATTCTCTGAATAAAGATCTAAACATTTTCAGGCTTGATTTTGTTCTATTTATGTCTGCCTGTCCGTCCTCCATGTCTGACGTTTGTAGCAAACAATACATGTTGACAACTGATCGATTTATGATCACTTTTATAGTGCAGACATGTCATTCCTCTATAGACGTAATGCACTGTAGGGGCGAGTGGTACTGCACCAAGATGGCCGCCGCGTGGGCACGTTGGCTCCTATCGGCAGCAGCAGTCAATGCGGCGTCTACGTATATATGTCTATGCTTCAGTCAGCCACAAATGAAAACTGCTGTGAGACTGAAATGGGCGGACATTTTCCATCACATTCAGGCTGTTTCACATCGTCTAGTGATCGTTTAGCGTCGTATATCAGTAATTTTGCATCCATCTTTTGGAGATTTTGCATCACGTTTTAGTTGTGTTGCGTCTGTCGTGGTTGTTTTGTAACTTTTCGTAGGTTGTTTCACATTTTAACCTCCGGCTCCAAACCCAACACAATCCTGTGAAGCAGCACATTTAGGTTAAAACAAACACCTAATATCTATGCCTTCAACATTTGAAGTCGCAAAACGAGAAAATGAAATGAGAAAAATGCAAAACACAAAAAATGAGACGCAATAAGATAAAAATTAAAGTTAAAATAGGCTAAAAGACAATGAAAGATATAATACACTGCATACTTACTGCTGATTGAAACATTGATTTTAGTTGTTAGCAGACCAAATTTGAAATTTCTATTTTACATTACATTAATCTTTTTTTCCATCATGATGCTTCACCTGCTGGTTGAACAGTTTTTCGGTGGAAAATTAATCAAAACCTAAATGAAGCCTGCGCAAACTTAGCTACAAGCTCATGCCACATGCTAGGAAAAGCTAACACCCTGGTTAGCTTCTTTTATTTAAGGTGATGGTACCTTCCTTCAGTTTATACGTGGACTAACATGGATGTTAACTTCTTTAAAGCTAATGTTAGCTGAGACAGACGACCAAGCACACTCACATTCACACCTACGGACAATTTAAAATCATCAGTTAACCTCAGCTTGTTTTTGGACTGTGGGAGGAAGCTGGAGAACCTTGGGGCTAATGCTGACATCTAATCACAAATGAGACAAAGAAAAGACCAGAAAGTTGTACAAAATGACCAGAAGAGACTCAAAAAGCTCCAAAAGGAGGCAAAAAACCCACCACCCATCTGACTGAGTCCACCGAGCTGTCTCTGATAGACAGCTCAGTCCAGTAACACCTTAATGCACTCTCTAAGCACAAACACTTCAATTAGGGATGCACCGATCTTATCCCGATACTTGAATTTGGATATCTGCCGATACCGATACTATTCCGATACCTGTTTGCTTTAATATTATCTTTATCATTATTGTTGATTACCTCCACCTACAAGGGGAAACCCGAGGTAGGAGGTTATGCGATCGTCGAAATCCAAATCTCTGTCGTAAAGCTCAGGGCTGGAGCTCCTTTTAGCTTCTCAGCTAACTTGGTTGACACTCGGTTCTATAGTTCAGGGAGCTTCTAGTAAATATCTCCTGGATGGTAAACTATATCTTGGGTGCAAGTGCAACCCTTTGTTTTCTCCAGCTGGTAACGGTTGGTCGTCGAGTACAATGAAGCTGAGCAGCTTCTCGGTGATCCCGTTAGCTTTCACGTTGTCTGGAGGGAGTTTGCCTTGCTGAAGTGATTCCAGCTCCTTTCATCTTTCTGTCCCGTGGCTAACAAACCGCCGTGCTCTTTACTGTGATGCTTTTTCAAATGTTTGATTGAGTTTGTTGTATTGTAGGTCGTGACGGAGCTTCAGCCTCTGGCTACAACGGCTTTGCAAACACTGAACGTTGCTGTTTTGCTCTGCAGCGTCGCTAAGGTCAAATATTTCCACACAGCTACGATGACAAGTTAGCCACAGTGCTGCTAAACGCTCGCTTGCTAGCTGGCTGCAAACTGTGGAATGGATTTCCTGAATGGAGGCGTGTCGGTACGTTTCATTGAGAAAATTTCCGATCCGTGAATTTCGTTGGTATCGGAACCCGATACCGAATCAGGCCGGCCCCATCCCGAACTACAATACACTAAATACACACTATACAATACAGAGATGACCTCATGAAACCGAACAGTGGAGGTAAAACGTGTAACAAATTATTTTTATAACTTAGAATGCAAGTATAAATAGTAAACTTCAAAAACCAATGTACAAAGTTAGCAAACAACACAGTTACATACACGATTTTAATTAAAATACAGGAAATTCCCAGGCACTTTTCTACAACTATTTACTAAACCATCAGGTGTTACAGTGAGATTATAATGTTTGTGCATCACGGCGGCTGCAGAAATGACGAGACTTTGTTCGTTGGTCTCGTAACTTTAATGACAGCTGGCATCTTACAACTGGCACATGTCACTAGTCAAGTAACAACTGATATTGCTGTGCTTCCTGTATAACAGCTTCAAAATAAAAGGCACTGTGTTCCAATCAACATCACATTTACTCCCCCTTTTCTCAAATGAAAGACACTTAATTTGACTCTTATCAAACAGCACATTGCATATATGTAAATAATACAGCCTGTAATCAAAACAGTATCATCTGTAAACATTACAGAAACTTGCTACCGAACATTGTGCTTACTTAAAACATTAAGCCTTTAGTGCATAAAGTGATGTACAGTTTAAACATCATGAATAACTCAATCAAAACATTGGTCCATGTAGCGTGTAACATAAAGTGTCCTTCGTATAGTTAAACATAAAAATCAAAGACATTGCTCACATGACCAATAATCATCACACCGACTCAATGAGTGATCAGATTCTAGTCACTGTAGTCCTGTTTGGACCTCGCATCAGCATCTGAACTGTGTTGTGCAGCATTATTGAAAGGAGGAACTTTAATGCACATTCTGCGATGACACATTAGTTCGGCTGGTGAACACTCTGTGGTGTGGCAGTGATTGCTCCGACACATGAAACAAAAATACTACACGACACACTGACAATGTAATTCAAACGCACCAAATGCCACAAATTGATTGTGATTGCCGTTTCTCTCCGCCTCGGTAACTCCCCAAACTTGCCGCTCTCTCTTAGCGACCCAACCATATCATTTCCTGATTGGCTGATGTGGTTCACTTTCAACCAATAGGAAAGGTGGTTTTTCTAGGGGTTTCTTGCCAGCACTTTCGGGTTGCGAGCACTCTCCACCGAATCACCCATTTTTACTGTTTAATCCTGCTCCAGACGCGCTCCAAAGGCACTCCTAAGGCACTCCTAAGGCACTCCAAAAGCGAAAAAGTATGGCGTTTATCATTTGTCATAACTCTGGTTTTACTTTGCCGATCAACACAATTCAAAAACCGGTAGATAGTTTGAAATCTGCACTTTGGACACAAGTTGAAACAGAGACTCAGTGAGGCAGTGTCTTGCTGCTACTTCATCTTAAATCGGTCATGTCATTTTGATGTGCTCCCGCGTCTCTCGACTCCAGGCGGTTAAATTTATTTGTTTTCTTTTAAGAACGGCTTCAAAAAGTTCCTGCGAAAAGGTTCCTTCTGGAACTAAAAATGGTTCTTCTTTTGTATCACTGAGAAAAAAATGTCTTTGGTTCCAGTTAGCACCTTCATTTTTCTGAGTGCTACTCAGACTGACAAGGAAAGGCTTGTGTGTTTGAAGTGGTCATTGTATAATCTGTTTTAGCTCTTGGTAACGACGTAGATACTCGTTCCATGCTTGCCCACTGTCATTCAGTGATGCCATCAATGTTCAGAGGCAAACTACTTTTTTACAGTGACTTTGTAGGGAACAGGACCTCCGAATGTAAACCCCAGGTAGAAAGTGATGTTTTCATTCCCACGACACACCGAAGGCGAGATTCTGAACTTTTCCTTACTTGGGCCTTCAAGGTACACGGCTCCATCTTCAGTCCACCCAGAAACCCTTTTCAGCATCTTGTCAGTCTGAAGGGCTTTCCATACCTTACCAGGAAGCCCCTTCATTTGTTTGTCATTGACTGAGCGCCCCTTTATGGCATTTTCAAACTTGCTCCTTGGGACAAATCTGTCCAATCCATTTCCTTTGCCCAAAAAGAAACGGATGTAAGACATTTTCTTCTTCTGACGAATGTCTGTGATTTTCTTCAGGTAGTATTTTTCCAGGTACTTAACAGCTGATTGCACAGTTTCATATTTTTTGTCTTTCTCTTGTTCGGTGTCATGATCATCAGGCCAAAACAGCAATGTCAGCAAGAAGAGGGCAGATGGGAGACATTCTCCTTTGTCGGTGGGCAGCTGGTGACTGAGTGCCTGGAGATCTTTCAGAGGCGCTACCTGTGGAGCTCCTGGTGACAGGCAGTTCAGGGCAATGTGGGCAGCTATGTAGTTCACTATTTCGTTTTGGAGAAGTTTGGCTGTCAGTGGATCCCTGGGGTATGAAGACAGGATGGCCTCTAGAGCAGGCAATGCATGCTGTTCCTGCTGGTTACTCAGTTTGCGGAAGATGAATCTTACTATATCCACACGGAGCAGAGAAGTCATCTTGTGTTTTGCATCATTCCTGTTCATGGTTTCAGGATGTCTAGCTGCTAATTGCTGACACAGCCACTCGATTGCATTCTCTGCAGTCGCCACAGCAGCTGTCTTAGGGATGTCGTCGTTTGTGTCGTGGATGTTTGAGGTTTTGATCGCCAGTGAGGCAGCTGTCGATATCCACAGATTTGCCTCATAACAGTTTCCACAGTAACGATAAAATCGAGCAATTTGACGTGCAAAGAATGCATCTTCGTAATACAAACGGTGGTATGCGTCCTTGAGCATGTCAACGGCTAGTTCTTGGCTCTCATTTTTACACACATCCTCAATCAGAGGAGAAAATGAATTGTCATTTTCATCCTTACAACTAACCCCGGATGGTTTAGTGAGAAGTTCTCTCAGAAACACCAAAAACTCCTCCTTTCCAAATCTGTCTTCAAGCAGCACTTCCTCACCGAGCAACTCTTTCACCAAACCACCTCGTTTTCTGTGGTCCCTGAGAAGTTGTTTGAGAATTTCCTCTGCAACTTTTGGGTGAAAGATCTTGACTGAGTTAAAGCACGTCTGTTCATCTCTGAGCTGCAGGAAGAGAAGGTGAGTCGACTCGCTGAGAGAATTTTCAAACACCTGGCAGCGAAGTTTTTCTATGGGTGCACTCAAGCCAAGGAAGGCCTCACAGAGGGACAAAGAGATGGAAGAGTTTTGAACATAGGTGTTCATCAGTGCAACGTAAAGCAGGAGGCGAGTGTCAGCAGATTCAAGATCGATGCTTTGGAGCAAATGTGTCACAAAGTTTGTAACATACTCCTCCTTGAACTGACTACTCCTCAAAATGAATGTCAGAACAAACCGAGCTGGACATTGTTCCTCAGGTCCCTGCTGTTTTCTTGCAAACTTGCTTGTCTCTTGATCTGACAGTTTATGAATGACGGACACGTTTTCTAATGGAGACTCTGTGGTTTTCTTTTCTGGATTATGGGATCGTCTGCAGGCCAACACGATGAAACAGGGCTTTTCATAGTGGATTTTCCTGCTGTGAATGGCTTCCTCTAGTTTATTCCTGAGATCATCGAGGTATTCTTGCTCCTTGTCTTCAACGAGGAGCAACACTGGGAGACACCTCTGTGGGTCTTTTTCGTCATGCTCTCTGAGCTCAGCTGCATGTTTCGCAACGAGATCAGCTGAGTATGAGGGCTTCACAACTGCACATCTCAGATCTTTTCGTTTGTTCCACAGAACCTGTCTCGCCACAGTGCTTCCACCACTTCCTGGATGATGATAGATGTTGATTCTGTTCACAGGACTCTGCGTGGCGTTCAATTTCAAATCATCAAGAAGTTCGCAAACTTCGCTGTACGCATCCCTTTTAATCATCTTTTCGATGTATTCGCGCTCAGCAAGCCAGAAGTTTAGCCAGGTCACTTTCCCACCATGGTAGAAATGCCTTTCAATGTTGTTTTTCTCTGCGTTGGCATAGTCTTCGGTTGTTTCATCACAGTGATCAACCGTCAGAATTTCCAGTGAGGACATCGCATCTTTCGCTTGTGTTTGAAGGCAGCATTTCCCTTTTGCAAATGTACTCAAGTGTTTGGTGGTGCGTGGCGTTACGCCTTGTATTTGCTTCACAGTTGCATTAACATGACTCATTTTCATCCCAACAACACTGCGGTTGTTCACAGTTTCTGCTCCACACAATCCCTCTGCAAAACTTCGCCACTTCTGAAAGTTTTCCTCTGACTCACAGATGCACATGATGTCTTCATGGCTGTGCATTTCTGTGAGAAACGCATCCAAAGTGTACAAGAGTGGTTTCTCGACTGGTGACGTGAGAAGGAAAATGACCTGGAATGTACCTTTTGGGAAGATTTTCTTGCAGATCAAAGACACAGACTCTCGCATGAGACTCTTTGTTGTTATGTTCCAAGTCATTTCATCACATGAAGCTTCGTCTCCTTTGAAGTTGGTGCGGCCGTTACAGAAGATCCAACTAGTCTGGTCAAACAGATGCATTTTGCTCAAGAATTCTTTGATGCTTGTGTCATCAGACTTCCTAAAGCCCTCCAGGGAATGCCTGTTTGTGGAAGGACGATGTTGAAGGTATTCCCCACAAAGACCTGACGTCTCTGAATCTGGATCAAAGTCAAACACGCAGAAAATGTTCATGGTCATCAGCCAGTCAATGACGCAGAGGTCATCGGGTTTGACTTTGTTTGTGACGAGTAAGAACCATTTCTCATTTTCAATTAATTTCTTCCCACTTGTAATGAGAATTGTGAGTTTCCTTCCAAGGTTTTGGTGGATCTCTGGGGTAAAGACAGACTGACGTGTCTCTGCTTCTTGTCTTTGAGTATCCAGATTGTTGACCTGTTGGAAAAAACCCCAATGGTCTGCCTCCATCACTGACTTTGTTTCTGCACCCATCCTTCGCAGAATTGCCTCCTTCTCATATTGAACTTTGTTAGTTGACTCGTTGAAGTTTGGCAGACAAACTTTAAATACCTTGCCCCTAACAATGCTTATTGAAGGCACTACGTCAACCTCTACCACATACGTCTTTTCTGTACTTTCTCTATCCATAACCTCAATGAACCTTGGTGGTCGCACGCACTGGTATACCTCCTCCTTGTTGGAAGAGAAACCCTTCTCATAGCATTTCAGAGCATCTGCATAGATATCTTTCTCTTTTGCCGGGATACCAATTATCTCACCATGTGCAAACTTTGGATCTTCCTTGTTGTCCATCACACCAAAGTATATTGTGCCATTTGTTCTGGCATTCATGCATCCTATCCCAAATTTGAGAACCTCTCTGACAAATTTAGTCCGGAGTCTAGTATGATCCAATCTAACAGCTGTTAGCAAAGACTTAAACTCACGACAGGGGGATATCAGATTAAAGGCACCTGACTCAGGCGGCAGGACTCTGTGTTTTACATAAACGATATCAGGGTCTTGATCAAAGGGTCGAGCTTTGCAGTCCTCTGAAGTCCCCACATGTTGTTCCTGAACATTCTGTCTCCCATTTTGATCCTTCTCAGGTATCCGTCTACGAGGATCGTTTGTCGTTCCTGCTTTTTGTATTATTGTTTTCTGTTCCAACTCAGTTTTGTTGTCACTAGGAGATGTTTTCTTCTCCTGAGACTTTTGCTGGGACTTGATAAGCTCATCTCTCTTTTTTAAAATCAAATCGACAGACCCTGATTTCATGCCAATCCTTGTCAACAAAAAGTCCTCATCAAGTGTAAGAAGGTTTTGTCCATTTACTTCTTCTTCATGGAGTTTCTTTATGTCGTCCTCCGTCACTCCGAAAGACCTTAGCCAGGCGCTAACTTGAGATGCAGTCCATTTGTCTGGTGGCTGCTCAAGGTCTTTAGCTGTGCAAAACAAAAAGAGGAGGGGAAAAGAAAAAGAAGGTTTGGCCACAAATGATAGAAACGGAGATCTACAGCAGGTTTCTTGCTACTTGCATGGCGGCCTACTCACCCATGATGCCGTTTCGCGTCTCGTTTTTGCCACGACAGTGTCAGTTATCGCTTACATTCACGTCCTTTTGCAAAGAAAAGGTTATACAGTTAACATTAAGCTTATCTTGGATAGAAATGCATGAAACAGTATTCAACAGATAGATGTTAATTGTCTGCAGCAACTTTAATATACCTATGAAATGTCCAGGTCAGGAGACAGACGGGAAATAGTCCAAGCTGACATCTTTGAATCACTGTGAGGAAAAAGGAAGCAACCCTGTTAAAAACTGAGATTTTTTTAAACAGTAGTTAACTGTAATTTTTAAAAATTATTTATTGTTATTTTAAAGATGTTTCCTTTTGTAAAATTCCAGATAATATCAAGTTAAATCACAGATGTAAAGTCAATTTACATTTTGATTAAACAAAGCAAGTTTCAAGGTCAAACTGTAAATACCATAACATGACAACATTTTTACAGTGTTTAAATCAGCTAAAGATATTGTATGGTTCCATTATAACCTTGGTTCTCTAAGTGAAAAGACTATCTCTCCACCCAGTTACATATTTCATACCAGGAATGACGCCCCTGCTCGTCTGGTACATGGATATTCCTTGAAGACACCCTAACTTGCCCGATCAAACCCCACATGTCCTGTTCTGGAGTGAATTCACTGATAGTTTGATCAAAATGTGTCTCTGGGGGAGAGAGAGTCTCTTCACTTATAGAACCAAGGTCACAAACGTCTTCTACCATCTAGAGACTATCTCCCCACCCACTTACATACAGTTGTGGTTAAAAGTTTACATACACTTGTAAAGAACATTATGTCATGGCTCTCTTGAGTTTCCACTTATTTCTACAATTCGGATTTTTCTCTGATAGAGTGATTGACTTGTTTGTCACAAAAAACATTCATGAAGTTTGCTTCTTTTATGACTTTATTATGGGTTAACAGACAAAGGACCAAATCTGCTGAGTCAAAAATAAACATACAGCAACATGAATTAGCAGCTTTGGTGACTTAGAAAGTTGTGTCAATGAAATGAGCTCCATAGCATGGCCTCTTAACTTCTTGTGAGTGATTATGATTGACTACAGCTGGTGACTTCTCTGAGGCCATTTAAATAGGGCTCATTGGATACAAACGCCCACAAACGCTACAATGGGAAAGTCAAAGGAGCTCAGCACGGATCTGAAAAAGTGAATCATTGACTTGAACAAGTCAGGAAAGTCACTCGGAGCCATTCCAAATCAGCTGCAGGTCCCAAGAGCAACAGCGCAAACAATTGTTTGTAAGTATAAAGTGCATGGCCCTGTTTAGTCACTGCCACGATCAGGAAGAAAATGCAAGCTATCACCTGCTGCTGAGAGAAAACTAGTCAGGAGGGTGAAGAGTCAACCGAGAACCACCAAAAAGCAGATCTGACCAGAATTAGAAGCTGCTGGAACACGACTGCCATGGACTGAGAGGCTGCTGTGCAAGAAGGAAGCCCTTCCTCCAAAAGCGGCACCTTAAGGCTCGACTGAAGTTTGCTGCTGATCACATGGACAAAGATAAAACCTTCTAAAGGAAAGTTCTGTGGTCAGATGAAACAGAAATCCAGCTCTTTGGCCACAATGTTCACAATATATTTGGAGGAGAAAAGGTGAGGCCTGTAACCCCAAGAACACCATGCCTACCGTCAAGCACGGTGGTGGTAGTATTATGCTGTGGGGCTGTTTTGCTGCCAATGGAACTGGTGCTTTACAGAGAGTAAATGGGATAATGAAGGAGGAGGATTACCTTCAAATTCTTCAAGAAAACCTAAAATCATCAGCTCGAAGGTTGGGTCTTGGTCGCAGTTGGTGTTCCAACAGGACAATGACCTCAAACACACATCAGAAGTGGGAATGGAATGGCTCAATCAGGCTAGAATGAAGGTTTCAGAATGGCCTTCCCAAAGTCCTGACTTAAACCCCATTGAGAACATGAGGACAATGCTGAAGAAATTTACCTGAACTGCACCAATTCTGTCAAGAGGAGTGGTCAAAGATTCAACCAGAAGCTTGTGGATGGCTAAACGCCCCTAATTGAAGTGAAACTGGCCAAGGGACATATAAACAAATATTAGCATTGCTGTATGTTTATTTTTGAGCCAGCAGATTTGGTCACTTTTTCTGTTACCCCTTAATAAAGTCATAAAAGGAGCAAACTTCATGAATGAACAAGTATCTGTTCCAATCTATCAGAGAAAAATCAGACTTGTAGAAATAAGTGGAAACTCAAGAGAGCCATGACTTTATGTTCTTCACAAGTATATGTAAACTTTTTACCACAACTGTATTCATTAGGGCTGGTCCCGAATATTCAAATATTCATTCGTTGTGGTGGTATTTAGATAATAATTTTGATATTCCAATAGTCGTGCGTGCCGCCGCCGGGCAACTCCGAGCGTCGCCAAACGCTGTTGTACGCTGCCGAGCCTCTAGAAGGCCGCCAGGCTTTCCTTACTATATTAAAATATTAACAATATTATGCTAATTTCATTTGGGTTTAGCAAATTTTGCTATTAAATTCAGCATTAGATACGCTTCGTTTCATAGCTGTGACTATTTTTGTGTCTTCTTAGGTATGTTTTGGCAGGTGTGTCGCAACCACCGCCAGCGGGCAGCGCAAGGATCCTCAACCAGAGTCTTCACTGAAGCTCCGTGTACAATTTTTTATAGGCAAGATGTGCTAAACAGACATATTGGGTTTCTACACCATCGCACTAGCATTGAGTAGTAACCAGTAAATAACATAAATACAGTATACTGACTAAAATAAAATGTCTATTATGAAATAACTAATGGCGTTCACGTTGTTCATGTCGTAGGCTTGTCAACCACTGAAGCCTTTGAGGCAGTGATTAACATGGAGCACGAGGCAATAATTAGTGGGTTTAAATGCCTTTACTGGCTGCTAAAACAGGAAATTGCCCACCATTACTTGGCTGTGACTGCTTCTCCAGACTGCAGGTAAATGATTTGAATGTATATTTTGTGATGTTGACGAAGTTTTCAAAACACTATAAATGTTAAGTGCTGTATTACTCTGTCTTTTTTTAGATTGACAAGAGGACCAATTATAGATCCCACAAAATTGTTGATGAGATGTTGGAGATCGGCCAGTGTTGTGGAAAAACCAATTCTAGAGGCCATCCGACTCTCTACTGCCACTGGCCTTCAGGTGGATGAGTCCATGGATCTGTCCATGACCAGGCAACTGGATATACATAGTAGTACTACTACGGTACTAGTAGTTTTACAATGAATATAAATCTGACCTTATGCTGGAAAAATGAAAATAATATTAATAAAACATTTTTAGGTACCTGTACAGAGAAGGCCAACCTTTTAGTCAGTTTCCTGACATGGTGCCACTAAATGATGGGAAGGCAGAGACCATTGAGGGGCCACCTGGTGATCACAGTCAAAACCAAACCAACAGATTGAATGTCTGGTTTGGGGACAGATGGTGCTGCTGTGATGACAGGTAAGAACTGAAAATAAGTTTAATTTGAGGTATAGTTACTACTCATCTTTAACTAAGTACTGATTGTTGTAATATCGATCTTAAAGGACGCCAGAATGGTGTCACCAAACAGCTGACAGACTCCTGGCCACAGCTCGTGTTTGTGCAAACTAATAATTTTTCTTTGAGACAAACTGTTTGCAAAAATGGGCTAAACAAATTGCATTTTCCTGCTTTGCCTTTTCTACATTTTAAAATAATTTTCCACACCAATGTCTTGGATTTTATGTGTCCTCTCGATGTGTTCTTTGGACATTAGGAGGTGAAGGACACAAGATGGCTGCCCCAAGACACAGCCTGTTACGAAGGACAACAGGACCAGGCAGGCCTTAATAGGCAATTGACAATCAGCCAATCAGAGGCCACTATGCTCTGCTGGTCTGCAGGGGAGCAGTCTCAGTTTTCTGTGTTTTCAAGAAAGGTTCAGAAGAGAGAGTTTGGCTTTTGGTGTGTTGGATTTGTTCCTTTTTTCCTGTGTGCGTGCATTTACACGTAAGTAATATGTTATTTGTTTAGTTTACTGATTGTGGATAGTATGGTAGTTGACTGAGTTATTAATGTTATTAATGTAGTGACATAGTTTGAGTTTGCTGTTGCATGTTTATTCAGAAATGTGTTTTATGTGCTATTATGTCAATCCTTTCTTGTGATATTGTATATTTTATTATTTACACATTTTAATTGGTTCCTGTTTCAGAACCACACACACTCGTACTCAAGATATGCAACTTGGTGTACAAATAAAAGGAGGAAAAGGAATATTTGGTCTTGGACTGCATTCTGACCGATGCCCCCCTGGCGGCCACAACATTCATCCGCCATTGAAATTTATACAGTCCTTTAATCATCAAAACACAGCCATTTCAACTCTTCAGAGGAACCTGGCAGCTGTGCTGCAGCTCTTGCTGAGGAAGCAGAGAAGAAGGACCCTGTAGCAAAGGGCATTTAAACGTACTGAGAGGAGGTGGAGAGGCCACATCACCAGTGATCTCACACGGACTGTCAACACCTCCCACCTGGTGAAGCATCCCCAAACAATAAAAAGAGCTAAAAGCTAACAAACAGAGTAAGAGACATCAGTTAAAAGCCAAATTAAAGAGGTGGGTCTTGAGCCTCCTTTTAAAAACACCAACAGTCTCTGTGGTCCTGATGCCCTCTGACAGGTTCTTACATAGACGTGGACCATAGCGGCTGAATGCAGCCTCCCCGTGGGTCGTCGTTCTCACTCTAGGAATAATTAAAAGGCCAGAGGACCTCAGGATCCACAAGGGTTGATATGATAAAAGCAGGTCTGATAGATAAGATGGCCCAAGACCATTGAGACACTAAAAAGCACCTTAAAACTGATCCTGAAACATGTGAACATGCCTTTTCTTTGAAATACATTATATATATACACAGTGCCATGATAAAATTTTTTGCTCAAATTCTTATTTTTTGCATATTTTCTGTACTTTAATGTTCAAGACCATCAAACAAATGTAAATATCAGACAAAGGTAACCAAAGTAAACACAAAGTGCAGCTTTTAAATGATGATTTAACGTTTTAAGGGAGAGAAGCTGTCCAAACCTACCAGGCCCCATGTGAAAAAGTAATTGTTAAATCACGAATTAACTGTGGCTCATCTCATTTTTTGGAAAGCTGAGCGCATCGCAGACGCTTTGGAATGACTTACTGAAGTTTTACACACACCGTTGATCTTCCAGTACAACTGTGTCCCACCGCCTTCTTTGATATCTGTTAATTTGTTTGCATGACTTGATAATATCCTCTCTGTTAGTTATTTGTGTAGAATTATTATTTGCTTATTTATCATACTTTCTCAAGGCTAATTAGCAGCTTATTTATTAGATTTGGTTAACACTATGGGCACCTGAGGTCTACTTAGGTAGGCAGCAGGCATAGGACCAGCATGCACCTGGGTGGGCCTGTGGTAGCAGGAGGATGGCGCCTTCGTTCTTTTGTTTGTTTGCAGGCCTGGTATTGAATAAAACAAGAAGAAGCGCAACAACCTGGTCTGGATGATGACCCCTATGCCTGTGTAAACCACATACCCATGGTGCACCAGTGGCCTTTTATCATTTAGACAAACAGCCACGACATCCTCATTTCATTGCCTGAGTCGTTACATACAAAAATGTTGAACTAAAATCCGTCCAGCTCCTCCTCGCTGCTTTGCAATGGATGATATTCGCTGTGATGTAGATGAAAACATGTGGCCGGACACACGGGAACATCTGGATGAGTGATGTACAGTACTGTCTGTATGTGCAAATGTTAATAGTGACGTGAGAAACGCAACAAAGCCACTGAGAAGAGCTGTCACTGCTATGTAATGGATGCCAGTGTAGTCGTTTCATGGTGAAGTAATGGCTCGGCTCTAACTTGTCTCCTGACCAGTGGAAAATCAAACAGGTTCTCAGGAGGAACCAGATCTGGACCAACTAATCACCAGAACCTGGTTCTTCTTGGTGGAAACGCCCCATCTGAGGGGCTACAAGACCAACTTTCCCAGTTACGTGGTGTTGCATCATACTACTAATTAAATCCTATACCGTTATTCTATGAGCCACAACGCCACACAGTTCACCGACTTGATAGTTAATTAACTTGAACGGTGGTTTGCAGGCAGAGCTCAACATCTTACCGTACCGTTTCCTCGTGAGCGCAGCGGAAAAAGTTGCCAACTACCCAGAAGTGTTGCATCAGGGTCGGTCGAAAACTATCTCACGGCACGACACGTACAAACGCACGTCTGTAAAGAGACAAATACAGTTACTAAACCGTTATATTCTTGATATTGTTAGTTTTTTTAACAGCAAACCACCAGGCTGGCCTGAGCCGGCTGTAGTTTCTTACCGTAAGTTCTGATGTAGAGCTCCTCCTCCATTAGTTGTGGTAAATCTTCTCGTTCTGGATAAACGGGATCTTAAATATTTATTTCCGGTGTTGAGTTTCGGAGGCAACACATGAAGTAAGTCCAGAATCATCCCAGCCAGGCTCCAGGTTTAGTTTCCGCAGCTGTGCCCGTTATGAGCGACAAGCGTCCAACAGTCCCCGGCCGCCTCTGTGGGACAGGAAATGCATTACAAAATAAAATCGCCTAGGCACTTCCGGTGGAATTAATTTTCACGCTAATGCATTAATTATTTAGCAATACAACGTAAAATCTACCAGACCATTTTTTCTATGGTATATATATCGTTTTAATTTATATATTAAACTTGTGATCATTTTGAGAATGAGCTTGCTAATAGAATAATCCTTAAATGTTATTTTTAATGCACAGTTACAGTCATAAGAATAGAACAAAGACGTGCTACAGGTCATGAAGACAACAGAAAAATTACTAATATAATGACAATGACCGAGGACATTGAATAATATAAAGTGATGAATAATTTTTTTAAAAATACACCGTTAGATACCCATAAAAGTACTTATATCCTGCTACAGAACCGTCAGAGTCAGATTTTAAAAAGTCCAGCCGAGCTATGGCTGCTGTCGGGGACACTCACATCTCCGACATCGTTGGAGTAAATTTTTAATCAGAATTTATCCTGATAAATTGAACACAGATTTGATGTTTATACAACCACTTTCTCCCCTCAAATAATCTTAAAACTAAATTTTGTGTCACAGTCACTTTAGTACCGTGGACAAGTACGTATATTGAGAAACAGCCACAACCACTCGCGTTAAATGGCTGCTTCTTCTTTTGATTTAATTAGGGGTTTGCAAACCAACTTCACATGCGTCACCGCCACCTACCGGACTGGACGCTTTAAATGTCCTTTTCTCTTTTTTACCCGTTACTTCCTGTCCTCACAGTGCAGCCAGGTGCCTCTCCAACAGCGGATGGTTGTTGGCGGTTTGGCAGGTGGAACGCTGAAGGCTGGAGACGAGCAGAAGCCGGGGAACCAGGGAGATCCTTCCAAGAGGGGGGTCCGAAGAGGCAGTCGCCAGAGGGTTTGGAGGTGTCAAGTGGAGCCAAGGTTTGAGATCCCAGAGCAGCCATTTACAGAGGCTAAGTACAGAAAATGATGTAATTGCGCTTAGGCTTAGTGATGATTTGAAAATATTATGTTAAGTAATGATTTGAAACAGTTTATAATTATTAGGAAGATTAAAAATGATTCTTTGTAACCAGAATTCTGCAGCCTGAAAAGAGGAACTTAGCTGTGTATCAGCTTAGAAACAGGATATGGAGTAAAATGTCTGTGCTGAAGTGTGTGTCCTTAAGTTTTCAATAACTTTTAATGATCAAGTGATTGGAAAGTTGTCTCAGTTGATTCAGATGGTGTGATGATTCTAAATATATAATATAAATGAAATTTGAAGTAATTTTAATATGTTTCTCTGAGCAGCTGACAAAAAAAAGAGGAAGTCCAGTCCTCTTACTGTGTCGCAGCCTGCGCTAGGAGAGTCAAGGACTTTTCTCAGCTCATTTTGCCATCGTGTTGGATTTTTGAACCCAAGGACATCGAAAGGATTGTGGGAGGAAGCTGGAGTACCTTGGGGCTAATGCTGACATCTAATCACAAATGACACAAAGAAAAGGTTGTACAAAATGACCAGAAGAGACTCAAAAAGCTCCAAAAGGAGGCAAAAAACCCACCACCCATCTGACTACCGAGCTGTCTCTGATAGACAGCTCAGTCCAGTAACACCTTAATGCACTCTCTAAGCACAAACACTTCAATTAGGGATGCACCGATCTTATCCCGATACTTGAATTTGGATATCTGCCGATACCGATACTATTCAGACACCTGTTTGCTTTAATATTATCTTTATCATTATTGTTGATTACCTCCGCCTACAAGGGGGAAACCCAAGGTAGGAGGTTATGCGATCGTCGAAATCCAAATCTCTGTCGTAAAGCTCAGGGCTGTAGCTCCTTTTAGCTTCTCAGCTAACTTGGTTGACACTCGGTTCTATAGTTCAGGGAGCTTCTAGTAAATATCTCCTGGATGGTAAACTATATCTTGGGTGCAAGTGCAACCCTTTGTTTTCTCCAGCTGATAACGGTTGGTTGTCGAGTACAATGAAGCTGAGCAGCTTCTCGGTGATCCTGTTAGCTTTCACGTTGTCTGGAGGGAGTTTGCCTTGCTGAAGTGATTCCAGCTCCTTTCATCTTTCTGTCCCGTGGCTAACAAACCGCCGTGCTCTTTACTGTGATGCTTTTTCAAATGTTTGATTGAGTTTGTTGTATTGTAGGTTGTGACGGAGCTTCAGCCTCTGGCTACAACGGCTTTGCAAACACTGAACGTTGCTGTTTTGCTCTGCAGCGTCGCTAAGGTCAAATATTTCCACACAGCTACGATGAGAAGTTAGCCACAGTGCTGCTAAACGCTCGCTTGCTAGCTGGCTGCAAACTGTGGAATGGATTTCCTGAATGGAGGCGTGTCGTTACGTTTCATTGAGAAAATTTCCGATCCGTGAATTACGTTGGTATCGGAACCCGATACCGAATCAGGCCGGCCCCATCCCGAACTACAATACACTAAATACACACTATACAATACAGAGATGACCTCATGAAACCGAACAGTGGAGGTAAAACGTGTAACAAATTATTTTTATAACTTAGAATGCAAGTATAAATAGTAAACTTCAAAAACCAATGTACAAAGTTAGCAAACAACACAGTTACATACACGATTTTAATTAAAATACAGGAAATTCCCAGGCACTTTTCTACAACTATTTACTAAACCATCAGGTGTCACAGTGAGATTATAATGTTTGTGCATCACGGCGGCTGCAGAAATGACGAGACTTTTTTCGTTGGTCTCGTAACTTTAATGACAGCTGGCATCTTACAACTGGCACATGTCACTAGTCAAGTAACAACTGATATTGCTTTGCTTCCTGTATAACAGCTTCAAAATAAAAGGCACTGTGTTCCAATCAACATCACATTTACTCCCCCTTTTCTCAAATAAAAGACACTTGATTTAACTCTTATCAAACAGCACATTGCATATATGTAAATAATACAGCCTGTAATCAAAACAGTATCATCTGTAAACATTACAGTAACTTGCTACCGAACATTGTGCTTACTTAAAACATTAAGCCTTTAGTGCATAAAGTCATGTACAGTTTAAACATCATGAATAACTCAATCAAAACATTGGTCCATGTAGCGTGTAACAGAAAGTGTCCTTCGTATAGTTAAACATAAAAATCAAAGACATTGCTCACATGACCAATAATCATCACACCGACTCAGTGACTGATCAGATTCTAGTCACTGTAGTCCTGTTTGGACCTCGCATCAGCATCTGAACTGTGTTGTGCAGCATTATTGAAAGGAGGAACTTTAATGCACATTCTGCGATGACACATTAGTTTGGCTGGTGAACACTCTGTGGTGTGGCAGTGATTGCTCCGACACATAAAACAAAAATACTACACGACACACTGACAATGTAATTCAAACGCACCAAATGCCACAAATTGATTGTGATTGCCGTTTCTCTCCGCCTCGGTAACTCCCCAAACTTGCCGCTCTCTCTTAGCAACCCAACTATATCATTTCCTGATTGGCTGATGTGGTTCACTTTCAACCAATAGGAAAGGTGGTTTTTCTAGGGGTTTCTTGCCAGCACTTTTGGGTTGCGAGCACTCTCCACCGAATCACCCGTTTTTACTGTTGAATCCTGCTCTAGACGCACTCCAAAGGCACTCCAAAGGCACTCCAAAGGCGAAAAAGTATGGTGTTTATCATTTGTCATAACTCTGGTTTTACTTGGCCGATCAACACAATTCAAAAACCGGTAGATAATTTGAAATCTGCACTTTGGACACAAGTTGAAACGGAGACTCAGTGAGGCTGTGTCTTGCTGCTACTTCATCTTAAATCGGTCATGTCATTTTGATGTACTCCCGCGTCTCTCGACTCCAGGCGGTTAAAGTTATTTGGCATTTCTTTTAAGAACTGTTTCAAAAAGTTCCTGCGAAAAGGTTCTTTCTGGAACTAAAAATGGTTCTTCTTTTGTATCACTGAGAAAAAAATGTCTTTGATTCCAGTTAGCACCTTCATTTTTCTGAGTGCTACTCAGATTGACAAGGAAAGGCTTGTGTGTTTGAAGTGGTCATTGTATAATCTGTTTTAGCTCTTGGTAACGACGTAGATACTCGTTCCATGCTTGCCCACTGTCATTCAGTGATGCCATCAATGTTCAGAGGCAAACTACTTTTTTACAGTGACTTTGTAGGGAACAGGACCTCCGAATGTAAACCCCAGGTAGAAAGTGATGTTTTCATTCCCACGACACACCGAAGGCGAGATTCTGAACTTTTCCTTACTTGGGCCTTCAAGGTACACGGCTCCATCTTCAGTCCACCCAGAAACCCTTTTCAGCATCTTGTCAGTCTGAAGGGCTTCCCATTCCTCACCAGGAAGCCCCTTCATTCGTTTTTCATTGACTGAGAGCCCCTTTATGGCACTTGCAAACTTGCTCCTTGGGACAAATCTGTCCAATCCATTTCCTTTGCCCAAAAAGAAACGGATGTAAGACATTTTCTTCTTCTGACGAATGTCTGTGATTTTCTTCAGGTAGTATTTTTCCAGGTACTTAACAGCTGATTGCACAGTTTCATATTTTTTGTCTTTCTCTTGTTCGGTGTCATGATCATCAGGCCAAAACAGCAATGTCAGCAAGAAGAGGGCAGATGGGAGACATTCTCCTTTGTCGGTGGGCAGCTGGTGACTGAGTGCCTGGAGATCTTTCAGAGGCGCTACCTGTGGAGCTCCTGGTGACAGGCAGTTCAGGGCAATGTGGGCAGCTATGTAGTTCACTATGTCGTTTTGGAGAAGTTTGGCTGTCAGTGGATCCCTGGGGTATGAAGACAGGATGGCCTCTAGAGAAGGCAATGCATGCTGGTTCTGCTGGTTAGTCAGTTTGCGGAAGATGAATCTTACGATATCCACACCGAGCAGAGAAGTCATCTTGCGTTTTGCATCATTCCTGTTCATGGTTTCATGATGTCCAACTGCTAATTGCTGACACTGCCGCTCCATTGCATTCTCTGCAGTCGCCACAGCAGCTGCTGTGTTTTGGGCTGTCTTAGGGATGTCGTTGTTTGTGTTGTGGATGTTTGAGGTTTTGATCGCCAGTGAGACAGCTGTCAGTGTCCACAGATTTGCCTCATCATGGTTTCCACAGTAACGATAAAATCGAGCAATTTGAAGTGCAAAGAATGCATCTTCGTAATAAAAACGGTGGTATGCGTCCTTGAGTATGTCAACGGCTCGGTCTTGGCTCTCATTTTTACACACATGCTCAATCAGAGGAGAAAACAAAGTGTCATTTTCATCCCTAACCCTGGATGGTTTAGTGAGAAGGTCTCTCAGAAACACCAAAAACTCCTCCTTTCCAAATCTGTTTTTGAACAGCACTTCCTCACCGAGCAACTCTTTGGCCAAACCACCTCGTTTTCTGTGGTCCCTGAGAAGTTGTTTGAGAATTTCCTCTGCAACTTTTGGGTGAAAGATCTTGACTGAGTTAAAGCACGTCTGTTCATCTCTGAGCTGCAGGAAGAGAAGGTGAGTCGACTCACTGAGAGACTTTTCAAACACCTGGAAGCGAAGTTTTTCTATGGGTGCACTCAAGCCAAGGAAGGCCTCACAGAGGGACAAAGAGATGGAAGAGTTTTGAACATAGGTGTTCATCAGTGCAACGTAAAGCAGGAGGCGAGTGTCAGCAGATTCAAGATCGATGCTTTGGAGCAAATGTGTCACAAAGTTTGTAACATACTCCTCCTTGAACTGACTACTCCTCAAAACGAATGTCAGAACAAACTGAGCTGGACATTGTTCCTCAAGTCCCTGCTGTTTTCTTGCAAACTTGCTTGTCTCTTGATCTGACAGTTTATGAATGACGGACACGTTTTCTAATGGAGACTCTGTGGTTTTCTTTTCTGGATTATGGGATCGTCTGCAGGCCAACACGATGAAACAGGGCTTTTCATAGTGGATTTTCCTGCTGTGAATGGCTTCCTCTAGTTCATTCCTGAGATCATTGAGGTATTTTTGCTCTGAGTCTTCAACGAGGAGCAGCACTGGGAGACACCTCTGTGGGTCTTTTTCGTCATGCTCTCTGAGCTGAGCTGCATGTTTCGCTACGAGATCAGCTGAGTATGAGGGCTTCACAACTGCACACCTCAGATCTTTTCGTTTGTTCCACAGAACCTGTCTCGCCACAGTGCTTCCACCACTTCCTGGATGATGGTAGATGTTGATTCTGTTCACAGGACTCTGCGTGGCGTTCAATTTCAAATCATCAAGAAGTTTGCAAACTTCGTTGTACGCATCCCTTTTGATCATCTTTCCAATGTATTCGCGCTCAGCAAGCCAGAAGTTTAGCCAGGTGACTTTCCCACCATGGTAGAAGTGCCTTTCAATGTTGTTTTTCTCTGCGTTGGCATAGTCTTTGGTTGTTTCATCACAGTGATCAACCGTCAGAATTTCCAGTGAGGACATCTCATCTTTCGCTTGTTTTCGAAGGCAGCATTTCCCTTTTGCAAATGTACTCAAGTGTTCGGTGGTGCGTGGCGTTACGCCTTGTATTTGCTTCACAGTTGCATTAACGTGACTCATTTTCATCCCAACAACACTGCGGTTGTTCACAGTTTCTGCTCCACACAATCCCTCTGCAAAACTTCGCCACTTCTGAAAGTTTTCCTCTGACTCACAGATGCACATGATGTCTTCATGGCCGCGCATTTCTGTGAAAAACGCATCCAAAGTGTACAAGAGTGGTTTCTCAACTGGTGACGTGAGAAGGAAAATGACCTGGAATGTACCTTTTGGGAAGATTTTCTTGCAGATCAAAGACACAGACTCTCGCATGAGACTCGTTGTTGTCTTGATCCAAGTCATTTCATCACATGAAGCTTCGTCTCCTTTGAAGTTGGTGCGGCCGTTACAGAAGATCCAACTAGTCTGGTCAAACAGATGCATTTTGCTCAAGAATTCTTTGATGCTTGTGTCATCAGACTTCCTAAAGCCCTCCAGGGAAAGCCTGTTTGTGGAAGGACGATGTTGAAGGTATTCCCCACAAAGACCTGACGTCTCTGAATCTGGATCAAAGTCAAACACGCAGAAAAGGTTCATGGTCATCAGCCAGTCAATGAGGCAGAGGTCATCGGGTTTGACTTTGTTTGTGACGAGTAAGAACCATTTCTCATTTTCAATAAATTTCTTCCCACTTGTAATGAGAATTGTGAGTTTCCTTCCAAGGTTTTGGTGGATCTCTGGGGTAAAGAGAGACTGACGTGTCTCTGCTTCTTGTCTTTGAGCATCCAGATCTTTGACCTGTTTGAAAAAACCCCAATGGTCTGCCATCACTGACTTTGTTTCTGCACCCATCCTTCGCAGAATTGCCTCCTTCTCATATTGAACTTTGTTAGTTGACTCGTTGAAGTTTGGCAGACAAACTTTAAATACCTTGCCCCTAACAATGCTTATTGAAGGCACTACGTCAACCTCTACCACATACGTCTTTTCTGTACTTTCTCTATCCATAACCTCAATGAACCTTGGTGGTCGCACGCACTGGTATACCTCCTCCTTGTTGGAAGAGAAACCCTTCTCATAGCATTTCAGAGCATCTGCATAGATATCTTTCTCTTTTGCCGGGATACCAATTATCTCACCATGTGCAAACTTTGGATCTTCCTTGTTGTCCATCACACCAAAGTATATTGTGCCATTTGTTCTGGCATTCATGCATCCTATCCCAAATTTGAGAACCTCTCTGACAAATTTAGTCCGGAGTCTAGTATGATCCAATCTAACAGCTGTTAGCAAAGACTTAAACTCACGACAGGGGGATATCAGATTAAAGGCACCTGACTCAGGCGGCAGGACTCTGTGTTTTACATAAACGATATCAGGGTCTTGATCAAAGGGTCGAGCTTTGCAGTCCTCTGAAGTCCCCACATGTTGTTCCTGAACATTCTGTCTCCCATTTTGATCCTTCTCAGGTATCCGTCTACGAGGATCGTTTGTCGTTCCTGCTTTTTGTATTATTGTTTTCTGTTCCAACTCAGTTTTGTTGTCACTAGGAGATGTTTTCTTCTCCTGAGACTTTTGCTGGGACTTGATAAGCTCATCTCTCTTTTTTAAAATCAAATCGACAGACCCTGATTTCATGCCAACCCTTGTCAACAAAAAGTCCTCATCAAGTGTAAGAAGGCTTTGTCCATTTACTTCTTCTTCATGGAGTTTCTTTATGTCGTCCTCCGTCACTCCGAAAGATCTTAGCCAGGCGCTAACTTGAGATGCAGTCCATTTGTCTGGTGGCTGCTCAAGGTCTTTAGCTGTGCAAAACAAAAAGAGGAGGGGAAAAGAAAAAGAAGGTTTGGCCACAAATGATAGAAACGGAGATCTACAGCAGATTTCTTGCTACTTGCATGGCGGCCTACTCACCCATGATGCCGTTTCGCGTCTCGTTTTTGCCACGACAGTGTCAGTTATCGCTTACATTCACGTCCTTTTGCAAAGAAAAGTTCATACAGTTAACATTCAGCTTATCTTGGATAGAAATGCATGAAACACTATTCAACAGATAGATGTTAATTGTCTGCAGCAACTTTATATACCTATGAAATGTCCAGGTCAGGAGACAGACGTGAAATAGTCCAAGCCGAGATCTTTGAATCACTGTGAGGAAAAAGGAAGCCACACTGTTAAAAACTGAGATTTTTTTAAACAGTAGTTAACTGTAATTTTTAAAAAATATTTATTGTTATTTTACAGATGTTTCCTTTTGTAAAATTCCAGATAATATAAAGTTAAATCACAGATATAAAGTTAATTTACATTTCGATTAAACAAAGCAAGTTTCAAGGTCAAACTGTAAATACCACAACATGACAACATGTACTCTGTACCTCTTTTACAGAGGTTTTAACCGCATCTGCTGATGCGGTTGAAAGTGCAATGGCAACATCTTATGGTTGACAGTGAACACATGGGGGGGAGAGGTCAGGTGTATTTTCCATCATCTGAACGCCCAAAACCTCTACCTGTCTACACGCTAACAACTGTTACGGGACATGCCACGGAGAAAGGGTCAAAAAACGTTGGAAACTTTCTTTTTCCGAAGTTGGAGGAGCACTGGAGGAGACCATGAGCCGCTTGTTCACTCCCAGGCCAAGGGGAGTTCATCCCTGATGAACCGACCGAGCCGTGGCTCCATGATGAGGCAGAGCCAGTGTAGTTAGCATAGATGTTAGCACATCGTCGGAACAGCCTTCTGCAAGCCGCGATGGTAAACATCACACTAGCGGATTTAATCCAAAATGGTTAGCTGACCCTAAATTTATCGGATGGCTCTACAAGATTGAGTATGGTAAGCATGTTTTGTACGATATTAACATATTAACAATATTATGCTAATTTCATGTTGGTTTAGCAAATTTTGCTATTAAATCCAGCATTAGATACGCTTCGTTTCATAGCTGTGACTATTTTTGTGTCTTCTTAGGTATGTTTTGGCGGGTGTGTCGCAACCACCGCCAGCGGGCAGCGCAAGGATCCTCAACCAGAGTCTTCAGTGAAGCTCTGTGTACAATTTTTTATAGGCAAGATGTGCTAAACATACATATTGGGTCTCTATACCATCACACTAGCACTGACATGGCAACAAGCAAAAGCAAAAGTAACCAGTAAATAACATAAATACAGTATACTGACTAAAATAAAATATCTATTATGAAATAATTAATAGCGTTCACGTTGTTCATGTCGTAGGCTTGTCAACCACTGAAGCCTTTGAGGCAGTGATTAACATGGAGCACGAGGCAATGATTAGTGGGTTTAAATGCCTTTACTGGCTGCTAAAACATGAAATTGCCCACCATACAAATTATGGAGCCTTGCTTGATCTTGCCAGATTACTTGGCTGTGACTGCTTCTGCAGACTGCAGGTAAATGATTTGAATGTATATTTTGTGATGTTGACGAAGTTTTCAAAACACTATAAATGTTAAGTGCTGTATTACTCTCTGTCTTTTTTTAGATTGACAAGAGGACCAATTATAGATCCCACAAAATTGTTGATGAGATGTTGGAGATCGGCCAGTGTTGTGGAAAAACCAATTCTAGAGGCCATCCGACTCTCTACTGCCACTGGCCTTCAGGTGGATGAGTCCATGTATCTGTCCATGACCAGGCAACTGGATATACATAGTAGTACTACTACGGTACTAGTAGTTTTACAATGAATATAAATCTGACCTTATGCTGGACAAATGAAAATAATATTAATAAAACATTTTTAGGTACCTGGACAGAGAAGGCCAACCTTTTAGTCAGTTTCCTGACATGGTGCCACTAAATGATGGGAAGGCAGAGACCATTGAGGGGCCACCTGGTGATCACAGTCAAAGCCAAACCAACAGATTGAATGTCTGGTTTGGGGACAGATGGTGCTGCTGTGATGACAGGTAAGAACTGAAAATAAGTTTAATTTGAGGTATAGTTACTACTCATCTTTAACTAAGTACTGATTGTTGTAATATCGATCTTAAAGGACGCCAGAATGGTGTCACCAAACAGCTGACAGACTCCTGGCCACAGCTCGTGTTTGTGCAATCTAATAATTTTTCTTTGAGACAAACCGTTTGTAAAAATGGGCTAAACAAATTGCCTTTTCTACATTTTAAAATAATTTTCCACACCACTGTCCTGGATTTTATGTGTCCTCTCGATGTGTTCTTTGGACATTAGGAGGTGAAGGACACAAGATGGCTGCCCCAAGACACAGCCATTTCAACTCTTCAGAGGAACCAGGAAGCTGTGCTGCAGCTCTTGCTGAGGAAGCAGAGAAGAAAGACCCTGTAGCAAAGGGCCTTTAAACGTACTGAGAGGAGGTGGAGAGGCCACATCACCAGTGATCTCACATGGACTGTCAACACCTCCCACCTGGTGAAGCATCCCAAACAATAAAAAGAGCTAAAAGCTAACAAACAGAGTAAGAGACATCAGTTAAAAGCCCAATTAAAGAGGTGGGTCTTGAGCCTCCTTTTAAAAACATCAACAGTCTCTGTGGTCCTGATCATAGACATATATACGTCGACGCCGCATTGACTGTGGAGGGACGTGCCTAAAGCTCCGCCATCTTGGTACAGGACTAGCAGAGGGGGGAGTGAATGTGAGTCTATGGAGGTAAGAGATACTCCACAATCTTAAAGTAGAATTATTCACTGAATTTTTGACCGATTTCCAAACAGTTACAAACGGCACACATGTAGCTTTGACACAGGATGCTTGGATGTTTTAGAAATGCCGGTTTTACTACCTAAATATAAATTCTACTTAACGTTGTCAGCAGACAACCTTCTGACAGAGACCTGTCAGTAGAAACTGTAGTTGAAGGAGAGACAATAAACAACCTGACTAACAACTGTCACCGCAGTGACAGAGACCTGGCGATCAGTGTGATGCCGACGCCAGGCGTCAAAAATATCAACAAGATATGTCAGAAGAACTATGAAAATATGCCGGCACAACTGCCGGCATATTTTCCGGCATAACTGGAAAAGATGCCGGACTTTTGTGTCGCTTATGGGTGTTCAAGAAGCAGAACACACAAACCAGATCCCGTGGAATCACTTTTCACAGGTAAGGTGTACGTAAGAAGTAATACTAAGTGAGCAGGTTGTTAAATAGTGAAATAAATCCCGACAGGACGGACTGAATCTCTCCACTCCCACAATATAACCAGCTCACTTTACGTTATCCACGTATAGCACAGCTGCTCACTAGTGAAAGAACTAATTTGAGACTCTATTTTGGTTAAAATGCAATGTTATTCCATCTATAAACTGTCCCTGGTCTGGAAAAAACAGACCTTAGACTGCAGTGATTGATCAGTTAGAATATTAATGATAGATATTGGATGTATTTAATATGTACTTGTATTGTGTATTTAACCTTAATGTGAAGGAGAGAGTTTAAACATCTTCCTCTCCCGCATCTCCAAACACTCCAACGGTATTCTTCATGTTGTCTAATTGTTAAATACATTAACCACGTTAGTCCTGCAGAGAATGTTTGTGACAGTGAAAATGACCAATCTAAAAGCTCACATCAATCATCACATCATATAACGCATTCTGAAACATGTTGTGCTTTCAGATATGCTATTTTCTCTCTTTAGTTTCTTCTATAAGGGTTAAAGTGGTTAAATTACTCTTTTTAAATGTTTACAAAGGTGGCTGATTTCGGTTGATGGGAAGAAGATGCAAGGAAGCCCAGACTAAATATGGATGGGGGACACTGATGCTGGATGCCATGGCCATAAAAAAACAAGTGCAATACAATCCCCCAACTCAAATAATAAAATGATAATAGCAATATTAATCACAATAATAGTGATAATAATAAAATGATAATGATGATAGCCGTATTAATTATAATAATAGTGATAATTAAATGATGATAATAATAGAAATATTAATTATAATTAGATGATAAGAATAAAATGCTAATATTAGTATTATAGTATAATGATAAAACGACAAAGATAATAGCAATATTAATTATAATAATAGTGATATAATAATAAAATGACAATGATAATAGCAATAAGAATTATAATAATATTGATAATAATAATAACATGATTATGATAGTAGCAATAATAATTATAATGTGATAATAACAAAATGATCATGAAATAACAATATTAATTATAATAATAGTGATCTAATAATAAAATTATAATGATAATAGCAACATTATAATATTAGTGATCTAATAATATACTTATAATAGCAACAACAACAACAATAATAATAATAAAATGCAATATATACCTACAAGTAATTCTCTGAATAAAGATCTAAACATTTTCTGGCTTGATTTTGTTCTATTTATGTCTGCCTGTCCGTCCTCCATGTCTGACATTTGTAACAAACAATATATGTTGACAACTGATGGATTTATGATCACTTTTATAGTGCAGACATGTCATTCCTCTATAGACGTAATGCACTGTGGGGGCGAGTGGCACTGTACCAAGATGGCCGCCGCGTAGGCACGTCGGCTCCAATCGGCAGCAGCAGTCAACGTGGCGTCTACGTATATATGTCTATGGTCCTGATGCCCTCTGACAGGTTCTTCCATAGACGTGGACCATAGCGGCTGAATGCAGCCTCCCCGTGGGTCGTCGTTCTCACTCTAGGAATAATTAAAAGGCCGGAGGACCTCAGGATCCGCAAGGGTTGATATGATAAAAGCAGGTCTGATAGATAAGATGGCCCAAGACCATTGAGACACTAAAAAGCACCTTAAAACTGATCCTGAAACATGTGAACATGCCTTTTCTTTGAAATACATTATATATATACACAGTGCCATGATAAAATTTTTTGCTCAAATTCTTATTTTTTGCATATTTTCTGTACTTTAATGTTCAAGACCATCAAACAAATGTAAATATCAGACAAAGGTAACCAAAGTAAACACAAAGTGCAGCTTTTAAATGATGATTTAACGTTTTAAGGGAGAGAAGCTGTCCAAACCTACCAGGCCCCATGTGAAAAAGTAATTGTTAAATCACGAATTAACTGTGGCTCATCTCATTTTTTGGAAAGCTGAGCGCATCGCAGACGCTTTGGAATGACTTACTGAAGTTTTACACACACCGTTGATCTTCCAGTACAACTGTGTCCCACCGCCTTCTTTGATATCTGTTAATTTGTTTGCATGACTTGATAATATCCTCTCTGTTAGTTATTTGTGTAGAATTATTATTTGCTTATTTATCATACTTTCTCAAGGCTAATTAGCAGCTTATTTATTAGATTTGGTTAACACTATGGGCACCTGAGGTCTACTTAGGTAGGCAGCAGGCATAGGACCAGCATGCACCTGGGTGGGCCTGTGGTAGCAGGAGGATGGCGCCTTCGTTCTTTTGTTTGTTTGCAGGCCTGGTATTGAATAAAACAAGAAGAAGCGCAACAACCTGGTCTGGATGATGACCCCTATGCCTGTGTAAACCACATACCCATGGTGCACCAGTGGCCTTTTATCATTTAGACAAACAGCCACGACATCCTCATTTCATTGCCTGAGTCGTTACATACAAAAATGTTGAACTAAAATCCGTCCAGCTCCTCCTCGCTGCTTTGCAATGGATGATATTCGCTGTGATGTAGATGAAAACATGTGGCTGGACACACGGGAACATCTGGATGAGTGATGTACAGTACTGTCTGTATGTGCAAATGTTAATAGTGACGTGAGAAACGCAACAAAGCCACTGAGAAGAGCTGTCACTGCTATGTAATGGATGCCAGTGTAGTCGTTTCATGGTGAAGTAATGGCTCGGCTCTAACTTGTCTCCCGACCAGTGGAAAATCAAACGGGTTCTCAGGAGGAACCAGATCTGGACCAACTAATCACCAGAACCTGGTTCTTCTTGGCAGAGGCGGGGCCACCGGGGTGGCTGGGGGTGGCACCGGCTACCCCTAAAATCTGACTAGCCACCCTGCTGGCCCCCCCACTGAGAGATTAGGCATGTGCTAAAATAATATTATTTTATTTTTTATCAACCCAAAGTTGAAACACTGTGCTTGTAAAGCGTTCTGAGTTTTGACACCGGAGTTGGCAGGTCCGCCTACTAGAACCGCAGTGGCGTTCTACAGCCTCGGCGCCGCTTGGCAGTGCCCGGCGGCGGCGCATGGGACTATTCCATCCATCCATCCATCCATTATCTATACACCGCTTAATACTCGGCAGGGTCGCGGGGGACTGGAGTCTATCCCAGCCGACTCAGGGCGAAGGCAGGGGACACCCTGGACAGGTCACCAGTCTATCACAGGGCTACATATAGAGACAGACAAACACACTCATTCACACCTACGGACAATTTAGAATCATCAATTAACCTCGGCATGTCTTTCGACTGTGGGAGGAAGCAGGAGTACCTGGTGAAAACCCACGCATGCACAGGGAGAACATGCAAACTCCACACAGAAAGACACCAAGCGTCCTAACCGGGACGCGAACCAGCGATCTTCTCGCTGTGAGGCGACGCAGCTGTTCGAATATCAAAATTGTAATCTGAATACAACCACAACGAACGAATACTCTGATCTTCCTATATTGGGGACCAGCCCTAATATTAGGTTTGTAAAGCAGCTAAGCTACCATACTGTTGGTTAGCTAACTTGGCTACTCCAGGCTACTTGGAACTACACCGTACTTGGCCTTAAGGTCAGCCTCATTTCATCTTGCTGAAATCTCCTGCTGCTTATTTATCATCAAATCAAAAATCAAAAATCAAATTGAGACGTCTTGTTAAAACTAAGTAGTTGTTTTTGACACAGGGCTGTTTGTCCTCAAACACAGGTTGCAACAGAAGTCCTATTTAGCAAAATTAAACCAAATTTTTTAACAGGAAAATTTCTTGTCTCCCCGAAAATGTGTGCAACGACAAAATGACTAATATTAAATGTAACCAACTACTCTTGAATTAGCTATAGAAAGTAAATTAGAGGTTAGTGGATGAACGGAGTAAAATAAATACCGTTAATATCTTTTTTATACAGTCAGTTTTGCTCCTCTTGCTGTAGTAGGGGCCATGATGACATTGAAGTTGGGCCCTCTGTTGTTTTGATTTAGGCTGGAGAAAGGTACAGTCTTGTTTTTGACCTGGTTTAGTTCAGGTGCATTCTTTTTTATTTTATTTTTTAGTAAAACATATTTTCAGGACCAGCTCCTGGTTTAAACACACTATGCAGTTGTTTACAGCCACAGCCACATTATCAGAAAGGTCCTAATATTAGTCATTTCATTTTAAGAGGTTAGTGATTAATTTCCTATCTTTATTATATTGTACTATGTTTATTCAGTTGTAAGATGTTATGTGTCATCTTACCAAATATTGTTTGTTGCCACCATAAGCCAAAAGCAAGCCAAGAGCCTGTGTATTTTTAGGCAGATATTTTACTAGTTGACTGATTAATGTTTCACTAAATAAGAGTGAAGTGAAAAATTTACAGTTTCTAGACATTTCACTGATTCAAATGCATTTTTTTTGCAGGAAATATTTTAATCTAGCATTACTTTGTTGACATAAACACAATATTTTAACGTATTAGTTAATAACCTGTAAAATCAATGACCATAGCACAATTTAATATATTATTGTTAATTTATCATGCCACCCCCCTGAAGTCTGTGCCCCTACCTGCCCCCCCCTAAAAAAAATCCTAGTCCCGCCCCTGCTTCTTGGTGGAAAAGCCCCATCTGAAGGGCTACAAAACCAAGTTTCCCAGTTACGTGGTGTTACATCATACTACTAATTAAATCCTAGAACGTTATGCTATGAGCCACAACGCCACACAGTTCACCAACTTGATAATTAATGAACTTGAACGGTGGTTTGCAGGCAGAGCTCAACATCTTACCGTACCGTTTCCTCGTGAGCGCAGCGGAAAAAGTTGCCGACTACCCGGAAGTGTTGCATCAGGGTCGGTCGAAAGCTTTCTCACGGCACGACACGTACAAACTCATGTCTGTAAAGAGACAAATAAAGTTACTAAACCGTTCTCTTCTTAATACTGTTAGTTTTTTTTACAGGAAACCACCAGGCTGACCTGAGCCGGCTGTAGTTTCTTACCGTAAGTTCTGATGTAGAGCTCCTCCTCCGTTAGTTGTAGTAAATCTTCTCGTTCTGGATAAACGGGATCTTAAATATTTAATCCGATGTTGAGTTTCGGAGGCAACACATGAATCAAGTCACCCCAGCCAGGCTACAGGTTTAGTTTCCGCAGCTGTGCCCGTTATGAGCGACAAGCGTCCAACAGTACACAGACCGCCTCTGTCAGGACAGGAAATGCATTACAAAATAAAATCGCCTAGGCACTTCCGGTGGAATTAATTTTCACGCTAATGCATTAATTATTTAGCAATACAACGTAAAATCTACCAGACCATTTTTTCTATGGTACATATATCGTTTTAATTTATATATTAAACTTGTGATCATTTTGAGAATGAGCTTGCTAATAGAATAATTCTTAAATGTTGTTTTTAATGCACAGTTACAGTCATAAGAGCGGAACAAAGACGTGCTACAGGTCACGAAGACAACAGAAAAATTACTAATATAATGACAATGACCGAGGACATTAAATAATATAAAGTGATGAATAATTTTTTTTAAAATACACCTTTAGATACCCGTAAAACTACTTATATCCTGCTACAGAACCGTCAGAGTCAGATTTCAAAAAGTCCAGCCAAGCTACGGCTGCTGTCGGGGACACTCACATCTCCGACATCGTTGGAGGAAATTTTTAATCAGAATTTATCTTGATAAACTGACCACAGATTTGACGTTTATACAACCACTTTCTCACCTCAAATAATCTTAAAACTAAATTTTGTGCCACAGTCACTTTAGTACCGTGGACAAGTACGCATACTGGGAAACGGCCACAACCCCTCGCGTTAAATGGCTGCTTCTTTTGATTTAATTAGGGGTTCGCAAACCAACTTCACATGAATTACTGCCACCGGACTGGACGCTTTAACAGTCCTTTTCTCTTTTTACCTATTACTTCCTGTCCTCACAGTGGAGGTCTGCAGTTGTTGGCGGTTTGGCAGGTGGAACGCTGAAGCCTGGAGACGAGCAGAAGCCGGGGAACCAGGGAGATCCTTCCAAGAGGGGGGTCTGAAGAGGCAGTCGCCAGAGGGTTTGGAGGGGAATGGAGTCCTGAGCGGTTCCGGTTAATTTCTTCTGAGGGAAGGAGGATTCGGCAGACGGAGATCCAAACTGGAGACAGAAGAGTTTTGTGTCGACCTGCTAAATCAAATATTAAGGTTAACATGCTAAAATATTATTACTTAAACTTCCAGATTTGGAAACAAAGGTATTTGTGGTCACAATAAATGTTTACGCAGTTTACATTTTAAATTTTGGTTGTCTTTTTAGATCTTTATGGCTGTTTTTGCATCTTTTCATGGTAGTTTGTCGTCACGTTTTGATAGTTTTGACTCAACCTTCTCAGTAAAACAGTCGAAAATAATGTTTTGTTTGTGTCATTTCCTGCCAGAGGTAACCTCAGACAAATAGAATTCAATATAAATCCAAACTTGAGAGGAACGCTGATAAAAAATAAGTTTGTGAACAGACACCAGACCAAACATTAAGAGATGAAGCTGCCACCAGAGGGCAGCAACAGACTTCCTCTCAGCCTTCTTCTTCTTCTTCTTCTTCTTCTTCTTCTTCTTCTGTCTGGTGCTTCAGTCAGTCACAAATGAAAACTGCTGTGAGACTGAAATAGGCGGACATTTTCTATCACATTCAGGCTGTTTCACATCGTCTAGTGATCGTTTAGCGTCGTATATCAGTAATTTAGCATCCATCTTTTGGAGATTTTGCATCACGTTTTAGTTGTGTTGCGTCTGTCGTGGTTGTTTTATAACTTTTCGAAGGTTGTTTGACATTTTAACCTCCGGCTCCAAACCCAACACAATCCTGTGAAGCAGCACATTTAGGTTAAAACAAACACCTAGTATCTATGCCTTCAACATTTTAAGTCGCAAAACGAGAAAATGAAATGAGAAAAACGCAAAATACAAAAAACGAGACGCAATAAGATAAAAATGAAAGTTAAAATAGGCTAAAAGACAATGAAAGATATAATACACTGCATACTTACTGCTGATTGAAACATTGATTTTAGTTGTTAGCATACTAAATTTGAAATTTCCATTTTCCATTACATTCATCTTTTTTTCCATCATGATGCTTCGCCTGCTGGTTGTCTGAACAGTTTTTTGGTGGAAAATTAATCAAAACATAAATGAAGCCTGCTCAAACTTAGCTACAAGCTCATGCTCCAGCAGGGCTGCCCTTTGTCACCGGTTCTGTTCGTAACTTTTATGGACAGATTTTCTAGGAGCAGCCGGGGCCCAGAGGGGGTCCGGTTTGGGGACCACAGGATCTCGTCTCTGCTTTTTGCGGATGATGTGGTCCTGTTGCCTCCGACGTACACTGGGACGGTTTGCAGACGAGTGTAGAACAACTGGGACCGAGGTGGTTTGCCCTCTCCGGGTCGGTGGAGAGTCCCTGCCTCAAGTGGAGGAGTTTAAGTATCTCTGGGTCTTGTTCTCGAGTAAAGGGGAGGATGGAGCGTGAGGTTGACAGGCGGATTGGTGCAGCGTCTGCAGTCATGCAGTCGCTGTTTTGGTCCACCGTGGTGAAGAAGGAGCTAAGCAGAAAGGCAAAGCTCTGTATTTACCGGTCAGTCTACGTTCCTACTCTCACCTATGGTCATGAACTTTGGGTCATGACCGAAAGAACGAGATCCCAGATACAAGTGGCCGAAATGAGTTTCCTCCGCAGGGTGGCTGGGTGCTCCCTTAGAGATCGGGTAAGGAGCTCAGTCACCAGGGAGGAGGTTGGAGTAGAGCCGCTACTTCTCCACATTGAGAGGAGTCAGCTGAGGTGGTTTGGACATCAGTTTCAGATGCCTCCTTGACGCCTCCCTGGGGAGGTGTTCCTGGCTTGTCCCACCAGGAGGAGGCCTCGGGGTAGACCTAGGACACGCTGGAGGGACTATGTCTCTTGGCTGGCCTGGGAACACCTCGGGGTCCCACTGGAAGAACTGGAGGAGGTGTCTGGTGGGAGGGAAGTCTGGGCCTCTCTGCTTAGACTGCTGCCCCCGTGACCCGGCCCTGGATAAGCAGAAGATAATGGATGGATTTTTATGGCATATTTACTGATCTCCACAGGTTTTTTTTTTATTGGATTCTGTATTTTTATTTCGTTTTATGACAATATAAAGCATCCTGTACAATGACAATAACCTCTAGCTCACTCTTGAAACAAACTCATGAACACTTTTAACACAGTTTTAATGGTTTTACTGCTTCATGTCAGAACTTTAAACTCTCACCGGTAATATGAGTTTCTTATCTGCTTTCTGAGGAAACACAAAGAGACTTTATGAAGCTGTTCTGAGGAACCGGAGACAGAAATCAGTCTGTTATGTAAGAGTCTTATCAGCTGAATTTTGGAAGGCCAGAGTTAAACAATCACTGTGTCAACAAATAAATGAGTTGCTATCAGCTCTAAAAAGTAATGGCTTTTCCTCCGAACCTCTTACTAATTTCAGTAAATGTTCCAAGGATCCAACATCTGAGCAGGAATCAAGGATGAGAGAAAAGCTGAAAACAGAATTCAGACTTAGTTTGTTCCTCTGGAGAATTTGGTTTGATTTTGCTAAACAGGACTTCTGTTGCAGCTGCGTTTGAGGACAAACAGCTCTATGTCAAAAACAACTCCTTAGTTTTAACAAGACGTCTCAATTTACAGCTTTGTGACAAGAAATAAGCACCAGGAGATTCCAGCAAGATCAAACAAGGCTGACCTTAAGGCCAAGTACGGTGTAGTTCCAAGTAGCCTAGAGCGGCTAAGTTAGCTAACCAACAGTATGGTAGCTTAGCTGCTTTACAAACATAATATTAGGGCTGGTCCCAAATATCCGAATATCTGAATATCTGAATATCCGAAGATTCATTGGTTATGGTGGTATTCGGATAACAATTTTGATATTCGAATAGTCCTGCGCGCCACCACCAAGCGCCGCTGAGCGCCGCCAAGTGCCGCCGAGCGCCGCTGAGCGCCACCGAGCGCCACCGAGGCTGTAGAACGCTGTTGTGGTTCTAGTACGCGGACCTGCCAACTCTGGTGTGAGAAACTCAAAACGCTTTCCAACAGCACAGTGTTTCAACTTTGGGTAGATAAAAATAAAAGTAGAAAAGCACTCAGAGAGCACAGACCTCCATCAAGCAGCTTCAGTCCACCTCCAACACAATCTACCAATGAGAGAGTGTTAGGTTCAAAACCTGAAAATACACACAGCACAGGAAGGAAGACAGCACTCACGAGCTCAGGTCTTTTACTTGCGCACAAGGAGAGAACGGACACTACAGCTCTGCAGTATGCATCACTACAGCATTCCAGCTCTCTGACAGTCCTTCTGTCCTTGGCTCTTTTTATTTAGTAAACAATCATGTAACACAGGGCGTCCCCACACGTCAGTACAAGAGTCAGCATAAGATAAGTGTCACTTACACAATCTTAATGGGTCAGTTCTGTTCTTTATTTTCTTTACTGTGAGTACATACAGCTTGGAATGTTTATGGTGATTCTCATATGTTTACAATCATGGTTGCTGACACGTATGGTTTGAAGTACTGACAGTCACTCAGTGATTACCTAATGAGTATAATTCTTAACATAAGCACAATTCTTCTAACAGAGAGTATCCTTAAATTTAAAAAAATCCTGGATCCAGACAGTGATCCGGATCAGTCCCAAAATGTCATAATTTGTTCCTCCATTTCACACGTTTCCTGAAAATTTCATCCAAACCCGACTATAACTTTTCAAGTTATTTTGAACACAAACAAACAAACAAAGAAATTAATTAATTAACAAACAAACCAACGCCGGCAAAAACGTAACCTCCTTGGCGAGGTAATAAACTAGACTGGGTGAAGAACACCGATGCCTTCTACAAGAAGGGCCAGAGTCGTCTGTATTTTCTGAGGCGGTTTTCTGAAAATAACAGAATGTCATCTGCGTAAAAAGAAATCTAATGATTGCAAACAACTTCACAAACTGAAAACAATAAGGGACCCAGAACAGAGCCCTGAGGGACCCCAGAGCTGATTAATATTATGCTCCTTCATAGTTATTCTGTGTTTGTATGAAGGGCCACAGTGGAACAACCTGAAATGATTCAAACTCTATTGTGTTTAACAAACAAATGCAGAAGTTCTGTTCTTTGACTTTGTTAAACAGTTGAGAGAGGAGCTGAGCCAGGTTATTCACACAGCAACAGGAACTTCGTTAATTATTAACATCTTCTGACGCATCAGTTTTACTAACCTGAACACAGCAAACAGAGCTGCTGCAGATCCACAGCATCTAACGTGGAAATTTTCAGGATGAATCAGCGCCGTCAGAGCTGTCCATACATTTACAATTACACAAAACCATGACATTTTTCCTGGTGTGTAACGTGGAATATTTTCAGAGTTTCTCCTTTAATGCGATAATACTTACAACAGTGGAATTACTGCAAGAATGGAACTGATCTGATCAATTAAATCAATAAAAAAATGAGGTTATGGACAGTTGGCCGGATAATAAAACCCAGTTTACTGTCCTCAGTTGACTCATTGGCTGCCAGCCATTTTCAAGCATTTTGACTGCTTTTTCAAGACCCACAGAATATTTTGTACTATGACCCTGTAAAATCTGAAACCAGATTGTGAAAGAATAGACTCTCTACTTTCATCAGTAAAAAAATGTTTGTTTCCACCTTGTTTCGTTCTTCTGTAATCAGCAGTTGAATAAAGGTTGGTTTCACTCAAAATGGGTTTCTGACCAAAAAGCTGAGAAAACAGCTTTTAGTGAAAAAAAACATGTCAAGCAGAACAGAGACTTTGAGGCTCATGTTTTTAGCTTTAGTGACACCTCAAACATCTGAACATTGGCTCCTTCTATAAAACAACAAAAACAACACTGAGAAAGGGCTTTTGATGGCAAAATTATTGTTGTTTTACAGATGTATAGCAATGTACAATGACAATTTTTAAATCTGACAAACATGTATGAACTTATTTCCAGGTTTGTGTTTATGGATGTGAATCTGGTGGGGTTGGGGTCTTCCTCACGACCTCTGCTGGATGGACGATCTGTAAACTGAACATGCTTCACATCAGTACTGGCAACATATTTTACAGGAGCCTATAAGACCTAGTGGGACTAAATGGCGTTCATGTGGTGTGGATTGAAGGAGGGGGACGGGAGGATTACATTGATGTCGGGACCGATTATCTCTCAAACCACGCTCAAAACGATAGCAATCAAAGTTAGCTAGCTAGCAAGTTTGCAAATCAAATGGATCTTTATTTATAAAGCAAGTTAGTTCTTACCTCCTTCATGTCTTTCTGGAGAATCTGGAACGAGGCTCTGCTGCTCCCGGTTGACCCAGATGGCAGCCTCTCATCTGAAGAATCTGGATCAGGTTCTGAATTCATCCGATCCAGATTCGTCTGGGCTGGGCTGGGCTGTGGAGAAATGCAGCGTCGTGAAATGCGTTGTGTATCACTGCTTGGGTTGATGATCGTCTTCTCTCACGATCATCAACCCAAGCGACTATTGACACTCTCAATACTCTATTTAGTGCCACACATGCTCTGATCCAGTCTGAGCTGCCTGAACTTAACCATCTTCTCTCGTTGCACCATTTTCTACTTTGTCAACTCTCGACCTCTTCTCGGCTATATGCTCATCTCTGCTCATCTCTCATCCAGATCGTTGCACTGCTGCCACCTACAGGGCTGCAGTTGGTCACTACACTACAGTACAAGTCTGATATTTATGGGAGAGCTCCGCCAGAATGTCCTCAACCGCCTCCCGTTGAAAAACATAATTGACGTATATATACGTCACTGTCAGCGAGGAGTTGGATTCGAAATGATGTATATTTACATCAATGGCAGTCAATGAGTTAATAAGCTGCTGATCCTTCACTTAGGTCTTGTTTTGGATGTATTGCAGGAATATCAGCATTTTATGGAACACGAGAGCATTTTTAAACCCTGTGGCAGAATAATACTGAAGTGTGGTCAGGCTATTCCACATAGTGCCGTCTCAGTGCTAGAGAATGGTCTGATTATACAAGACTACTGTTGGAAAGTTGTGAGTGGAGTGCTGTTGGACCATTCTACGATCAGACTAGTACAGAATGGTCTGACTGTGACGGCGGTGGGATCCAGGCTTCTGGATATAAGAGTGTCGTGTGTGTAAGAAGAAATATAGTGATTTCAAACGACTTCATACAGAGGTAACGTATAAAATTAGAAAAGCCCTCAGAGAGCGCATACCTCCACCAAGGAGCTTCAGTCCACCCCCAACACAATCTCCCAATTCACATATTTTCTATGGAACATTACAGATACAAATGTAATTACATACAGTTCAAATGTCCTACCAACAATGCGGCCTTCACCCCATCTGACCTAATTAACAGGCGTGGCCTCTAGCGCAGCAGCTCCTAACAGCCTCCCAGCTTCTTAGACAACCGGAGATAAGAATGCCGGCCCAACCGTGCGTATGTCGCTCAGGAAGGAAAGACAACTCCGCCACTGTCGCTGTCTGTCACGTGGGGACCCAAAATGTCATGTGGTCAGAGGGGGTTACCCCAAAAACAAGAGTGCCCTCTGGTGGCTTTCAGAGGAAACCGCATTTAATTGTCCACCTGGTTACACTCACATTAAAAAAAAATCCTGGATCCAGACGGTGATCCGGATCAGTCCCAACATGTCATCATTTGTTCCTTGTCCCATTTCACACATTTCCTGAAAATTTCATCCAAATCAGTCCATAAGTTTTTTTAGTTATTTTGAACACAAACAAACAAACAAACAAACCAACCCCAGCCATCACAGAACCTCCTAGGCCTTCAGTGGTGTCCTACCTGAATCAAACCATCTCTTAATGCCATCATTATGACGCCACGGCTACAGAAACCTTCAATGTTACACAGAAAGGCAGTATAACAGGACGTTGCATTGCAGACAGCTATCACATGTCGTGAGAGTAAATGCCATTACTAAAGCAAGAAACCCAATTAAAACAATTCAACAAGTCTCCTTTCACTGCAGCCATATGTAGCATCTAGCCAGAGCATCAATATTAATATAATATAATATGAACGTTGGGTTTGTCCAGTCCTATTTTAATTTATCAATACTTTTACAATAAAGTTTTAGCTACACTACAGATCGGAATCGCTAACTTTGGCTGAGCTCTTTGACCATCCGATCAGAGGACGTGAAAATGCTGACGGCCTCGAAATCTGATTCCGAGTTTCATTGCGACGTATTTTGAGCTACAGGCGCCTGCAATTTGGATTCTGAAGGCCTCAGGGCAGATTTCTTTGAGCCCGGCAACAGATGATGGCTGAAATATGATTGGATAAAAACTCTAATATAAACATACACTGCTGGATTTAGAGACACACTATGAAATGAAGAGAATGGACTGTTGGGAATAAAGTAAAAAGATTAATGGGAAAATATTAAAATGTAAGTCAGTGATTCTGATAGAGGTCTTGCTGGCTCTGACGGGCCACCACTGGTAAACACATATCTATATATATTACTTTTTATTGTTGTTATAATTCATTGGATTTACCACACTTCCTGTTTATTTGACTCCCAATAATTGCTTTTATATTCCTTCCAAAACATGTACTCAAATTCTTTGTTTGTGAAAACGTACTTGGCAACAAAACTGAGTCTGATTGTGGCAACATAAAAAATTTCGTTTTTTCTGTATTCCCATTAATTTTGTGAGCAGGAATATGCAAAAACCATCGGGCCGATTTTCATGAAAATTGGTGAAAAGGTGTAGCTTTGACCGAGGAAGAGACCATTGAGTTTTGGTGCTTGCGCCTCGAGGTCTGTAGCGCCACCGTTGGGTCAAAGCTGCATCCAGCCACATAATGTACCCCCTTGAACCATATTTCTGGTTTCCACAAATGAGGTACCGTTGGATTCATTTGATAAAGCAGAATTTTGCTCAATAATTTAATACTGCAAGTTCTTGACCTTTACTATGTGAGTTGCTATGGGATGAGTTATATGATTAAGAGGCGCTAAATAATCTCTAAATATATGAATGGATGTATGGAGGAAAACAATGAAATCTCAAATTACAAATCCCCAATAAAAAGAGCTTCAGTATGAGATGAGTCCAGTTAAAAAGTGCAGTGAACTGGAGGTGAAACCAGCATGAACTGTTTGATGCTTTGGGCCTCTGATTTGCTGCTTGCAGATGCATTTTGGTTTCTGATCTGTGATTGGTTGGCTCCTTCTCAAAACTGGCTTCAAGGGGAGGGAACTGCAGAGACTTTATAATATAAAAATGAAAAGATACTGAGCTGCTCAACTGCAACACATCAACACTGAGGAGACACAGCTTCTTCTGCAGACATAAACATGGCCAACAATGCTGGTAAGTACATTTATATGTGTGAATCTACTTGATTTCTTCCTACTGTTTTCATGTGTCACTGGTGTTTAACATAAAACTGTCATTTAACCAACAATTTCAAACATTTTACTCTATTTAGTCATAATTTTAGCCTTATTTGTATCATACATTCACATTTTGTAGAATTTCAGTGCTTATATTTTATAGTTTGTGTTATTTTTGATCATATAATTATGTTTTTTTTGGCTTGTTAGTCATTCCTGTGTTACAAATGTCTCAGTGCAGTCTATATGATCAGTTTTATTGAGGTTAACTTGGTGGTTTTAATGACCAATTTTTATGTTTTTTTCTAAAAATACAAGTAAAAAACAGAAGTAGGGACACCAACAGCAATAAACTGCTGGTTGGTGGTGGGATTTTTATGTTTTGCCTTTTAAATTCAATAAAGCAAAATGCATTAAAGTCTGCAGATCGGCCATTTCATGTAGCAGCTTCAGGTTTTTCTGCCTCCTGAAAAATTAATAAATCAGATTTCAAAAATGATTCTCAACAATCTAATTGTAATTGTGCTTTGTGTTCCTTGTATTTATTGCACAGTAAACCATTTGGATTATATTTCAGTGGATTAGAAATTTAAATGTCGCCTTTTTTCATTAATTTTTTTAATGTTTAATTCTTACTCGAGAAACGCCAACACCAACCCAGATGGTTTAACTAGTTTACACATAGAAGATGGTGAAAGAAACAATCACATTTTACTGTATTTAAAGAAGGAATCTGGCTCCTTTTATCAGACAGAAAGAAAACAGCATCATCAGCGTATAGAAAAATACAACACAAACAAGCAGCTTTTGTCTTTGGGTTCTAACTTTTATTCAAACTTGTCAAATTTGCAAAACATATCTGTAAAACAATGATAATTTTTCCTGATTTAACGAGAGTAAAACAGTTGAAATGTTGGCGAGATAAATGATTTTGAATTTACATCAAATTTATTCACACTTCAGTTGATAAAATCATTCACATTGAATTTACATTCGACACTAAGCACACGCTTTCTTAAAATCCCACCGTATCCCACCATCATGGTTCAGATATCAACAGACTCCAGAAGATTCAACCAACACACATAATAAAAAATAAAAGCCTTGACATGAAGACTAATATAAGAAGTCTGCAAGTATTGTCTTAAGAAATGATTGACAAAAAACTTTAGTTGTGATCTTACACAGCGAGTAAAGGAGCACCGTGACAGAGACTTGTATGACGCATAATATTAAATTATGCAGAGAAAAGCTAGTAATCTGAAATCCCAGTGGAACATCTGACGGCCATCTTTGTTCAAGCGTAGAAGCGTTTCTGTGACGTTGCTCTTTGGATTGTTCTCATGCTGGAATATTCACCTTCTTCATCTTGTCAGCCAGTATTTTAGTTTTTCCACAGACATTCATGGTGCATCTAGAAATGTCGTCGACACCTTTTGCCCTCATGCAGCCCCCCCCCACATCATCACACTCCCACCTCCGTGCTTCACTGTCAGGACTGTGCATTCACTGTGGCAGTCCTGGTCAGAAGAAAGACGAAAAACAAACACAAAGAGACATAAACAACCACCGAGACGCACTAAATAACAATAATATAGTTTTGTCTGTATAGCACCTTTTGAAAACAAAGTTACAAAGCAATCTAACAAAAAACTTAAAAAGCCCTCATGGAGCTCAGACCTCCACCAAGGAGCTTCAGTCCACCCCCAACACAATCTCCCAATTCACATATTTTGTATGGAACGTTACAGATACAAATGTAATCACATACAGTTCAAATGTCCTACCAACAATGCGGACTTCACCCCATCCGACCTAATGAACAGGCGCGGCCTCTAGCACGGCAGCTCCTAACAGCCTCCCAGCTTCTTAGACAACCAGAGATAAGAATGCCGGCCCAACCGTGCGTATGTCGCTCAGGAAGGAAAGAGAACTCCGTCACTGTCGCTGTCTGTCGCGTGGAGCCCCAAAATGTCATGTGGTCAGAGGGGGTTACCCCAAAAACAAGAGTGCCCTCTGGTGGCTTTAAGAGAAAACCGCATTTAATTGTCCACCTGGTTACACTTACATTAAAAATAAATCCTGGATCCAGTCGGTGATCCGGATCAGTCCCAAAATTTCATCATTTGTTCTTTGTCCCATTTCACACATTTCCTGAAAATTTCATCCAAATCCGTCCATGAGTTTTCAAGTTATTTTGAACACAAACAAACAAACAAACAAACAAACCAACGCTGGCCGTCACATAACCTCCTTGGCGGAGGTAATAAGGCATAGGTTTCTGATGATTACTTTAAAATCCTTGTTATTGATCTTGGTAATGTTAACACAGCCAACTGAAATTTTGAGGTTAAAAACCTAAAATATTACAGACTAATTTAAAAATGTAAGTTAAAACCCCTTCGGATCCAAAGATGGTGTGACTTAGTCAGTTGTACTTTTCAGGAAACAGGAACTATGTGTTTGAGGTCAGGCTTTGCTGGTTTAAGTCGACATACGACGCTGATAGGTCTGAAAAATGTTGACTTTCTTTGTTTTTAGTGATAATAACATGATAATATCCATCCTGTGTGTGAATTTTTCCAACAGATGAGCTGAGGATTCTGCTCTGGGGCAAGACCGGCATTGGGAAGAGTGCTTCAGGGAACATCATCCTCGGGAAAAAAGAATTCCCTGAGTCTGATTTGTCATCTGAGTCCAGGACCAAAAAATCTAAAAAGGCGAATGAAAAGCGTCGTGGAAAAGATCTGGTTGTTGTCGACACTCCGGGCCTGATGCACACCAGAAAATCCAAACGTGAGGTGATGGAAGACCTGGTGTCCTGCTTCCTTATGCTCCCTTCTGGTCCTCACGTGTTCCTGTATGTGCTGAAGCCAAACTCTTTCTCGAAAGAAGACCGGGAGATCCTGAAGAAATTCAAGTCAATCTTTAAAGGCGCATTATCCCACACGATCTTCCTGTTCACCCACGGAGATCTGTACAACGCTGAGGAATTCATCAGAACCAGTGCCGATGTCAGGTTCATTCAGGAGGCCAAGATACCGTACCACGTCTTCAACAACCAGGACTACGCTCAGGCTGACGGCCTCCTGGACAAGATCACTGAACTGGTGGAGAAAAATAATGGAAAACATTACAGCGACGAACTCTTCAACAAGGCCGAAGGTGCCGTTGAAGAAATGATGAAAGCTGCTCCAACTGCCAATCCGCCCGAGGACCCGGTGCTGGCCAACATAAACCAAGGCCTTGATCATCTGGAGCAAATAGCTCCAGGTCTGTCCTGGTTGAGAGGTTTCCTTGAGCGTGCGGAGAAAGTAGCAATTAAATTTATCGAGTGAAAGCATCCGACACAGAGATCAAATGTGATGTCATGTTATCAAGACATCAGCTTTTAAATGTTTGATTGAGATCACAAATAATCGACTGCACTGAAGAAATTATGTATAACAACATGCTGATTTTATAATAAAGAGCAAAATCTAAGAATATATAGAATCCTTTACATGTTGATTGTAATAAAAGTACATGGAATAAAGTGAAACCCATGGTTCTTGGATTTGAATTTATTAATTTACTGTCAACGTCAGTGAACTAATGAAACTCATTGATTAACTGGTCGATGCTTAATAAAGAGATTCCACTTCAGTTTGTTTCAGAAGCAGAAATTCTTTATTGATCCCCTATGTCAACCAGCCTATCACAGGGCAACACATAGAGACAGACGACCAAGCACACTCTCATTCACACCTACAGATAATTTAGAATCACCAGTTAACCTCAGCATGTTTTTGGACTGTGGGAGGAAGGAGGTGAAAACCCACGATGCACAGGAAAGATCCCAGGCGTCCAAACCGGGACGTGAACCGGGGATCTTCTAGCTGTGAGGCGACGCTGCTAACCACCAAATCACCGTGCAGCCTATAAACATAAATAGGAATATAAAATAAAACATATCCTAACACGAAATATATATGTACATTCTACTCTTGTATATGTGTTTACCGTGTGATGAATAATACTACAGCTGACCTACAGTTGAATTTTGGATTATTGCACTTGGGAATAGTTATTGCACACTATTAAAAGAGTCCACAGTCCAAAGTAAACCTGCTGACTCAGGGTGTGGGACACTCAGAGTGAGGACTTGTAGGGTTGGGGTTGGCACTGGCCACCACAGACTCATAAAACATCCTGAGCATAGTTCGGCAGATGTTGAAGGACCTCAGCCGCCTCAGAAAATAGAGACGACCCTTCTTGTAGAGGGCATTGGTGTTCTTTGCCCAGTCCAGTTTACTGTCAGTGTGTACTCCAAGATATCTGTAGTCCTCCACAGCGTCCACTCTGACCCCCTGGATGGAAACAGGGGTCACCGGCACCTTAGTCCTCCTCAGATCCACAACCAGTTCCTTGGTGTTTGTTGCACTGAGCTGCAGGTGGTTCTGCTCACACCACGTAACAAAGTTGTCCACAGCAGCCCGGTGCTCGACCTCATCCCCCTCGCTGATGCATCCAACCACTGCTGAGTCATCTGAGAACTTCATCATCATCACCCGTGTGGCTCTACTCACCCATTACAGCCGGACGGATGGTGTTGAATGCGCCGGAGAAGTTAAACAACATGACTCTCACGGGGCTCGCCGGCTGGTCCAGGTGGGCGCAGAAGCAGTTGAGCAGGTAGATGGTGGCGTCCTGAACTCCGAGCTGGGGCTGGTAGGCGAACTGTAAGGATGTAGAGTCACACCTCTTCTTTTGTCTGGTTTCCATCATTCTGACTGTGTCGTAGCAACAGATTCTCTCTCCTTCTTCATGGTTGTTCTGTTTCCGTAGAGGAGCAGGACTTTGTATTGCAGTGAAAACTAGAAAAGCCCTCAGAGAGCTCATACCTCTGCCAAGGAGCTTCAGTCCACCCCCAACACAATCTCCCAATTCACATATTTTCTATGGAACGTTACAGATACAAATGGATTACAGACAGTTCAAATGTCCTACTGACAATGCAGCCTTCACCCCATCTGACCTAATGAACAGGCGCGGCCTGCGTTGGTTTGTTTGTTTGTGTTCAAAATAAGTTGAAAACTCATGGACGAATTTGGATGAAATTTTCAGGAAATGTGTGAAATGGGACAAAAAACAAATGATGACATTTTGGGACTGATCCGGATCACCGTCTGGATCCAGGAATTGTTTTTTCATGTAAGTGTAACCAGGTGGACAATTAAATGCAGTTTACTATTTTGGGTCTCCACGCGACAGACAGCGACAATGACGGAGTTCTCTTTCCTTCCTGAGCGACATACGCACGGTTGGGCCGGCATTCTTATCTCCGGTTGTCTAAGAAGCTGGGAGGCTGTTAGGAACTGCAGCGCTAGAGGCGGCGCCTGTTCATTAGGTCGAATGGGGTGAAGGCCGCATTGTCGGTAGGACATTTGAACTGTCTGTAATTACATTTGTATCTGTAACGTTCAATAGAAAATATGTGAATTGGGAGATTGTGTTGGGGGTGGACTGAAGCTCCTTGGTGGAGGTATGAGCTCTCTGAGGGCTTTTCTAGTTTGATTCTTTGTTTGCTTTGCATCTTTTTGGGGTCTTTTTGTGTCTATTTCTGCTTGTGTTGTGTCGGCCTGTTGTCATTTGTGTTTTACTTTCTGGCCTGGACTTTCACTATAGTCTTTCTACAGTGATTGTTTCTGGTTGTGCAGTTTACAAAGAGCTTGGATTTGACACTGTGGTTTCACAGGCTGAACTCCTGTTGTGTCATTAAACAGCTGCTGGAGCTGCTCAGCTTCCTGATTTGGTGATGTGTATTTGAGGGGAGGGACTGAGGCAGGAGGCTCTCATATAATAATACCTGGAATTTAAAATAGTCAGTCAGTCAGCAGACAGATCAGCTCCACAGGATGGCCAATGAAAAGTCCTTACTGTGTGGTGAGTCTAACTCTCTCTCCCTCTGTTTCTTTACAACAATTTCCTGTTATTTTACAGTTTTTCTCTGTTTCATTGGATTCCATGGAATATCTTGGAAAATCAAACTAAGAATTTATGTGTCAACAACAACAAACAGGCCAAACTGTAAACAATGTCCACAACAAAACTCTTTACAGAAAGCAATTTGGTCTTTTACATCATTTCACTGTAAAATTACACCATTTAACTGAATTTAAAACAGCCAAAAATATCATTATTTCACAAATATTTGCTGTTGATTTTTCATTTTTGCATTTTTTTTAATGTAACAGCATCCCATTGACTTTTACTGTATTTTTTCTGTCAGATTTTCTGGGGTTTTTGTTTTATTTTATTTTCCTTCTTTACAATTTGGATGTTTGTCAACTGACTGAAAAGCCAGTCAGTCATGTCGACATCTGGTTTCATATTTTTGTGCAATTACACAAAATTGTAAAAAACAAAAACAACGCCGAACATCTGGCAGCGAGGATGTCAGGAAAACTATGTTGTAAAATGGTGGAAATGCTGTAATGTTAAAAATGTAAAAGCAATGAAAATGAAGACAAATATCTGTAAAAGTCATATTTTTGTTCATTTAATTACAGCAAAACTGTGTAATATTACAATCAAACTTTAAAAAGAAAACAATTACCATTTGCAAAAATTCAGATTTTTAACGTGGACGTTGGCTTCAGCTTTGGTGTTTCTTTACAGTCGACATGTAAATTAATGCTTCTTCTGTTATTTTACTAAAAGTTATCTGTAATTTAGTACAAAAGAAAAAACTGTAAAATAACAGTAAACCGTTTTAAAATAAGTAATTGTAATTTTTTTTGTGCATTTATACTCATCGTTTAACACCACAGAAGGGGGTCAACTTTAATGAGATCAATGCATATTTTAGTCTTGCAGCAAAATATATTAATATATGTGCGTGACCATCACCGGCCCCCCCTGGAGGCTAAGCTGTCATTCTTTATTGAATTTTTCTATCATGAGCCAGAAGGGGGCAGTGCAGCACCTCAGTGAATTGAGGGGGAAACAAATGAAGGACAGGGCGAGACAAGACGAACAGGGAGGGTACAGACGGGCAGTGCTATTTGAATCCTATAAGAATGCTGTAACATGCTGTGTCATTCCCAACAACCGATCCCACATCTGAAAATTGGGAACAAATAATCAACACAGAAACAAATTGGAGACCAGAAGTCCTGACAGTAGACAGAGTTAGGACGCCAGAGGACAGGAGTGAGAGAGAAATGTATAAAGGGCGTGAGTTTAGTGCAAAGTCTTTGGACGGGCCCTTGCTCCTCATCATACTCCTCTCCACATGACCTTGTCTAGGGGGCGCCATAGAGCCGATTGGAATTTTGACCGTCCAAATGTATTGGTCTTGGGATACTATATGTATGCACCAAATTTCATGTTTGTAGGACTAAGCAGTGATTTTATATGAGTATTTGAATATTTGTAGGGGGCGCTGTGGAGCCGTTTGACCACGTCCACTCCTGAATTGTATATTGAACGTTAGGTTTTGAGATTAATGAGCATTTTTGTGGATTTGGTGATTTTACATGGATCCCTTCAACTCCAAAACTCATTTCGTTCCACATGGCGAATTTGCTGAAAATGGCCGCCATGCAACGCCCACACCGTGTAACGTAGCCACGAGATTTTAATAACTTTTCATCCTGGATGGGTTTAGATGCCACACAGCGAATTTGGTGAAGATCGGACAAAAATCCTGGGAGGAGTTCGTTAAATTCCAATGCCTGTCCACCACGTGCTCTAGGGGGTGCTGTTGAGCCTTTTTTGAAATTTTAAAAGCAGGAATGTTTTTGTTTTGGGCTACTGTACATGTGTACCAAATTTCATGAGTTTACGTGAAACTAGCCGTATTAACTCCACTAAAGCCCAATTTTCAAGGTGGTGCTATTGAGTCATTTTGCCATTCATATGTGTAATTCCCCCAAAATATCAAATTTTTCACCAGTCCTGATGTTTGTGCCAAATTTGGGGAGTTTTTGAGCATGTTTAGGGGGTCAAATTAGGGTTCAAAGTGGCGTAAGAAAAAGAAACCGCCAAACCGCCAAAGAAACCGCCAAACACTACAGGAACAATAGGGTCCTACGCACTGTAGTGCTTCGGGCCCTAATAATTGTAAAATTTGTGGCCATACCACCTTGTTGACGCGTCCCATCAGATCTGGGAAGCTAACTGAGGTTGGGCCTGGTCAGTACCTGGATGGGAGACTGTGAGGGAACACCAGGAAGCCTGGGTGGATGCAGTGAGAGAGTGAGTGGTTGGTGGTGGTCGGAGGGGCCGATGGAGCAGACTGGCAGCCTGGCCTCCGTCAGTCTACTCCAGGGCAGCTGTGGCTACATACGTAGCTTAGCACCATGCAGTATGGAGTGAATGAATAATGCAATGTAAAGAGTCTTTGAGTGTCTAGAAAAGCGCTATAGAAAACCAACGTATTATTATTATTGAAATGTTTTAAAAAATTTGGCAATTTTCTACACTTACTTTGTTTATTTTAGCTTGAAGATTTGCCACAACCACATAATGTATTATTGGAAAACTGCTTCGATTCATTTTGTGTCTCTTTCTGGTCGTTTTCTGTCTTTTGTGGTTTTTCAAGTTGTTTTCATCTTCCTTGTTTTTGGTCCTTTTGTGTTGTTTTTGTTGTTTTGCAGCTTTTATCTGGAAGTTTTCTATTAGTTTGAGGTTGTTTTGTGTCCCTTTCTGGTTGTTTTCAATGTTTTTTGTGGTATTTTTGGTGTGTTTTTGGTCATTTCTCGCACCTTTTGTGGTCATTTTGTGTCTTTTTCCCTTATTTTGTGTCTCTTTTTGGTTGTTTTTGATGTTTTTTGTGGTCTTTTGGTGTGTTTATGCTTATTTCTTGCACCTTTTGTGGTCATTTTGTGTCTTTTTCCTTTATCTTGTGTCTCGTTTTGTTGTTTTCTGTGTCTCTTTCTGGTTGTTTTGCGTCTTTCTGTGGTCACGTTTTACTCGTCGTGCTTGTTTTTGGACTTTTTCGTGTTTTTATGTGTTGTTTTGCGTCTTTTTTTCTGGAATTTTTCTGTTTCTTTGTGGTCATTTTGCCTCACTTTGTGATGGTTTTGTGTTTTGTGATAGCCACATAGATTCATGGTGCGTCTGTAAGTGTCATCTCCCAACACTTTTTACACTCATGCAGCCCCACATCATCACACTCCCATCTCCGTGCTTCACTGTCAGGACTATGCATTCACTCTGATAGTCCTGGCCTGGTAAATTTATGCGAATTTAGTGTGTTTTTCGGCTTGCTGTGGCTTTTTAAGACTGTTTTGTGTCTCTGTGTGGTATGTTTGTGTCTCTTTCTGGTTGTTTTCGATGTTTTTTGTGGTCTTTTTGGTGTGTTTTTGGTCATTTTGTGTCTTTTTCGTTTATTTTGTGTCTCGTTCTAGTTTTTTTCTGTCTCTTTCAGGTTGTTTTGCATCTTACCATTGTCATTTGTGTGTCTTTCTGGTTGTTTTCTGTCCTTTTTGTGGTCATTTTGTGGATCTGTCTGTTTGCTTTGTGTCTCTTTGAGGTCGGTTGTGTCTTTTTGTGCCTCGTTGTGGTTGTTTTGTGGTCATTTTATGCATCCTACGTCTGTCTACGCCGCATGAAAATACTCCAGTTTGTTGAGTGACGTTAGCAACAGCAGAATATTTCTACACGGCGGTGTCACTGTGAAGCACTGAGTCCACTGATGTCTGTGATCTTTCCAGCAGAGCAGAAGGAGCTCCGGATCATGCTCATCGGGAAGGTCGGAGCTGCCAAGAAATGGGCCGTCGACACCATCCGGAACAGCTCGAAGACAGGCGAGGAGCCTTCTGAAACCAAAATCGATCTGGAGAAGTGTCAGCGTTTCACAGCGAAGATCAAAGGACGAGACGTGGTTGTTTTCGACACTCCAGGACTTTGCCAGGAAACCGATGAGGAGACGATGAAGGAGATCAAATCATGCGTCTCTGGTGCTGAATCCGGTCTTCACGGGTTTCTGGTCGTCTTGGATCTGGAACCGTTTACACAAGAAGATAAAGACATGGTTCAGCTGGTTCACACCAGCTTCGGCAACATTGTTAAAGAATACATGATGCCTCTGTTCGTCCGCGGAAATGAGCTGAAGGAAAAAGGAAAAACCATAGAAGACTTCATCAGCGACAACGAGGATCTGGAGGAGTTTGTCAAAGGCTGTGGTGGGAAACCCTGCGCCATCGACCACAGAGACCCGGATTCGGCTCAGGTCGGAGAGCTCGTGCAGCAGATCAGCAACATGGTTCGGGAAAATAAAGCAAAGAAGAGAAGCTGCTACACCGCCGACATGCTGCAGAGGGCTGAGAGCAGAGCAGGGAACGTGAGGAAACTCGCGATCTTGATGAATGGCGGCGCGCTGGTCGGAGGCACGGCCGGAGGAGCTGCGTCGTACTCCGTCGGAAGCCCGATCGGAATCACAGGAGGACTTCTGGCCGGAGCTTTGGTCGGAGGATTGATGGGAATCGCAGGGGTCGTGTTTTACGTCAGGGCAAAGAGATGCTTCAGATGCTGAGGGTTCAACAATCCAAAGAGCTCGCCAGGAGGTTCAACCGTAGAGGGGTCACAAAGTCAGCAAACATACTGACCGAAAAAAAGATGCTACACAACCACAAAGACAAAAAAAATGACCGCAAAGAGATGCAAAAGACAACAAGGAGACGCAAAAAGACAACAAAGAAACAGAAAATGACCACAAAGAGACGCAAAATGACCACAAAAAGACGCAAAACAACCCCAAGGAGACGCAAAACAACCACAAGGAGACACAAAATGACCACAAAGAGATGCAAAAGACAAAAAGGAGACGCAAAAAGACAACAAAGAGACGCCAAACGACAACAAAGAGACACAAAATGACCACAAAGAGATGCAAAAGACAAAAAGGAGACGCAAAAAGACAACAAAGAGACGCCAAACGACAACAAAGAGACGCAAAAAGACAACAAAGAGACGCAAAACAACAAAAAAGAGACACAAAATGACCACAAAGAGACGCAAAATGACCACAAGGAGACACAAAATGACGCAAAAAGACAACAAAGAGATACAAAATGACCACAAAGAGACGCAAAACGACAACAAAGAGACACAAAATGACCACAAGGAGACACAAAATGACGCAAAAAGACGCAAAAAGATGCAAAACAACCACAAAGAGACACAAAACAACCACAAAGAGACACAAAACAACCACAAAAAGACGCAAAAAGACAACAAAGAGACACAAACTGACCGTGTTTATTTCCCAGCTTTAATTTGAGACTCTTTACTCTATGTCCTTTAAAAAGAATTATCTTTGATTTTATTTTCTAATTTCGTATAAATTTTCAGAAAGGTGTTTTAATGTGATCTGTAAACTGCTGTACTAACAACTGGTTAACTTAGTCATTTTGCACCATTTATCTTTAGGCCACTCAATAGAAACACAGGACTTGAAAGGCTCCATGTTTTAAATGACAGCATTTTAATGGTTTTGTGAGATCAGCTAATATTTGTGGACACTTGTCACAACTTCCTGACAGAAGAATGTAGTAATACTGATGTAACTGAAAGATAATGTGCGGATGAATAAATAACCAGAAGGTTTTTGCTCTGATGACTGCCAGGCAGTTAAATCTATAAAGTTCTGACTTCATAACTGAACCCACATCATTACATAAACAGCCCTTTAAACCAAAGAGTCCCGGCAGGTAAAAGCAGCCTGACTGTTAATCAGTTGTAGATCATAATAATCCGTCCAGATAAGAAACACAGCAGCCGGTCAAATATTCATAAAACCTGATAAAAACACAGAGGTCAGTGATAAAACAGGATCCACTTCAAACCGCAGACCAGGAACCAGGAAAGCAGGTCAGAGATACACTCAGTTTATAACCATGTGTTCACGCAGACAACCGGATAACGTAAAGACTCACAAAACCACCACAAAGACTCACAAAACCACCACAAAGATACAAAAACAGCCCAAAACAGACAAAAACAAACACAAACAGACATAAAAACTGACACAAATACATAGAAAATGATCACAAACATGAAAAATAAATGCAAAGAGATGAAATACAAACACAGAGAGTAAAAACTACTCAAATACATGAAAAACCACTTTAAAGCAGCACTGATGGAAACACAGTGAAGCTCCTTTTCATGGACTCACATCCATCCATCATCATCCATCCATCCATCATCTATCATCCATCCATCCATCCATAATCATCCATCCATCCATCCATCATCATCATCCATCCATCCATCATCTATCATCCATCCATCCATCCATAATCATCCATCCATCCATCATCCATCCATCTATCTATCCATCCATCCATCCATAATCATCCATCCATCCATCATCTATCATCCATCCATCCATCCATAATCATCCATCCATCCATCCATCATCATCATCCATCCATCATCCATCCATCCATCCATCATCCATCCATCTATCCATCCATCCATCCATCCATCTATCCATCCATCCATCCATAATCATCCATCCATCCATCATCTATCATCCATCCATCCATCCATCCATCATCATCCATCATCCATCTATCCATCCATCCATCATCCATCCATCTATCCATCCATCTATAATCATCCATCCATCATCATCCATCCATCCATCATATATCATCCATCCATTCATCATCTATCATCCATCCATCCATCCATCATCCATAATCATCCATCCATCCATCCATCCATCGGTCATCATCCATCCATCCATCATCCATCAATCCATCCATCCATCATCCATCAATCCATCCATCTATCATCCATCCATCCATCATCCATCAATCCATCCATCCATCATCCATCCATCTATCATCCATCCATCCATCATCCATCAATCCATCCATCCATCATCCATCCATCTATCATCCATCCATCCTTCACCCATCAATCCATCCATCATCATCATCCATCCATCATCTATCATCCATCCATCCATCCATCCATCCATCATCATCCATCATCCATCATCATCATCCATCCATCATCTATCATCCATCATCATCCATCATCCATCCATCATCATCCATCCATCATCTATCATCCATCATCATCCATCATCATCCATCCATCCATCCATCATCATCCATCCATCATCATCCATCCATCATCCATCATCCATCCACCATCCATTTATCTTCCTTGTCATCTAAATTATCCCTTACATCAAGTCTAGCACATGCTACTTTCTAAAATAGGCGTTTGTACAAATGTGCTTTGTGTTGATCACAGTAGTGTGTAACTGACTGGATAACTGTGTGAATGTTTCCCTGTTTTCAAAATTGCGTGTAAACAAACTATAAGAGATGCTGCCCCCTGCTGGCCACTGCAGGAAACACGCCTCACTCAGGTTCATCGTTTCCCTTTTTACTCTTCAGGAACCAAAACTGAGTTCTGGGATGTGTTTCAGCCGAATTTCTTTTGTTTCCAGACCTGGATTTTTTCAATTTAACCTTCAAAAACAACCCAGTGAAGCCATTTTAATGGTTCAGTATCTCCAGAAATAAAAGTCCCAGTCATGAAATGAGGTTCGTAGTAGATCAGGATGATTGAATGGATCCAGCAGAGGACACATTTTTAATCAATCGTCCTTGAAAATGGAAAAAACTTCAACCCAGGCTGGTGTTGTGTCCCCAGAAAGTTCCTGTAAGTGTATATATATATGGATGGATCCATGCCTCTACTAAAACACAGTTGTTGGTTGACATTTCACCAACTTTTGAGTCACTTTGGATACATCTTATGCCATTTTGGACAAATTTTGTGTTATTGTAGACCACTTTTGAGCTTTGGAAGAAGTCAACGTTGCTTTTGAAAGATTTATTTTGGACATTTTAGAGCAACGGTGAGTCGTTTTGGGCACAATTCCAAGTCATTTTGGATAATTTTAGAGCCGTTTTCCACAAATTTGACTTCGTTTGGGCAAATTTTGTGTCGCTTGGCACTGTTTTTTTGTTTTTGGAAAGGTCTGTTGTAACTTTTAACAACTTACGAACTATTTTGGAGCATTTTCGAATTGTTTTGGACACATTTTGAGCCTTTTGGGACCATTTTTTTTAATGAGGCAAGTACAGCAAATCAACAATCCATATATTTTTTTGCTATTTTGACAAAATGGTGACGTGTTAATAGGAGAGTACTGTTTTTTATTTGTGAAAAAAAAAGAAGAAATGTCTGTCGTATCACAGAAGGTCAAAAATTATGTTTTATAATAATTTTAAAGCTGAAAACATCCACTGCTACCTGGAAAAATCATCTTTCTGACACATTATCGACCTTGACTGGTGTTAAAAATGACGTGTAGAGGTTTTGCCGTCAACAATAAAAATAATTGTTTCCCAACAGTGATGCTGCTGTCGTAGAGTTCTTCCACTTGAAGGATGAAGTCGTTGGTGTCTGAGATGCTAACTAATGCTAACTGAGATGCTAACTGTGGCCCGACTCTGTCCTCTGAGTTATGATCATCATCTGGATGCTGTGTTTTCCCGGCAGCGTCGATCCGGCCAGATCACATCCGTCGGCGTCGAACTGGTCGAGCTCGACTTCAACACACTTCAGTTTCCAGCGATGCAGCAGCGACTCGATCGACCAGTCGGCACTGAAACGCAATCAGAGACGTGGAGTTATTCAGTGTTCAAACTCAAAACACAGGACAAAGACTCACAAGAAATAATAAAAAGCAAACAAAAACACAAAAAACAACCACAAAGAGTGACAAAATGACAACAAAGAGACACAAAATGACAACAAAGAGACACAAAATGACCTCAAAGACAAACAAAACAACCACAAACACACACAAAACAACCACAAAGAGACACAAAACAACCACAAAGAGACACAAAACAACAACAAAGAGACACAAAACAACCACAAAGAGACACAAAACAACCACAAAGAGACACAAAATGACAACAAAGAGACACAAAACAACCACAAAGAGACACAAAACAACAACAAAGAGACACAAAACAACAACAAAGAGACACAAAATGACAACAAAGAGACACAAAACAACCACAAGGAGACACAAAATGACAACAAAGAGACACAAAATGACCTCAAAGAGACACAAAACAACCACAAGGAGACACAAAATGACAACAAAGAGACACAAAACAACAACAAAGAGACACAAAACAACAAAGAGACACAAAATGACAACAAAGAGACACAAAACAACCACAAGGAGACACAAAATGACAACAAAGAGACACAAAACAACTACAAAGAGACACAAAATAACAAAGAGACACAAAACAACCACAAGGAGACACAAAACAACAACAAAGAGACACAAAACAACCACAAGGAGACACAAAACAACAACAAAGAGACACAAAACAACCACAAGGAGACACAAAATGACAACAAAGAGACACAAAATGACCTCAAAGAGACACAAAACAACCACAAGGAGACACAAAACAACAACAAAGAGACACAAAACAACCACAAGGAGACACAAAACAACAACAAAGAGACACAAAACAACCACAAGGAGACACAAAATGACAACAAAGAGACACAAAACAACAACAAAGAGACACAAAACAACAAAGAGACACAAAATGACAACAAAGAGACACAAAACAACCACAAGGAGACACAAAATGACAACAAAGAGACACAAAACAACTACAAAGAGACACAAAATAACAAAGAGACACAAAACAACCACAAGGAGACACAAAACAACAACAAAGAGACACAAAACAACAACAAAGAGACACAAAATGACAACAAAGAGACACAAAACAACCACAAAGAGACACAAAATGACAACAAAGAGACACAAAACAACCACAAGGAGACACAAAATGACAACAAAGAGACACAAAACAACCACAAAGAGACACAAAACAACCACAAAAACACAAACAAAACAACCACAAAGAGACACAAAACAAAAACAAAGAGACACAAAACAACAACAAAGAGACACAAAACAACCACAAAGAGACACAAAACAACCACAAAGAGACACAAAAATCAGATTTAGAATCTATAAAACTAGAACCCCTCAGTGATAATAATCTACTTTTAGAAGACATAAAACTGCTGCAGACTCACTTTTCTACACTGAATACTTTGGTGACATCATCCTGGTAGTACTCACATACTTGTACTCTGTTAACCACAGAACTAGCAGTACTTCTACTGCGTGGATTCAGTACTTCCACTGAGGAAGCAGCAGCTGTACCTTCGGAGCTGGTAGGTGGTCCAGAACTGGGCTTCAGGGTTTTTCCTCAGGAGGAAAGCCACAGTCACGACGACGTCTTCAAAGTCTGAAACAGGTCGCAGCAGTTTTTACAATCCACAGAGTCCATCGGTTCAACTTTGAGCTGCCTGTAGGTTTTTATGTTGCTCTAGAGAAGAAGGAGTGAAATGGAGCTGAACAGATTCATAGACCAGTTCTCAACCACTGGATCCAACTAAAATACATACATGGAGAAAAACATTCAGTCACATGTAAACATTATGCGTCTCTTTATGGTTGCATCATGTGTCTTTGTGGTTGTTTTGTGTCTCTTTGTGGTTGTTTTCTGTGTCTTTGTGGTTGTTTTGTTTGTCTTTGTGGTTGTTTTGTGTCTCTTTGTGGTTGTTTTCTGTGTCTTTGTGGTTGTTTTGTGTCTCTTTGCGGTTGTTTTGTTTCTCTTTCTGGTTGTTTTGTGTCTCTTTGTGGTTGTTTTGTGTCTCTTTGCGGTTGTTTTGTGTCTCTTTGCGGTTGTTTTGTTTGTCTTTGTGGTTGTTTTGTGTCTCTTTGCGGTTGTTTTGTTTGTCTTTGTAGTCGTTTTGTGTCTCTTTGTGGTCGTTTTGTTTGTCTTTGTAGTCGTTTTGTGTCTTTTTGTTGTCTTTTTGCATCTCTTTGTGGTTGTTTTGTGTGTTTGTGGTTGTTTTGTGTCTCTTTGTGGTTGTTTTGTGTCTCTTTGCGGTTGTTTTGTGTCTCTTTGCGGTTGTTTTGTTTGTCTTTGTGGTTCTTTTGTGTCTCTTTTTGGTTGTTTTGTGTCTCTTTGTGGTTGTTTTGTGTCTTTGTGGTTGTTTTGTTTCTATTTGCGGTTGTTTTGTGTCTCTTTGTGGTTGTTTTGTGTGTTTTTGTGTCTCTTTGTGGTTGTTTTGTTTGTCTTTGTGGTTGTTTTGTGTCTCTTTGCGGTTGTTTTGTTTGTCTTTGTAGTCGTTTTGTGTCTCTTTGTGGTCGTTTTGTGTCTCTTTGTGGTTGTTTTGTGTCTTTGTGGTTGTTTTGTTTCTATTTGCGGTTGTTTTGTGTCTCTTTGTGGTTGTTTTGTGTGTTTTTGTGTCTCTTTGTGGTTGTTTTGTTTGTCTTTGTGGTTGTTTTGTTTGTCTTTGTGGTTGTTTTGTGTCTCTTTGCGGTTGTTTTGTTTGTCTTTGTAGTCGTTTTGTGTCTCTTTGTTGTCTTTTTGCATCTCTTTGTGGTTGTTTTGTTTGTTTGTGGTTGTTTTGTGTGTCTTTGTGGTTGTTTTGTGTATCTTTGTGGTTGTTTTGTGTCTCTTTGTGGTTGTTTTGTGTCTCATTGTGTCTCTTTGTTGTTGTTTTGTGTCTCTTTGTGTGTCTTTGTGGTTGTTTTGTGTCTCTTTGTAGTTGTTTTGTGTCTCTTTGTGGTTGTTTTGTGTCTCATTGTGTCTCTTTGTTGTTGTTTTGTGTCTCTTTGTCGCTCCATGTTCAGCTGTATATTTTTTTCCCGTTGTTCAGAGCGTCCTCACAGTAAACTGACCTCGGGGGTCGTAGAAGACGTCTGATCCCAGGATGACGTCCAGTCTCGGCAGCAGGACGAGGTCCGGAGAGACCTCGCCCCACTTCAGCCCCAGCAGCGCCGCCTCCTGGAGGCCGTTGGCGTCGCAGCTGCGCCTGCAGTTCTGCAGACACGAAGGTTTGTCGGAGCTGTCGGACAGGATCACCGCAGCGCCGCATTTGGCCGCCACCACACCTGGCAGCCCGACGCCGGCACCGAGCTGAGGAGGAGAGACGGGATCAGGTCCTTGACTAAAACCAGTTACACTGTCTGTTTACGGGTGTATGGAGGGTATAAAGTGCCACAACTGACTTCTGATGACATGTGATGCAAATTAAAATGTTACATTATACGATGTCAAAAGGTGAATATGTGCCACCTTATACAGTGCTGTTATTAGAACGCTGCTTTCTGTGGTGGTAAAAGCAGAAAAAAACATCCTTTGTTGTTGTTTTATGTGTCTTTATAATTATCTTGCTTCCCTTTGTTGCCGTTTTGTGTCTGTTTGTAGTTTAGCATGCCTTTGTGGTTGTTTTGTGTCTCTTTGTGGTTGTTTTGTGTGTCTTTGTGGTTGTTTTGTGTCTCTTTGTGGTTGTTTTGTGTCTCTGTGTAGCTGTTTTGTGTCTCTTTTTGGTCATTTTTTGTTTATTTGTGGTCATTTTGAGATTTTTGTAGTTGTTTTTTTCTCTTTGTAGTTGTTTTTGTGTTTTTTTGTGGTTGTTACGTGTCTCTTTGTGGTTTTTATGAGTTTCTTTGTCGTCTTTTTGCGTCTCTTTGTGGCTGTTTTCTGTGTTTTTGCGGTAACTTTGTGTATCTTTGTAAATGCACTAGAGTGGAATCATAAAGTAGCATAACATGAAAATACTTAAGTAAAGTAAAAGCACATAAATTAGTATTTAAGCACACTACTTGGTAAATGTACTTGGTTACATTTCAAACAGCGGCAGACTCTGATTGTGGTTTAGACTAAACTAACAGTCAGTCTTAAGTCAACATCTACCAGCTGATCTCAGCAGTATAGCTCTTATTGCTATGAATTCTGGGTAAATTAAGTCTTTATTTAAACTAAATGGCTACAAGATAATTTATCGGAAACCTTAGTCAAGAATGTAAACAAAACATAACTGTTGGAGGTCGGGTTAGGTAAGGACTGTCTGAATTCTCTTCATATTTCTCTGGGTGTTTTCCTAGGAGATTTAAAGTGTTAAGTGTGAAATGAATTGTGTTCACCTCCAGCACCGTCTTCCCTCTCAGCTCGTCTCTATACGTCCACAGATACTGAGCCAGAACCACTGCACTGGGCCACACATACATGCCATACTGCGGGTCCAGAACCTGGCATCAGATAATACACAGGACATTTTACAAACAGCTCATTTACAGTGAATATCGACCTCTGCAGAGTGCCTCTACAGAGTGAAGATATTCTGCATTTGTGTGTTTTTAATCACTGTAAACTGGGATTCTTTGGGAGAGCTGCAGCCCTCATACAAAACCACCACTGACAAACCCAATACTTTAAGGATATCTTGCCTTTTCAACTTACAAACGTACACAACAGGGTAAAAACGCATAATAACTCAAGAAAACACAATGTCCTCTTAAAATCGGCAGAGACAGTATTCACCATGAGGCACCTGTTTACTTCCAATTTGACCTTTTGAGTTGATTTAAGCGGCTCTCCTGTTGTAGTCTAATGAGACAATTCAGTTGCATTAATCCAAATGTTAAATAAATAAATACACTTCTATGTACTTTATGCAAGCCGAACTGATCAGGAGACCCTAATAATTCTCACGAACATCTGATCGTTATTTTAGCAGGTACGTATTATGAATGCATCCACGGTTATTTTTAAATTGAGCATAATTTAACAGTTTCTAGTTTTCTAAGTTCAGATATTAGTTAAATAAATATATGTATGTGTATTGAGTGTAAGCCGAATTAAAGAGAGGACTCTAAAGTACAACATAAAGCTTCTGGTAATTACTTTATGATGTACAATCCATTTATATACATATATTTATCTTAAATTTAGGTGTTTTTACGGGTTAGCATCTTGATTCAGTGACAGCGCAGCATAAAAACAGGACAGCAGCTAATTTATGTCATACATCAGCTTGAGACACGGTGCAAATGGTAAATATTCAGAATAATATTGTATTGATAAGCTCAAACAGACCTCAGGGATGGAGACAGAAAGCGACTCCTCCGGCTCCTTCTTGTTGTCTTTAAACGTGAAAACTCTGTAAGCTATGCTAGCCGCCTCGTCTCCGCTGTGGGCCATTTTGAGAGCTAACACACTCTAAACTTACACATGTGCATCGCCTCTTATCGGTCTTACTGTTTTTCTTTAAATAAAAAACTCATATTGACTGATTTATTTGATATTCATCTTTAACACCCCACGAGCAGCCATGCTGGTTGGATCTATTTCCGCGCCGACCAAAACACAAGACGGACGCTGAACCAGCCAATCAAATCCACGGGCGGGAAGGCATGTTCTACACTCCAACCAATCAACGCTTTGCTTCCGTGGCCGCTGTAGCCAATGAGCTTTCTGGTCTGCCACAGGGGCGGGCGCTGGTTGTGTCAATCAGTTGCAAAAGCATTGTGTCGCTCGCTGCCAGCTAGCCGCACATGCTAGCCCGTTAGCTGTTTACCCGGCTTTACCGAGCAGGCAGGTGTTTTAAAAAGTGCTGCCACACCTGTCGGTACACACCTGTGTTTCACATATTACCCGTCGCGTGGGTTCAGTTGACTTGTCAAGTGATTACAGCGTAACAGCAGCGCGGGCCAGCCGGGTGTCAGTGCAGGCTAGTGGATGTGTTTGTGCGGTAGCCCCGGGTTAGCTCGATAGCTAGCTGAGTAGCGGTGTTTTCTTTTTAAAGCCCGGAGGAGGAATGAACCATAAGAGTAAGAAGAGGATTAAAGAGGCGAAACGGAGCGCCAGACCCGAGCTGAAGGACTCTCTGGACTGGATAAAACACGGCTACCATGAGACCTTCGACCTGTCACACCGCACCGTGAAGGTAACTGTCAGTGTAGCCGCGGATGCTAAGCTAACGGAGGCTAGCAGCAGTGCAGCCCGTCACGTAGACAATGTGGGAGCCGATATGTAACCGGCACCTTCGGGGACAACTTCTACGCGCTTTAAGACATTTAAACTGCTTATAACAAACGTGATTTTCAAAAAGAGCAAAAGTAGAATAAGTATTTAAGTACAGGCACTAATATTACAGTGTAAAAGTACTATGTTACAGTTAAAAGTACTCCATCTCATGTAAACACACAGAGACTGAAGTCTGCATAAAGTAAAAGTAACATATTATTGGTTCGTAATTAGTCGTCAGAGATCTGTAAATCAATTAATTAGTGAGTGATCAATCGGTCTCTTCCCCCTGATCAATTGAGAATCAGTATCTACAGTAACTTCAATACATTTAATGAAGTCTTGTAAAATTTTACCTTCCTACTATGAATATTTTCACAGTTACAGGTACGTTGAGAACATAGAGGTGGATCCAACTTGTAGATGTACTTTTACCTGCCAGCATTTCTGAGTTGCATAACTTCATATGATGACATATAATCTTGGTATTAAACACTCATGACGCTGCAGATATTATCAAGGTTTTAATCCATTCATTAAATACAATCTCAGTTTTTATACTTTGCCAAAATACGACTATATTAGGAACTGGTTTTTTCCACACAGTGAATCGTGTCTGTTAGATGATTCTGGTATCAAATGTGTGTAAAAATTATCCTTTCGTTGTCTCTAACTTGTTCTGACCAACCACTTATCACATATGAGCCTTGAAAGTTTACCCAGAATGCACTTTTTAAAGTTTACTCTGGTGAAGTATCAGTTACACGATATTACAGCGTTTAATAGATGTGAAAAACACAACATCCTCATCCTACAAGAAGGAAAAAAGGGGTCAGATTTATAAATTTCACATGATAAGTTTACGGCAAAGGTTCACCGTAAAATGTTATGACGGTTATTGGCCAATAAATAGTTCTGCTCCAGCCTGTGTGGGTGTGACTCAGTTCATAAAAGAGCTGTTCGACCAGCACTCGCCTGTTTGCTTCAACTCATAGGTGTGTGTTCTCGTCACACACCCTCCTCTTTGTGTTGTGATGTTTGGTTGCGCTTCATCATAGTGAGTTTTCTGATCCCGACGAATGACTCAGCTCCAGGAAAACAGGTTCAAAATAACAAAGGTTACACAGAGAAATGTGCGTAAAATAATGGCGGAAATGAAAATATTTTAAAATAGAGAACAGTACTTGTCTTCTCTCTAAGCTCTGCTCGGTGTTTAGCTATTATTTATTATAAACATATCAACTGATAAGGCAGAAGAAGAAGGTCATGCATGTCAGAAAATGTAAAGTACATAAACTGTAGTTGTTCCACGATATAGCGTGACGTTATGGATGAAAAGATTGCTGATGCTGTTGATTATCAGGTCTTCCATCTCTGATTTTCTTGAACTTTTATGGCATACAATGAAAATATTTATGCAGACATTTGTGAAAGACTTTCTAAGATGGACTTTTTAAAAAAAACGCCCCGTCGACCCGCTTTAATCCGGTTTTTCTCACGTCGAGCTTGAAGCTCTTTGAACGACAACATCACAGGAGCTGTTGAAGATAAAAACCTGAAATCTTCGCTGTTGTTTCTCATCATGATTCAGAATCTGTAACGTCGGACAAGCAGATCTGATGGTGATATTTTCTGAAGCACATGTGGCTGCATGTCACAGTAATACAGACTAAACATATTGAATACTTTTAATTTGAAGTAATTGGTCATAAAGGTGAACATTTTTTGTTTGAGCAGGTTTTAAAGTTGTACCACAAAAACTAAAATATTGGTAGTTCGTCTGATCCAAGTAGAGTTCTGGAGTTTAAATGTTTCTCCAAATATAGCTAAGGAATGTTGAAGAAGTATTAGTTCAATTATGGACATCTATTTCATTTTTGATATCACTTTTTTAAGGTATAAACAGATTATTTAATCTACTTGTCCAGTATTACAGATTAATCTGACGTTGTTGCTCAAATAGCCTCAAATTTCTGTGTGAGAAAAAACCTGCTGAAAGTGGGTCAATGGGAAAAAAGTAATCTTAAAGTGTTTTATATATTATGTCAAAACTTCACAAATGTCTTTATCAGGGTCCGTACTTGATGCTAAAAACATTTCGGGCAAATCAGAGATGGTCAGGAGAAGCTGTTAGTTGATTTGAGATGTGACCCTTGTGTTGACCAGTGCAGACATGTTTGTGTTCAGACTGTTTGTACTGATGTTCGCAGGACAACGTGGAGCGAGTGGACGCCCTCCACCTCAGTCCCGAGGAGTTCATCCAGCGCTTCGAGAGGCCCTACAAGCCCGTCGTCCTGCTCGGCTGCCAGGAGAGCTGGCCCGCCCGGGAAAAATGGACCCTGGAGCGCCTCAAACGCAAATACCGCAACCAGAAGTTCAAGTGTGGTGAGGACAACGACGGCTACTCGGTGAAGATGAAGATGAAGTACTACACGGAGTACCTGGAGTCCACCAGGGACGACAGCCCGCTGTACATCTTCGACAGCAGCTACGGCGAACACGCCAAGCGCCGCAAGCTGCTGGAGGACTACCAGGTGCCGTTGTTCTTCAGGGACGACCTGTTCCAGTTCGCGGGGGAGAAACGCCGGCCGCCGTACAGGTGAGTCTGGCTTCGACTCATCCATCGAGGCTGCAAGTTTCTTCCTTTCTTTTTTTTTTTAAAGATTTATTTCTGGCATTTTCAGCCTTTATTCGAGAGGACAGGACAGTGGATAGAAACAGAAACAGGAGAGAGAGTGGGGAAGGACATGCGGTAAATGGCAGAGGTCGGACTCGAACCCGGCACAGCATGCGGGTCCTGTGACATAACCACCAGGCCAGGGGTGCCCAATCCTGGTCCTCGAGAGCCCCTACCCTGCATGTTTTAGATGTTTCCCTCTTCCGACACACCTGATTAAATGATCAGGATCGTTGTCAGGCTTCTGCAGAGCTTGACGATGTGCTGATCAGGTGTGTTGGAAGAGGGAAACATCTAAAACATACTGGATAGGGGCCCTCGAGGACCGGGATCGGGCACCCCAGAGGCTGCAAGTTTCAACTTATGAACCACACAAATGTAGCGGAAAAAGATATTTCCATTACCGATGTTTCTTTTAACAGTTTCTCTTGACCATCTCTTATTTGCCTGAAATTTCTACGGCATGAAATTTGGATACTTGTAAAGTAAACATGTGGAGATGAATCGATACGAATCGGTATCTAGATTCAAACGTGCATCGATACAATTGACGGGTGAAATTGTGGATGCATCGTTCGCTGGGCGCCTGCATCGGTAAAATCAGTGGTTGCATCGATTTTTTTCATGTTGTGTTTCGTTCTGTCCTGTGTTTCCGAGGCACACTGAATGCACCGTCACTGCTTCGCGTTTTGTTTTGAACACGGACGGAAGCCGGGAAGCACATTTCTACCGCAACAAACAACATGGAGGTCCGCGAGAGCAGCAGCAAGCAGCTGGAGGAGATTTTTGACGCACCTAACAAGTTCAAATCAGGCGTTTGGAGCTGGTTTGGCTTTTTTGTTGTGCTTTTTAAAAGGCTGTATACAGTGATGCATAGTGCTAGTAGAGATTAGAAGCAAAATGTGCGCCGTTTGTTAAATTTGCTGCTTATAAGGCATAAAACAAACCCTCTGCCTCCAGCACCATACTGAACTGCAGCTTCTTATTTTCTATTTAAATTTTTGGTATAATTTCTTTGCATCACATCAAATCATATCACATTGTATCGTTGGGCTTCGCTATCGCTAATATATTGTATCGCTGGTGGCGTATCGAATCGTCAGTTGATGGAGACTCACCTGCTTATTATAAAGATATTTGTGAAATTTTAGCTTGATCTATCGGCTGTTTTCCGGGATAAAACTTTTTAAAGATCTGCCCATCGACCCAAGTTTGAGGCTGTCTGAACAACAACATCTGAGGAGCTGTTAAAGATAAGATCCTGTGATTTTCACTGTTATTTCTCATCATGTCAGAGATTCAGAATCTGTAGTAAGCCGACACAGTGATGTCCAGAAATACGAGACGTTATGTGCAGATAACCGCTTTGAAACTTCGGTTACGTAGGAGAAAAACATTGGTTAGAATGAATTGTTGGTTACGGTTTTACTTCATCTCAAACCAGCAGGTATTTTCATCACCGATAATTCTGCTGATTGTTTTTAGGCCAAAGAAGACGTCTTTTAAAAGGACTTAATTTGTCGTAAACTCAGTGAAATTAGTCTCCAACTATTTTGATGATTCATTGATCAGTTTGAGTCATTTTTAAATTAAAACAGTCTAAATTCTGTGGTTGCAGTGTCTTCAGTTTTCTCCCCCTGACAGCTGACAAAACAAGACCATTTGAAGAAACTCTGACACACATTTTTCTCCATTTTCTGACCTTTTAGAGACCAAACAGCTGGTCGACTCCTCTATAAAATAATCCACAATGAATAAAACCTTCAGCTGCAGCCTTCGTCTCAGTCAGGATTAATGGACACCAGTTAAAGTGTGTTCACTGATCTGGAGCTGTCAGAACATGAGTTGCAGATGTGCCGTGTTGAACCACCAGGTGGAGCCACTGACTCTTAAATGACTTTTATTTGGTACAAACTTCTCACATCTGCTCAAGTTATAAAAGATTAACTAAAATAATGATAATATCTTTTTGGATTTGTAACCAACTAGTTCATATCACAAAGTACAAACTTCCCTCTAAAAATACTCACCTTTACCAAATTTGATGCCAAATGCAACAACACAGCTTCATTGATCTAAGATAAGATAAGATAAGATAAGATACTCATTTATTGATCCCCAGAGGGGAAATTCTGGTGTCGCAGTAGTACAGTCAGTGAAACAAACAGAAAATGAAAAATAGATAACACAGTAAAAGCAAAAATACAACACTACTATATACAAACAATTAAAATGTCCTATGTAAAGCCTTTTCACATCATAAATGATGCTTTAGGGTCCTAAAAGTAACATTTAAACTTGTTGGAATAATTGTTAACGCTTTTATAGCTCTATTATAATTTATTACTCTGGATACGTTTAACTGTTATTATTTATGACACTGTGTACTTACAACTATTATTTATTAGACTGTATACTTAAAATTGTTATTATTTATTAAACTGCATATTTGGAATTATTATTTATGAAACTGTACACTTAGAACTATTATTATTATTTATTAAACTGTATATTTGTAATTATTTATAAAACTGTATATTTAGAACTATTATTATTTATTAAACTGCATATTTAGAAATATTGTTATTTACTAAACTGTATACTTAGAACTATTATTATTTATTAAACTGCATATTTAGAAATATTGTTATTTACTAAACTGTATACTTAGAACTATTATTATTTATTAAACTGCATATTTAGAAATATTATTTACTAAACTATATATTTAGAACTATTATTATTTATTAAAGTATATATTTAGAACTATTATTATTTATTAAACTGCATATTTAGAAATATTATTTACTAAACTATATATTTAGAAATATTATTATTTATTAAAGTATATATTTAGAACTATTATTATTTATTAAACTGCATATTTAGAAATAATATTTACTAAACTATATATTTAGAAATATTATTATTTATTAAAGTATATATTTAGAAATATTATTATTTACTAAACTGCATTCTTAGAACTATTTTTTTTATTATTTATTAAACTGTATATTTAGAACTAGTATTATCATTTTTTGAAGTGTATAATTAGAATTGTTATTATTATTATTTATAAGACTGTACACTTTTAGCTATTATAATTTATTACACAACATATTTATTATTTTTCTAGTATAATGTATGTTTTTAACTTTCATGCCAACATTTTTTTTACTCATGTTTATCTTATATTTTTTCTTTTACTTAAATTTGACTTTGAATGTGAGCAACTGTAACATAAACAACTTCCCCTCTGGGATCAATACAGTTTATCTGATTCAAACATAATCTTTATTTCACACTTTGGCGCAGCGGCTAGTGGTTTTAAATGTGCTGAGTAGAAGCGGGTCGTGTCTAAACTCTGCGTCCCCCCTGCAGGTGGTTCGTGATGGGCCCGTCCCGCTCCGGCACCGGCATCCACATCGACCCGCTGGGCACCAGCGCCTGGAACGCCCTGGTTCAGGGCCACAAGAGGTGGTGCCTGTTCCCCACCAACACGCCCAGAGAGCTGATCAAGGTGACCAGGGAGGACGGAGGCAACCAGCAGGACGAGGCTATCACCTGGTTCAGCGTGGTTTACCCGCGGACGCAGCAGCCAACGTGGCCGCCCGAGTTCAGGCCGCTGGAGATCCTGCAGGGACCCGGAGAGACGGTGTTCGTACCCGGTCAGTGAGTTTTTAAAAGAGACGCTTTTTGAAAATTCATATTCTGGGACGGTTTACAGAATCATCCCCTCTTTACGACAAGATACAGAAGAAAGAATTCAAACAGAACCGATAATTCAAACACTGAATGTCCTCAGAACATAATAATAAGCGATCAATAGAAAATCAGCTGTTCTGATGCTGGATTCAGGAACGTTTTCAGGCTCCAGGCTCTCAGATGTGATGGTTTCATTCATTCCTTTCTTAGTAAATTCAATATATCTTTGGGTTTCTGACTAAGCTAATTTGTTTACAAGTTTGAACAAAAAAGAAAATATTAGATTCTGTGTTTAGACCATTTCTTTTCCTTGTTTTATTCTCAGTTCTAATCATGTTGGTGCAAACCTAAAATTACTCCATGCAGGAAAAACGGTGATTTTAATTGACCTAAATATGAGCTGCAGGAAAGGTGCAAGCAAAACTCTGACAAATTCAAAGAGTCTGTAAGTGATTGCAGGTTGGCCTGACCGTGATAAAGGTATTAAACTGTCGTCCTTGTTTGGAGAGCTGCTAGCGGAAGCCAGCCTGTCTTCATTGAGAATATGCAGTGACCCAGCAGTGACTCGACATGTGTTGACAGTTTACAGCAGCGTGTAGTGAAGCGATGTGACCTACATCCACCTAATGCCAACGGAGCTGATGAAGTCAAGAATGGATTAAACCCTCAGCTGCTCCTTCGGCACGGCTCCAGGATTTAGACCTCACCTGCCGGCTCCACAGGAGGGCGTTAGCAGCCTCTCACTGTTTTGTTTTAATTTTTAATTTCTCCAAAGATATCCAGTTTACTGTCATAGAGGAGGAAAGAAACCAGAAAATATTCACATTGAAGAAGCTGCAGCCTCAGTTTTTATTAAAAACAACCACGCAAACGGATTAATTGATTATCAAATGAACGCAGTGCTTGGCTAATCGATGACCCGTTGCAGCTCTGATGTCAAACTGCTGTGTATCTGCAGGTGGATGGTGGCACGTCGTCCTCAACCTGGACACGACGATCGCCGTCACCCAGAACTTCGCCAGCACGACCAACTTCCCCATCGTGTGGCACAAAACGGTCCGAGGACGCCCCAAACTCTCCAGAAAGTGGTACCGGTAAGAACAAGTCCTCCACAGTGCGGGAGACATCAGTTTTTAAAATGTCTCTTCCTAAAACCTGCAGGGGTTTTTTTTGCTGATGAAGACAATATCAAAAGTATTCACCCACCTTGGAAGTTTTCACCTTTGATCCCCAAGGATATTTTAACATTGAATCAGGGTCAGTTTAATGATGTCTTCAAAAACTGACTGAGCAAGAAAGACACTAGTGAGGGAGAACATCCCCACTGTGAAACATGGTGGTGGCAGCATCATGATTTGAAGCATGGCAGCGGCAGCATCATGATGTGAAGCATGGTGGCAGCATCATGATTTGAGGCACGGTGACGGCAGCATCATGATGTGAAGCACGTTGGCGGCATCATGATGTGAAGCATGGTGTCGGCAGCATCATGATGTGAAGCACGTTGGCGGCATCATGATGTGAAGCACAGTAGTGACATCATGATGTGAAGCACGGTGGCAGCATCATGATTTGAGGCACGGTGGTGGCAGCATCATGATGTGAAGCATGGTGGCGGCAGCATCATGATGTGATGCATGGTGGTGGCAGCATCATGACTTGAAGCATGGTGGTGGCAGCATCATGATGTGAAGCATGGTGGCGGCAGCATCATGATGTGAAGCCCAGTGGCGGCAGCATCATGATGTGAAGCATGGTGGCGGCAGCATCATGATGTGATGCATGGTGGTGGCAGCATCATGACTTGAAGCATGGTGGTGGCAGCATCATGATGTGAAGCATGGTGGCAGCAGCATCATGATGTGAAGCACAGTGGCGGCAGCATCATGATGTGAAGCATGGTGGCGGCAGCATCATGATGTGATGCATGGTGGTGGCAGCATCATGACTTGAAGCATGGTGGTGGCAGCATCATGATGTGAAGCACAGTGGCGGCAGCATCATGATGTGAAGCATGGTGGCGGCAGCATCATGATGTGAAGCCCAGTGGCGGCAGCATCATGATGTGAAGCATGGTGGTGGCAGCATCATGATGTGAAGCATGTTGGCGGCAGCATCATGATGTGAAGCATGGTGGTGGCATTATGATGTGAAGCATGGTGGCAGCAGCATCATGATGTGAAGCACAGTGGCGGCAGCATCATGATGTGAAGCATGGTGGTGGCAGCATCATGATGTGAAGCATAGTGGTGGCGGCAGCATCATGATATGAAGCATGGTGGTGGCAGCATCATGATGTGAAGCAAGGTGGCGGAAGCATCATGATGTTAAGCATGGTGGTGGAAGCATCATGATGTTAAGCATGGTGGCGGCGGCATCATGTGAAGTACGGTGGCAGCATCATCATGATATGTTGATGCTTCTTTGCAGCAGGCTCTGCAAAGCTTGTGCAGGTGGAGGGTAGAAGGAACGCAGCAACGTAGGAAATAATTCTTGCAAAAACGTCAATTTAAACTGACCATGATTCTGTGTTTAAAAGACAAGTGAATACTGTGTGTCCTGACTTGTTATCTGTGCCTGGATGTCTCACCTGGATCTGGACAAACATGCTGTTGACATTTGATTTGTTGTTTCAGCATTTTGAAGCAGGAGCGACCCGACCTGGCGGCGCTGGCGGACAAGGTGGACCTGCAGGAATCCACGGGTATCGCATCGGACAGCTCCAGCGACTCTTCGTCTTCGTCGTCCTCCAGCTCGTCCGACTCCAACTCCGACGTAAGAGCAGAAAAGAACTGTTTAAATTCCATTCATTAATGCGTTCAAATAATAGCGGTAGCAGTGCAAGTGCCATAAAATAAAGGATTCCTTTCCAAAGACAGAAAAGCATGAACAGATTGTGCATTAAACCTACTCAGTACAGCATTATATTTACTACATGTGATGCTTAAGCTGCGTTTAATGTCATAAAAGCTACAAAAGAAGCTTCAGAAACTTCTCAACTTGTGGAAAAACGCTCAGGCTTCAGTTGCTGTCAAGCCCTGTGCTGTTGTTATTTCAACCTGCATCCAGGACTAAACTGTGGTGAAGTGAAGCGGCTGCAAAAGTCGTGCGTTCGCCGCGTGCAGGACACAAAGTTCTGCTGAGTCCGAACACCGATACAATCCCTGCTTACGTAAATCCCTGCTGTCAGGATGGCGCGTGTCTGCAGGAGTTAGTGCTGCCAACAGGTGCTGCAGGTGTAACGTTACACTGCTGGTTGATCCCTTGAAAAACCATCGAGCTCCTCAGAATCGGCTCATTCTTCATCTAAAATATAATATATAAGTATGTTTACTAGGGCTGGTCCGACTAGCAATACCTGTGCTTCGGATATTCGGATCCAATGTACGCCAAATATTCGAATATTCGGATATTCGAATATTCGGGACCAGCCCTAATATTTAGTGAGGCCATGCAAAGTTTTACCTTCATGCTATGAGTATTTTCAGAGTTACAAGCCCTTGAAGTTCATAGAGGTGGGTCCAAATTTCTTATTTCACCTGCTGGAACAACCAGGTACTGCAGCTAATCTACGAAGCATTTCCTGACATGCATGACCTTCTTCTTTTTCTTCTTCCTTATTGGTTTATTTTAAAAATATAAATGAATTGATGTGAAAATGTGAATATAATTAATAAACATGTGAATCGTTTCCAAATATATAAGTATTTTTTTTACGAGAACCAACTCGGAGCGTCAGTATTATGGGATGTATCGTAGTTTCACATACAAAAGAGGCAAACTGTACCAAAGACTCGTAAAATGATCGAAACCTCACGCTAAACGAGAAAAACCAGACACAGAATATCACAAAACAAGAAAAATGAGACGGCAGACTGGACCCAAAATGACCGCAACAAGATATAACTCTCCCAAAGACACAAAACTGACTCAAAATGACAGAAGGGAGACAAAAAAAATGACGAAAATGAGCACAAAACAATTAAAACGAGATGCAAATTGACCAATCAAATCATAATCATAGAAACCAGCACTAATACCCTGGATATGCTTCTGTTTTCTGATAATTCACCTGAGAAAACTTTAAAAAGTGCATTTTAAATTACTGTCAATAATTTAACTGATTGAAAATATATCTACAAATGAGGTATATAAAGAAGAAGGTCGTGCACGTCAGAAATTTGGACCCTCCTTTGTGAACTTTAAGGGCCTGTAACTCTGAAAATGTTCATAATATGAAGGTAAAACTTTGCATGGACTCATTTAATATGTGAAAGTTACTGACGACAAAGAATCAGTCGTATCGTGGTGACGCTGTGTCTCTCCTGCAGGCGGAGTCGGGCTCGGAGGGCGACGCCATGTCTCACCGCCGGAAGAAACGCCGGACCTGCGGGACGACGGCGAACGGCGACACCAGCAACAAGGACGACTGCGTCAGCAAGGAGAGGAGCTCGTCGCGATGACCTCCGACCTCCGGCGGCGGCGGCGGCTTCGCTCCCGGACAGACCTCCACTCCAGCTGCTTCTGGTCGAGTTTACGTCCCCGGACGGAGGCTGCCTGCAGAGACGAGATGGCCGCCGCCACCGAGAGGCTGCTGGAGACCTGCCACCACTGTGCTTTCAACACCAACCAGTTTCTGTTCGTCTCTGTAGCTTCTGTAACGACACCAAGATGAACCGGGAGCTTTAAAACTCGCTCAGCTGCGGATGTTTTCTTTGACTAAAACTATCAACACAGTCGGCCGACGACACAGTTTGGCTTCTGGGAGTTTGAGTTCTGGATACAGTTAAACACATGATGCTGCGTTCGGGGCAACTCGGAGAATTTCTGAGCTCCTGCTTGAAAAAGGGTGAAGAAACGGCCAGACGTCCTCAAAAGTGAACATTAATTACCTGATTGTTTACATTTGCAAGTGGCTTAGAGCTCAAAGATGTCCGAACTGACTCGAACGTAGCATGAAGGCCTGAGGTTTCAAAGGATCTGAATCAGGGTCCTGAAAGTAAGAGGAAGAATCTATTAAAAAGCCTTACGTTTAGTTTCCACATTTTATCTCGCGGTTTGGTTGGTTTGACTTTCAAACAAGTGTCTAAAAGAATCGCCTTTCCTTCTAAGTTGCATCAAAAAGGTCTGAAAACGTCGTAAATTCGCAAGGATTTGAGAGAAATCCTGCTAATCGGACTCAAAACTTGTCCTCAACAACTCAAAATATGTGCAAAATGACCTGTTCGAAATAGCAAGAACTTCTGCAAAATGTTCAGAAATGTCCGAACTGACTCGAACGCAGCATTAAACAAGCGTCTTGGGCCTCTAGTTTCACAGCGGTGAACTGAAGTGAATGCTGACATCACAGCAGTTAATCCTGATTGTCCTGTAAAAAGAACAGCCTTAAATTTAGTTGAACGTTCTGGCTGGTCTGACTCTAAAACACGTGTTGCATTTCGTTCAACATGGCGTTAAAAAGTTCTGAAAACGTCTTAGAAGTCTTCTGATCTGACCTAAAATATGTCCAACGTTACTGAGAAGTTGCCTCAGATGACTCCAGGTTGTCGAAACTTACTGTAGATTAAAAAGTGATGCAGTAGTTTGACATGCAAGGGGACAAGCTTCTCTGTTCTCCGTGTTTCCTGAGCAGTTTTTCCAGATTTGTTGCACGAACTGCTGTGAAACTGCAGGTCCGAAGTTGGATTTTTCACCTGAGCGTCCATCTGTGTTTTCATTCTGCTCAAAAATGACAAACAAAATTGCCCAAAAATGCCACAAAATTGATCAGATTGTCTTAAAAGTTGCCACGCAACCCTGAAAACTGGGCCCAATTTTAAACGGCATCTCTTCGCAAATGCAACGCTGCTTGATAAACCAGTTCCGAGAGACCAGAACCCGACCCGAGTCCGGGAGCCGACTGCACAAAACACCTTAAGTCTTCTCTCTAATTCATCCGTCTGTCCAAAATGACTCGAAATGTGTCCGAAATTATTCAAACTTTGTCCGGAAAGACTCAGAATCTCTCCGAGCAAACATAAACGTGTCCAAAAAAAAGGGGAAATTAAACGACGAACAGTCCCAGAACTTTTCGATCGCACTTCGTATCACAAGCAAACTGTTGAGTTTTGCTGCTGTAAATGTCAGAAAGCCTTTTACGATACTCTGTGAAGCACCTTTAACTAAGCCTTAAGTGTCGAAGGGAAAACTTGAGGTGTTTTGTGCAGCTGATTAACAAGAATTTACAGCGAAAACTCCCCTTTGCAGTCTTCAGCAACTGAACCTCCACCTGCTGTATGAAATACAGACTAGATGAAGTTCTCAGGTGTTCGAGGATCCAGCGGCTGAAAACGTTTGTGCCAAAAGCTGCAGACGAGTTCATTTTAAATGGCGGCAGCAGTTTTAGCTCCAGTTTATTAGCATCTATTCAGCTTCAGAGGAGAAAGAAATTCTACTGCGACTGGTTTTACAGCAGACGAGGACGAGCGTTTTCTGAAACGTCGGGCGATTTTAAAAAGTAACTGTCACTCAAAAATGTTCAAAAGAATCAGCTTTAAATTTTCTGTTTCTTCTTTTATGATGAATCTCTGTGGGGTTTCAATGCTGGTTGGATAAAACGAGACGTGAAGACGTCCATTTTTGCATTTTTCACTTTTATTTTTTTCGTTTTGAAGACCAGTTCTCGGTTTAAAGCATCAATTCAATGTGAAAACTGACCATCAAGCAAACTCAGAAGAAAACAGTGATGATAAACGGTTTAAATGTGGCGCTTCTGTTGTTCTAAGAGGCAGAGAATCAAATACAAACAGCAGCCACCATGCTTCATGTCATGATGCTGCCACCACCGTGCGTCACATCATGATGCTGCCACCACCATGCGTCACATCATGATGCTGCCACCACCATGCTTCACATCATGTTGCTGCCACCACCATGCTTCACATCATGATGCTGCCGCTAACATGCTTAACGTCATGATGCTGCCACCACCAAACGTCACATCATGATGCTGCCGCTAACATGCTTAACGTCATGATGCTGCCACCACCATGCGTCACATCATGATGCTGCCGCTACCATGCTTCACATCATGATGCTGCTACCACCATGCGTCACATCATGATGCTGCCGCTAACATGCTTAACGTCATGATGCTGCCACCACCATGCGTCACATCATGATGCTGCCACCACTATGTGTCACATCATGATGCTGCCACCACTATGCGTCACATCATGATGCTGCTGCTACCATGCTTAACGTCATGATGCTGCCACCACCATGCGTCACGTCATGATGCTGCCGTAACCATGCGTCACATCATGATGCTGCCACCACCATGCTTCACATCATGATGCTACCACCACCATGCTTCACATCATGATGCTGCCGCTACCGTGCTTCACGTCATGATGCTGCCACCACCATGCTTCACATCATGATGCTACCACCACCATGCTTCACATCATGATGCTGCCGCTACCGTGCTTCACGTCATGATGCTGCCACCACTATGTGTCACATCATGATGCTACCACCACCATGCTTCACATCATGATGCTGCCGCTACCGTGCTTCACGTCATGATGCTGCCACCACTATGCGTCACATCATGATGCTGCTGCTACCATGCTTAACGTCATGATGCTGCCACCACCATGCGTCACGTCATGATGCTGCCGTAACCATGCGTCACATCATGATGCTGCCACCACCATGCTTCACATCATGATGTTACCACCACCATGCTTCACATCATGATGCTGCCGCTACCGTGCTTCACGTCATGATGCTGCCACCACCATGCTTCACATCATGATGCTGCCGCCACCGTGCTCCACATCATGATGCTGCCACCACCGTGCTTCACATCATGATGCCGCCACCATGCGTCACCCTATGATGCTGCCACCACCATGCTTCACATCATGATGCTGCCACCACCGTGCTCCACATCATGATGCTGCCACCGCCATGCTTTGCAACATGATGCTGCCACCACCGTGCCCATTCTTTTGATCAATAGGTTTAAGTAACACCAGAAAGCAGTGAGAAAGGTCCATGTGATGTTTTCAGAAGTCTCAATGCACAATTAACTGTAATTTAAGTGGAAGAAAATCAGCAGTTTGAGAGAAAACAGGTAGAATCGAAGCTTGTGCAGCTTTTCTCAACCAGAATCCTTTAAATGAGTCGTGAGGTGAATCTGTGCCGTTCGTGTTAACCGTCGCTTTAGATTAAAGTGCCTAAAATCAGCCTGAGGTGTGTCGGCGTGACTGTCTGCAGAGGGCGCTGTGTTTTTATCTGTTTATCTGAATTTAACGGCACTACGTTGGTCACACGGTGCCTTCAGGTGAAGCTGAGACGATGGAGCTCGATGAGGAGGAGCTTCTTCACGAGACGCTGATGTGATAAATTTCATTCTGTTGCTCAATAAAATCTTTTCTATGACTCAAAACGTTTCGTCTGTCAGTTGTGACGCCTCTTTCTATTCTGCGTGTATTAATAAGGTCTTTTATTTTGGAAAGCTAGCCATAAATGCCTTTGTAGACTGTAAGCTTTTTAAAATTTAAAACGATTAAATGCCTTAACATCCTGTTTAGAGTTGTTCTTTGTCTTTTGAAAGGCTAACATAAATGCTATCATATCCTGTTCGTAAGGGATTTTATAAACTAAACCACAAATGACTTGACATCCTTTTTATGTGATCTTTAATATTTTAGAATCCTAAATGCTTTCGTCGCCTGTTTGTCCTGTATGTTATTAACAACTAAATGCCTTTTATTTTGAAAATTAACCTCAAATGCCTACAAATGTCCTTGTAGTCTGTAAAGTCTTCTATTTCAGAAAAAAAGTATTTTAAATGCATTTAAATCGTGTTTGAGAGGGCTTAAATAGCCCTTAATACCTTAATAATCTGTTTCTAAGCACTTCTATTTTGAAAAATAAATGCCAGGGCTTTTATTTTTAAAAACTGAAAGTCTTTTATGTCATAAATTAACCCCAAATGTCTTTACATATTGTTTTTATTTTGAAACAGTAACCAAAATGCTAATCATTATGTTTGTTTTGTTTAAGTTCTTTTATTTTGAAAGCTAGCCCTAAATGCCTGAATGTTCTGTTCATAATATCTTGACTGAAAAACTAACCTAAATACCTTAATACCCTGTTTGTAAGGTATTTTATTGTGAAAAAACTAACCCAAACTGCTTTAATTTTTCTGCTTGTAATGGCTTTTATTTTGAAAATTAATCATAAATCCGTTAGCATCTAATTTGTAAATGCCTTAATGTATAGTTTGTAAGTTTTTTTATTTTGTAAATCTCATACAAATACATTTGAAGCCTGTTCATGTGACCTTTATTTTGAAAAATTAGCCCTAAATGCCTTAATATTGATTATCGTCTTTTATTTTGAAAAACTAATTTAAATGCCCAGTGTCCAGATTATAAAATGTTTTTTAAAGTATCTCTGTATGTTGTGTGTTACAGTGTGTGTGTTACTGTTAGTGTGTGTGTGTGTGTTTTATGTGTGCTTGTGAGTGTGTGTTACAGTGTGTTATTTTGTTACTGTTTGTGTGTGTGTTAGTGTTGTGTGTCTTATACTGGATGTGTGTGTGTAACTGTGTGTCATAACGTATGTGTGTTTACCTCGTGTGTCTGTTACAGTATATGTGTGTGTTTAGGTTGTGTAATATATTACAAAATGTAATGTATTACTGTGTGTGTCTGTGTCAGTTGTGCGTTATAGTGTGTGTTTTTGTGTGTGTGTCAGCTGTGTGTGTTATTGTCTGTGTGCGTGTTTCTGTCGTGTCTTACACTGTGTGTGTGTGTGTGTGTGTGTGTGTGTGTGTGTGTGTGTGTTTGTTTTACGTGTGCTTGTGAGTGTGTGTTACAGTGTGTTAGTTTGTGAGTTTGTTACTGTTTGTGTGTGTGTGTTAGTGTCGTGTGTCTTATACTGGGTGTGTGTGTGTGTAACAATATGTGTGTGTGTCTTTGTGAGTGTGTGCGTGTGTTTAAGTTGTGTGATATATTACACACTGTAATATATTAGAGTGTGTGTGTGTGTGTCTGTGTCAGTTGGGTTAAAGTGTGTGTGTGTGTGTGTGTCTGTGTCAGCTGGGTTAAAGTGTGTGTGTGTGTGTCAGTTGTGTGTGTTATTGTCTCTGTGTGTGTTTCTGTCATGTCTTACACTGTATGTATGTGTGTGTGTGTGTGTTACAGTGTCTGTTACAGTTTGTGTGTGTGTGTTTGTGTGTGCTTATGAGTGTGTGTTACAGTGTGTTAGTTTGTTACTGTTTGTGTGTGTTAGTGTCGTGCATCTTATACTGAATGTGTGTGTGTTGTAGTGTGTATGTGTGTGTGTTACTATTTGTGTGTCTGTGTCATAACATACGTGTGTTTACCTCGTGTGTCTGTTACAGTATGTGTGTGTGTGTGTGTGTGTCAGCTGTGTGCTATGTTGTGCGCAGGCGCCGCCCCCCTCCGTGTGTGTGTGTTCCTTCGCCTCGCTGCAGCTCCAGACCAGAACCTCCAGACCCTCCAGCGGTGATCCTCCACCATGGACCTGGACCCGACCGTCGTCCTGCCCGCCATCCTCTTCACCGTCGTGGCCATTTACTTCGCCTCGTCGCTGCTCAGCAAGAAGCCCGACGCCTCCTCGTCCTCTGCCGGGAAACAGAAGCCCAAAGTCGGCTACGGAGATGACATCCCTCCGTCCAGAGCTCTGGGGCAGCCGACGGTAGCCTCCCCGAGACCCGAGCCTCCCGCCCCGGCTGTGGAGGACATAGGAGCCGCGGAGAAGATCCAGGACGTCCCGGCGCCGAAAGTTCAGGTAGGATCGATGGATTCTGTTATTGATCAGCTGGTTGGGGAGTAAAATACAAACAGAAAGAAACTCAATTTAAACTTAGTTTTAATGAAATTCAGCAGGATTTAATGTCTTAATTTGTTTTTAATTGTCCAACCGATAAAATTAAAGTATTGATCAGACAGAAGATTATTAATACCCAATAAAATATACATTAACAGACGAAATAACCTATTTATCTATTGTATAATAATATATATACAACGCTTTATTTTATAGACATGATTGTTTAATTAAAACTAAGTACCTGTTTGCATTTAATTGGGTTTAAATAAAGGTGGAATTCAGATAAAAGTTGAATTAATAATCATCAGAGTTGTCAATAATAGATAATCAATAGCTGCAGCCCTAATTTGGTTTTAAAAGCAACACTTTTTAAAAATTAAAGCAACTTTTAACATCAATATCAGCCTCAAAAGCTTAGTAAATGAGCTTTACAAGACTGCAGCGCTAAAATGATCAATCGATAAATTGATTAACCTATCGATTGAAATTGTTCCTGTTAGTTTTATTCGAGCAAAAACTGACAGAACGTCTGCAGTTGGAGCCTTTTAATAATAAAAGTTGTTGTTCTTTCTGGATAAAACCAGATATTTAACAGGAAAAATGGCTGATATGAAACCTGACGGATGTTATTGATCAGGGTAGCTGCTGCCTATCAGTCTGATCGATTATTGGAGCTGCTGTGTTTGTGCTGTTTAACTGTATTTGTCACTGATTGATCCACAGACTGATCATGTTGTGTCACTGGGTGGCATTCAGTGCAACTCTTGATCGATTATTGGTTTTTAATAATAATCACTGTGAACATGAGTCACACTGATTATTTATTCTTTTCATATTAAATAAAATATTTAGCTTATTGGTGCTTTGGTGAGTTTATATCCAGCTTTTTGGACACTTAAATGTGTTAAAGTTCACGTTTTTTTACACTTAAATCCATTAATATCCAAGAATTTGACACTTTGGTGTGTTAATATTTAAGTTTTGGACACATATGTTCCTAAACATGACCCTAAAAGCCATTAATGTCCAGTTTTTTTACTGTTAAATTCTGTAATATCCAGGTTTATGACATTTATATGTGTTAGTATCCAGGTTTTGACCCTTAAAGCCATTAATTTCTAGGATTTGACACATAAACTTGTTAATGTCCAGCTCTTTAACTCTTAAATGTGTTAATGTCCATGTTTTTCTACACTTAAATCTATTAATATTTAGATTTTTGACACTTTGGTGTGTTAATATTTGGGTTTTTGAAACATATGTTCCTTAATGTGACCCTTAAATCCATTAATATCCAGTATTTTTGACCCTTAAATCCATTAATATCCAGGTTTTTGACCCTTAAATCCATTAATATCCAGGTGTTTGACACTTACATCCATTAATATCCAGTATTTTTGACCCTTAAATCCATTAATATCCAGGTTTTTGACACTTACATCCATTAATATCCAGTATTTTTGACCCTTAAATCCATTAATATCCAGGTTTTTGACACTTAAATCCATTAATATCCAGGTTTTTGACCCTTAAATCCATTAATATCCAGGTGTTTGACACTTACATCCATTAATATCCAGTATTTTTGACCCTTAAATCCATTAATATCCAGGTTTTTGACACTTAAATCCATTAATATCCATTTTTTTTACCCTTAAATCCATTATTATCCAAGTTTTTGACCCTTAAATCCATTAATATCCAGAATTTTGACATTTATATGTGTTAATAATCAGGTTTTTTGACCCTTAAAGACATTCATTTCTAGGATTTGACACATTAACTTGGTAATATCCAGCTTTTAACACTTAGATGTGTTAATCTGCATGCTTTTCCACACCTAAATCCATTATTATCCACATTTTTTGACCCTTAAATCCATTAATATCCAGATTTTTGACACTTTGGCGTGTTAATATTTAGGTTTTTGACCCTTAAATCCAATAATTTCTAGGGTTTGACACCACAACTTGTTAATATCCAGACTTTTGACTCTGTGGTGTGGTAATATTTGTGTTTTTGAAACATATGTTCCTTAATATGACCCCTAAATCCATTAATATCCAGGTTTTTGACACTTAAATCCATTGATATCCAAGTTTTTGACCCTTAAATCCATTAACATCCAAGTTTTTGACACTTAAATCCATTAATATCCAGAATTTTGACACTTTGATGTGTTAATATTTAGGTTTTTGACCCTTAAATCTAATAATTTCTAGAGTTTGTGCACCACAACTTCTTAATATCCAGCGTTTTGACACTTAAATGTGTTAATCTGCATGTTTTTCCACTCTTAAATCCATTAATATCCAGGTTTTTGACACTTTGGTGCGTTAATATTTAGATTTTTGAAACATATGTTCTTTAATATGACCCTTAAATCCATTCATATCCAGATTTTATGACCCTTAAATCCATTAATATCCAGGTTTTTGACCCTTAAATCCATTCATATCCAGATTTTATGACCCTTAAATCCATTAATATCCAGGTTTTGACATTTAAATCCATTAATATCCAGGTTTTTGACGCTTAAATCCATTAATATCCAGGTTTTGACATTTAAATCCATTAATATCCAGGTTTTTGACGCTTAAATCCATTACCATCTAGGATTTGACACCTAAACCTGTTAATGTCCAGCTTTTTGACAGTTAAATGTGTTAATGTTCACGTTTTTCACGCTTAAATCCATTAATATCCAGGACTTTGACACCTGAGTGTGTTAACATCCAGGCGTGCTCTTCGTTGTCATTCAAGAACAACTGACAGCTACCTGAAGAGAACTAAACCTCTGAGCAGGTCTGTGGGAAACAATTGAAAACTTAATCTGCAGATTAATCAATGATGGAACCTCTTGTTAGTTGCTTAGACATCCCATAATTCCTACTTCAGCACCTGGACCTGAGTCTGTCTGTGGGTTTACACTGTTGTTGCTTTGTCCCGATGTTTCCTGGAATGATTAAAGTCATTTTCATATTACTGTCAGCCTTGTGTTGGACTGATAACGGAGCGTCGTCCAGCAGCTGGTTGGTGGATTTGCTTGTGCACACAGTGACGTTCTCCATGGGGACGTTCTGTCCAGTGAAAACATCCACCGAGGCCTCCGGAAGCTTCTGATCGTCAGCACGTGGACGTCTTTCTGACCTTTTTCCTCTTTGAGTCGAGGCCTTTGGAAGCTCAAGAATGTGCTGCTGCGACTTGACCGACGTCTATCTTTGGTGCAAACATGGCTCCTATATTTACACCTGAGTTCACGGTGTCACATGTCTGCAGGTGGGCGGAGCTTCGCGTCATGTTTGACAGCTCCTGATTCGGACTCGTTCACTTTTAACCTCCATCAAACTCCCTCATTCCTCCTCCTTCTTCCTGGTTTCCCTCAAACGGTCTGTCTTTAAGGGGTTCGTTGGGATTTTAAGGGAAATTATCTTCCATCCTGATCGTCCATAAACACAAAGAGACTTCGAGAACATGGGCGACTTCTCGTGGTTGTGTTTTGGATTGATATTAAATTTAAAAGATGATAAAATTCTGTAATAATCAAGAAAAGAGAACATTTTTAATAAATTAAATAATACAGGAATAATAAATCTTAAAAGAAACACTTTAAAACTTACCTGATTTAGTATTTTCGTTTATTATTTTGGTGGTAATTTTTCTCTTTCACATTTTTTTTTAGACGCAAAAATGGTTTAATTAGTTCAATATTATAGAAAAGAGGAAACACTGTCATCTGCATATTGTTTGATTTATCAGGATTATCTATACAAATCCTAAATTCTACTAATAATTTAAATACATTTTTTAATGAATTAAATAATATTTCAAAACTGAATAAAACTTGAACAACTACTTGATTTAGTTTTTTTACATATATATAGGTAAGTATTATTTTATTTTTCTGTGAGATTTTTAACTTGTGTTTAGGTAATAAATTCTAAAGAAATAATTTATTTGTTCAATTAGCTTAAAGTTAAAACAAATAGGGAACAATATTATCTGTATATTATTAAATTCATTAAAAATAAGGGGAATTTTTTATTTTTTTTATAAATTAAATCATTATGTAGAGTCAAATTTTTTTGATTACCTAATGGGTTTTTTTTAACTTACAATTTGTTTAAAAATAATTCACTAATTTAATTAATTAAATATTAATGATAATAATAATAATAATAGTATATTTTTAAAATTAACTAAATAAATTCCTATTTTCTGTTTTACATAATTAATCATTATACATATATGTAATAATAATTTAAGTTTAAATAAATAAAAAAAACAAGCAAACACATTACTTTTAAATAAATTAACAATTAATTAAAAATAGTGTAATTTTTTTTAAATGGTAAAAGAACTGCTTGATTTAGTTTTTTTTAATTGATATGTTCAATTTTTCTACCTGCTATGACTTTTTCTATTTTTTCTGTTATGTCTTTTACAAATTCTAAAAATAAAATATTTTAAAAAATGTTTTTTTTTAACAGATTAAATGCCGTATACAATTAAAAAAACCCTTAAATGTAGGCTACTGATTTCTTTGATTTGAATTTCTAATACTGTATGTCTTTCTTTCATGTTTCCTGGTTTGATCAGCTGTCGTCTGTTCAGATAATTAAAATATGAGATAAAGTGTAAATAGTGTCAGACTGTTCAACTGAATATCCAGCAGCTCTGTTCTGTATCTTGGCTCTAAATGGAGCTATCATGCTAACCACACCCTGCCCTGCTCTGATAACGTTATCCAGCACTGAGAGCCTCACTGTCTGCCGCACGGCATCCTGGGAACCTTACAGCAGCTTTGTGTCGATATAAAGACGTCAGTGTTCAGCCGAAACACTGTGAAGCTTTTTGTTGTTCAGGCCTCCGTCAGTGTGGAGGCCGAGACAGATGCAGCATTTCTACATCTGTGATTCAACTCTGCTGGTTGAACTTTAACCTGTTAGTTTAACTTTAATATGTTGGTTTAAGTTTAATCTGTTGGTTTAAGTTTAATCTGTTGGTTTAGCTTTACTTGGTTACTTTGCTCTTTTAGCTTTAACGTCAGTCCTTCAGCTCTAATCTCAGTCTGTTAACTTTTACTCTTCACTTTAGCCTGTCTGTTAGCTTTTAGCCTCACTCTGTTAGCTTTCACCTCAGTCTGTTAGCTTTACCCTCAGTCTGCTAGTTTTAGCCTCAGTCTGCTAGCTTTAGCCTCAGTTTGTTAGCTTTCACCTTAGTCGGTTAGCTTTAGCCTCAGTTTGTTAGCTTTCACCTTAGTCGGTTAGTTTTAGCCTCAGTCTGATTGTTTTAGCCTCAGTCTGCTAGCTTTAGCATCTGTTGGTTAGTTTTATCCTCAATCTGCTAGCTTCAGCCTCAGTCTGTTAGCTTTACCCTCAGTCTGCCAGCTTTAGCCTCAGTCTGTTAGCTTAACCCTCAGTCTGCCAGCTTTAGCCTCAGTCTGTTAGCTTTACCCTCAGTCTGACAGCTTTAGCCTCAGTGTGCTAATTTTTGCCTCAGTCTGCTAGCTCTAGCCTCAGTCTGTTAGCTTTAGCCTCAGTCTGTTAGCTTTAGCCTCAGTCTGCTAGTTTTTGCCTCAGTCTGCTTGTTTTAGCCTCATTCTGTTAGCTTTAGCCTCAGTCTGTTAGCTTTACCCTCAGTCTTCCAGCTTTAGCCTCAGTGTGCTAATTTTTGCCTCAGTCTGCTAGCTCTAGCCTCAGTCTGCTACTTATTGCCTCAGTCTGCCAGCTTTCACCTCAGTCTGCTAGTTTTTGCCTCAGTCTGCTTGTTTTAGCCTCATTCTGCTAGCTTTAGCCTCAGTCTGTTAGCTTTAGGCTCAGTCTGCTAGCTTTAGCCACAGTCTGTTAGCACCTGTCTTTTGTATTCTTTCCTGTTTTTAAAAGCAGTCCACAGAAAAATGGAGTTAGCTTTAGCTGGCTAATGCTAGTTAGCCCCAGTTGATTAAAGCTACACTTTTCATGTGAGTCCGTTCTATCCAGAGCTTCTTGTTAAAGACTTTTAACTGTGCTACAAACTGTCAGGATTGAAACAGTAACAGGAAAGTTAGGCAACGGATTCTGTTCGGTCCAGTAAAAGTGAGCGCTGCTGCCCCCTGCAGGCTGCAGCTTCCTGTTTACTTCCTGTTTAGATTTACAGCTGCTGCTCGTCAGCGTCACAGCCCAATGTGGCTCTGTGACATTTATGTTCTTAGCATGTTGTCCTGAGCCGTGTTCTAGAGTTACGGAGCTGTGCAGCCTAAATAAGGACAGAAAGGAGACGAAGCAGTTTTTGTTGTCAGTGACGACGCGAAGCTGAATCAGACTAAATCATGAAAACAGAAACAACCTGCAGCAGAGAAACAACATCAGATAGTTTCCTCCTTAGTCTGGGAAAACTTCGGACTGCTGCAGCTCCATTTATGGAGATGTGAGACACTGCAGACACTCACCTAGTTAGTTAGTTAGTTAGTTAGTTGGTTACAGTCGGACTGACTAATCTTAACTTGCCGTCTTTCTTTGCTCGTTGTTTGTTGCATCATAAAGCTCTGCTGAGCTTCAGATCATGGAGGCTGAAACCAGATCGTGATGCTTCCTGCTTCACTGGGATCAGGTTTGGTTGTTGCTGTGCAGAAGAAACTGTTTACCTCCTACTGTAATCCGATCGCTGCACACTAAACATGTGTTTGTTTGTTTTTTTGGTTTCCGTATTGGCGTTTTCCATTAACAGAATGATTCATTGTTTCTCTCATAGTGGACACGTGACTTTGTTGTGGTCTTCATGGGAGCTTTGCAGTGAACTTTATTCAACCCGACGTTTTCCTCTTTTATTGCTTCCCAACATTGAATCAATTTAATTTGTTTATTTGGGCAAGAATTGACATCAAAAGACTCTTTCATGTCATGATAGATTAGTATAAAATGTAAAACTGAAAATAGTTGACGACATCAGTCTTCACCTCCTTCCAGTCAGTGTTTAGTAGCTGCACCTTTGGCTGCAGCTGCATCATTGATCCTGTTTTGGTCTCAATCAGTCTGAACATCTGCAGTTTTACCTCGTTCGTCTTTATAAAACTGTTCAACTGTTCAACAACTTTTCAAGTCCAGACATAAATTCTCAGTTGGATTGAAGTCTTGGTTCTGACTCGGCCTCCAGAACCTTCACCTTGTAGCTTCGGCTGTTTGCTTCGGCTCATTGTCTTACTGGAAAACAAATCTTCTTCCAAGTCGTAGCTCTCTTCAGACGGCATCAAGTTGACCTCCAGGATTTTATCATGATGCTGCCACCACCATGCTTCACATCATGATGCTGCCACCACCATGCGTCACATCATGATGCTGCCGCCACCGTGCGTCACATCATGATGCTGCCACCGCCATGCTTCACATCATGATGCTGCCGCCACCGTGCGTCACATCATGATGCTGCCACCACCATGCTTCACATCATGATGCTGCCGCCACCATACTTCACATCATGATGCTGCCACCACCATGCTTCACATCATGATGCTGCCACCACCATGCTTCACATCATGATGCTGCCGCCACCATACTTCACATCATGATGCTGCTGCCACCATGCTTCATATCATGATGCTGCCACCACCGTGCTTCAAATCATGATGCTCCCACCACCGTGCCTCATATCATGATGCTGCCACCACCATGCTTCACATCATGTTGCTGCCACCACCATGCTTCACATCATGATGCTGCCACCATGCTTCACGTCATGATGCTGCCACCACCATGCTTCACATCATGACGCTGCCACCACCGTGCTTCACATCATGATGCTGCTGCCACCACCATGCTTCACATCATGACGCTGCCACCACCGTGCTTCACGTCATGATGCTGCCACCACCGTGCTTCACATCATGATGCTGCTGCCACCACCATGCTTCACATCATGACGCTGCCACCACCGTGCTTCACGTCATGATGCTACCACCACCATGCTTCACATCATGACGCTGCCACCACCGTGCTTCACGTCATGATGCTGCCACCACCATGCTTCACATCATGACGCTGCCACCATCATGCTAGTCTGATGGTCAAGAAGCTCAATTTTAGTCTCCTCAGACCAAAGAACTTTCTTCCAGTTGACTTCAGAGTCTCCACATGTCTTCTGGTGACTCTAGTCCAGATTTAATCGGAGCTTATTTTAACAGCGTCTTTCTCTTTGTCTCCATGAAGCTTTGACTGGTGAAGAACAGACAACAGTTGTTAGATGAACAGTTTCTTCCATCACAGAACGGAAGTGTTCCGTGTTTTGCATCTTCACAATGCACAGACTCTACAGTGCCCTGGAAACCTGCATTTTAGTTTCTGGTATTGAGGCTTTATTCCACCACAGTGGAGATTCCACACGATGGAATAACTCTGAGATCAGCTGTGATGCCTCCCATCGCTCGGCTGTAACCAGGCCTGGATGTGACTCGTCTCTTTGGATTTGGTCAGGCTGAGCAGCACTGAGCTGTTTTCTGCTGTCTGACATTCCTCTGCTGGTATTTCCCGCCGGCCGAACCCTGTTCCTGCTTCTGACTCACTACACTGTAAAAAATAAAGTAAAAACATTGTAAAATCTCTGGCAGCACTGGTTCCCAAACTTAACACGTTTAATTCAACAGTGAATAACCTGTGTGTATAACCTCTGTAATTTCATGGCTGAATTTAGGTTGTAATTAAATCATAAAAGATATAATTTTAAAGAAAAGTGTGACCAAACTTTGGCTGTTTACTGTCTAAATGAACAGTCATCTGTAATTAGCACTTTAATACAAATTGTAATGTATGTAATATGTAATGTGTAATGTGTTTTTTAAATTTAAAAAAAAAAATAGAATTATTACCAAGATCTCTAAATGCTAAATAGCAGCTACATGCTGTATTTGTGTCACATACATTAACTGAGTTACAGTATTCTAATGTGGTTTCATGTTATTTTCACATTCTTGCTGCTGGATTTCACAGTTTTTTCTTTATTTTTATTACAATATTTGTTTTTTTGCAAACAGGAAACACATTTATTGGTCTGGTACCAAGCTACCAGCTTAAACAGTCAAAACAATTAGTCTTATTGCAAAATAGAATAAAATAAATTCTTGTAAAATTAAAATTAGACAATACTTTCACAGTTGATTTGTCAAATAATAATATTAAACAAATTTATTCCCCTAATATGAAAAAAACTAACAAAGAATGTGAATGTCTGTAAATGTTTTTATACGGCGTGCACTGTAAAAAAATCCATTAACTGTGGAATTAACAGCAAATAATTGTAAAATAATTATATTTTTCGCTGATTTAAATACAATGAAGCAGTGTAATTTCACAATTAAACGCTGTAAAAGAACAAATTGCTATTTTTAAAATATATTTTTTTATGTAGACGTTATTTACCATTTTGACCTTTTTTATTAAAAGAAATTAAGACGTAAATTAATACTTTAAAAAAAATTAAAATACATAAAAAAATTATGTTATTAAAATGTTAAAAAAAAGAATTGTAAAGTTTAACTTGCAAATCGGACCTTTTTTCTGTGGTTTTACTATTTATTATCTGTAATTTAATAAAGCAGGACAACATTTATGCATCACTTAGAAGCCTTTGTTTTTTACAGTGTACACCTCTCCCAAACAATGGCTTCGTATCGCTGCATCACCGCTGATTCCTCCTTCACCTCCACACTTCATCCCTCCAACCTCCATCCAGGCTTTTCCTGGTCCTCTGAGGCCTCGCTGAGAGTTTACCGTGACAGATCTCTGTAGCAGCAACAGACACTGAGCGACAACTTCAGAGTTTGTTTTGTTTTAGACAGCAAAGAGGGAGAAAGTGACCACAGATGTAGAGTCTGGCTGAGACGTCTGCAGCTATTTCAGACCCGCAGACGTTTCCCTGCGAACAACAGACTGAAAGAGTCTCGTAAATGGATTCGGCGTCAGAGAGCTGAAGCAGCCGAACAAAGAGTCAGTGTTCAGAAGACAAACAGAGCTGAGATCGAAGGTCTCGGCCACAACAACAGTCTATTCCAGCGCCGATGCTTCGACATGCCGCCCTCAAGCGCAGATAAATACCTCCGCTGGTCAATTCATAGAAGACCTCAAATTAACTGGCATTTAAAACACTAAAACATTCCTGCTGTGCCACCGTAAAACCAAGACGTAGTGATAAACCGTGAGAAAATTAGTATTTGATTCAGCTGAGATTTACTTTAAATGTTGCTTACTGCCAGTGGATCAGCCTTTAGGTTTAGTCTGAGCTCGACACACAGTGACTCATAACTGATGTCCATCCACTCCAATGTTTTGTTGACCCATCTATCCACCCCGACCTCCTTCCTAAGTCACCTAACCTCCTTGTTTGCTCCTGTCATAATTAGTACAACCACTAGAGGGCCTTTGATTAACATAGGAAGGGTAACAGAAGCAACCCCGGTAATCAGCTTGAAACAAGAAATAAATAACAGTATCACATTTAAAAAGTCTGGTGTTTTGTTGACCCGCCTATCCACCCCGAGCTCCTCCCTATGCCACCTGATTTCTTGCTTTGCACCTGTCATAACTACTATGAACACTAGAGGACGCTTAGTAAACATGAGCGTATGAAGGGTAAAAGAAACAACCCCAACAATCAACAATCAGATGGAAACAAGAAACAAACTGCAGTCACACACGTTAAACTCCAGTGTTTTGTTGACCCATCCATCTGCCCCAACCTCCTCCTTTGCTACTATCACAATTGTTACAACCACAAGAGGGCGCTTTATAAACATGCATGTATGTAGGAGAAAAGAAACAACCCCAACGATCAGCTTGAAACAAGAAACAAACAGCAGTCTCACATTTTAAAGGTCTGGAGTTTTGTTGACCCATCTATCCACCCCGAGCTCCTCCCTGTATCACCTGATTTCTTGCTTTGTGCCTGTTGTAACTACTATATACATTAGAGGGCGCTTAATAAGCATGAATGTATGAAGGGTGAAAGGAACAACCCCAACAATCGGATGGAAACAAGAAACAAACTGCAGTCGCACACGTTAAACTCCAGTGTTTTGTTGACCCATCCATCCGCCCCAACCTCCTCCTTTGCTACTATCATAATTGTTGGAACCACCAGAGGGCGCTTTATAAATGTACATGTATGTAGGAGAAAAGTAACAACCCCAACGATCAGCTTGAAACAATAAACAAACAAGTCTCTCATGTTAAAATCCAGTGTTTTGTTGGCCCATCCATCCACCCCGACCTCCTTCCTAAGTCACCTAACCTCTACAGTTGCTACTGTCAAAATTAGTACGACCACTAGAGGGCATTTAATAAACATAGGAAAGGTAAAAGAAACAACCAAAACAATCAGCTTGAAACAAGAAACAAACAACAGTCTCATGTTGAAGTTCAGTGTTTTGTTGACCCATCCATCCACCCCGAGCTCCTTCTTTGCTGCTATCATAATTGTTGCAACCACCAGAGGGCGCTTTTGAAACGTGCGTGCATGTAGGAGAAAAGAAACAACCCCAACGATCAGCTTGAAACAATAAACAAACAAGTCTCTCATGTTAAAATCCAGTGTTTTGTTGACCCATCCATCCACCCCGACCTCCTTCCTAAGTCACCCAACTTCTTTGTTTGCGCCTGTCATAATTACTACAACCACTAGAGGGCATTTTTTTTAACATAGGAAGGGTAACAGAAGCAACCCCAATAATCAGCTTGAAACAAGGAACAAACAGCAGTCTCACATTTTAAAAGTCCAGGTTTTGTTGACCCGCCTATCCACCCCGACCTCCTCTCTACATCACCTGGCTTCTTTCGTTGCACCTAACAGTAAAATGGGGCTCATTCTTATGTTCAGACAGTCTCTGTGATAGGTTTTACCAAAGAAACTAACAAATAACCCTTAAAGGTTGATGATTTGGACATTTTCCTGAGAGTTGTGCAGGATTTAGTTTCTGTTGAAGCTACACTTTGTCGTTTTTTGTTTATTTTTTTTTACCACAGAAAAGCGTCTCCTCTCTGGGCTCCTCAGCATCACCTCCTCCAGCGCTGATCTCTGAATTCCCGTCATGCCAGCAGATCCGAGCCCTTCCTCTGACTGAGCTAAAATGGCTTTTATGGCCGAAGCACTCAGTGTAATGTTACTGAACGGGATATTTTTACTGGGAAGTGCAGTTAGAGGTCGGAGAGGCCGCGATGACTCGGACTAATCCTCGGTGTAGAGCTCGTTTTCCAAAATCACAACCTCACAGTCTGTAAATAACACATCTGACTTCTTTATGGGGTTTTATTTAGTTTTACAATATTTCAGTTTCCCATTTTGGGAGGCAAAATTCCTGATTTAATGTCTTATAATCTAAGTTTTAGTAGTTTATAAAGTTTATATTACTCTGGATCATAATAATAATTTGGTACCATAATATTATGTTATTTTATAATTCTAATTATTATTTTTTTGAAACTAAATTCCCTTCAGTTTTATTGATATAGAACTATATCATTCCATAAATAATAATTTTCTTAATTTGATGTCTCTTAATTTAGTGTCTGTTAATCCTGATTTATAGTTGAATCTTAATTAATGTCCTCCAATCATGATTAACTTAATATTGTTAACTCATTACCTCGATTTTACATCTCATAATCTTGATTTTGTATGTTTTAATATCAATTTAGTATCTTATCTTCATCTTGATTAAATATCTCTTCAACCTGTTTTAGTATTTTTTGATCTTGATTTTGTATCTCGTAAATTTCATTCAGTATCCCCTAATCTTGGTTTAATTCCTCATAATCTTGATTTTGTATCATAATCTCAATTAAGCATCCTACAATGTTGATTTAGCACCTTGTGAACTTGAATTAGCATCGCATAGTCTTAATTTTATATCTCGTAAACTTGAATTAGCATCTCATAATCTTGATTTTGTATCTGGTAAACTTGAATTAACATCCCATAATCTTGATTTTGTATCTCATTAACTTGAATTAGCATCTCATAATCTTGATCTTGTATCTTGTAAACTTGAATTAGCATCTCACAATCTTGATTTTGTATCTCGTAAACTTTAATTAGCATCTCATAATCTTGATTGTGTATCTTGTAAACTTGAATTAGCATCTCATAATCTTGATTTTGTATCTTGTAAACTTGAATTAGCATCTCACAATCTTGATTTTGTATCTCGTAAACTTGAATTACCATCCCATAATCTTGATTTTGTATCTCGTAAACTTGAATTAGCATCTCATAATCTTGATTTTGTGTCTCGTAAACTTGAATTAGCATCTCATAATCTTGATTTTGTGTCTCGTAAACTTGAATAAGCATCTCATAATCTTGATTTTGTATCTCGTAAACTTGAATTAGCATCTCATAATCTTGATTTTGTATCTCGTAAACTTGAATTAGCATTTCAGTCTTGATTTTGTATCTCGTAAATTTGTATTAGCATCTCATAATCTTGATTTTGTATCTCGTTAACTTGAATTAGCATCTCATAATCTTGATTTTGTATCTCGTTAACTTGAATTAGCATTTTATAATTTTGATTTTGTGTCTTCTAAACTTGAATTAGCATCTCATAATCTTGATTTTGTATGTCGTAAACTTGAATTAGCATCTCATAATCTTGATTTCGTAACTCCTGAACTAGAATTAGCATCTCATAATCTTGATTTTGTATCTCATAAACTTGAATTAGCATCTCATAATCTTGATTTTGTATCTCATAAACTTGAATTAGCATCTCATAATCTTGATTTTGTATCTTGTAAACTTGAATTAGCATCTCATAATCTTGATTTTGAATCTCTAAAACTTGAATTAGCATCTCATAATCTTGATTTTGTGTCTCCTAAACTTGAATTAGCATCTCATAATCTTGATTTTGTATCTCGTAAACTTGAATTAGCATCTCATAATCTTGATTTTGTATCTTGTAAACTTGAATTAGCATCTCATAATCTTGATTTTGAATCTGGTAAACTTGAATTAACAACCCATAATCTTGATTTTGTATCTCATTAACTTGAATTAGCATTTTATAATTTTGATTTTGTGTCTTCTAAACTTGAATTAGCATCTCATAATCTTGATTTTGTATCTTGTAAACTTGAATTAGCATCTCACAATCTTGATTGTGTATCTCGTAAACTTGAATTAGCATCTCATAATCTTGATTTTGTATCTTGTAAACTTGAATTAGCATCTCACAATCTTGATTTTGTATCTCGTAAACTTGAATTAGCATCTCACAATCTTGATTTTGTATCTCGTAAATTTGTATTAGCATCTCATAATCTTGATTTTGTATCTGGTAAACTTGAATTAGCATCTCACAATCTTGATTTTGTATCTCGTAAATTTGTATTAGCATCTCATAATCTTGATTTTGTATCTCGTAAACTTGAATTAGCATCTCATAATCTTGATTTTGTATCTCGTAAACTTGAATTAGCATCTCATAATCTTGATTTTGTATCTAGTAAACTTGAATTAACATCTCATAATCTTGATTTTGTATCTCGTAAACTTGAATTAACATCTCATAATCTTGATTTTGTATCTAGTAAACTTGAATTAGCATCTCATAATCTTGATTTTGCATCTCATAAACTTGAATTAGCATCTCATAATCTTGATTTTGTATCTCGTAAACTTGAATTAGCATCTCATAATTTTGATTTTGTATCTTGTAAACTTGAATTAGCATCTCATAATCTTGATTTTGTATCTCATAAACTTGAATTAGCATCTCATAATCTTGATTTTGTATGTCGTAAACTTGAATTAGAATCTCATAATCTTGATTTTGTATCTGGTAAACTTGAATTAGCATCTCACAATCTTGATTTTATATCTCGTAAACTTGAATTAGCATTTGTCTTTATAGTAGATTGTTTTATTTTCTTTTTTTCTGTATAGGGTATGTGGTGTGGTTTTCTGCTTTTGTCTATGCCGCTGTAACGAGGAAATTTCCCCGTTGTGGGATTAATAAAGTATAATCTAATCTAATCTAATCTAATCTAATCTAATCTAATCTAATCTAATCTCATTATCTTGATTTTGTATCTCGTAAACTTGAATTAGCATCTCATAATCTTGATTTTGTATCTCGTTAATTTGTATTAGCATCTCATAATCTTGATTTTGTATCTTGTAAACTTGAATTAGCATCTCATAATCTTGGTTCAGTATTTTTTATCAGTCTAGTATCTTCTTATCTTAAACCTGTTTTAGTATCTTTTGATCTTGGTTTTGTATCTCGTAAATTTCATTCAGTATCCCCTAATCTTGGTTTAGTTTCTAATAATCTTGATTTCATATCTCATAATCTCAATTTAGCATCCTACAATGTTGATTAAGCATCTCGTGATCTTGTTTTAGTATTTTGTACGCTTAATTTATATCTTGAAATCTCCATTTAAGGTCTCGTAAACTTGGCTAGTATATCATAATCTCAATTTTGTATCTCGCAAGGTTGATTTAGTGTCTTTTACATTTAATTTAGTATTTCATGATGCTAATTCAGTATCATTTAATCCCAGTTTAGTATCTTCTTCTTTAGTATCGCTTATCTTGATTTAATATCTCCTAAACTTGCTTTCATATCTTTTGATCTTCATTTTGTGACTCGGAAGCTTTAATCGTTATCTTATAATCTCAATTTAGTATCTCATGAACTTGATTTATTATTCTGTAAACCTAGTTTATTATTTTGTAATCTCGATTTAATGCCTCGTAAGCTTGGTTAGTATATCATAATCTCATTTTTGTGTCTCATAAACTGGATTTAGTCTCTCATATTTGGATTTGCTGTCTAGTAATCTTGATTTAATGTCTCATAATTGTTATTCAGTATGTTTTAATGTTATTTTTTCCCCTACTCTTTATTGTTTATCTCATAATCTCAATTTAGTGTCTCATTAGCTTGATTTACTATCTCATAATGTTAATGTAGTATTTAAAAATCTCAGTTCAGTATCTTCTACTCCTGATTTAATGTCTTGTAGCCTTTAAGTAAGTGTTTTCTGGGCTTGTTCCAGGACCGGATCATCCTGATTTAATATTTTATGTGCTTCATAATGTTGAATTAGTGTTTCATAACCTCAGTTTAGTATCTGAGCATGTTTTCATTCCTGACATTTCATCTGCAGTGCTGTTCTTCAGCCTCTCGTGCTGCCTGGGTTGATTCTGAGAATAAAAACTCGATGAGCTCATTAAGACCGACTCGCCCACAAACTGTTTGTCCTATTTAGGGCACAAGTACAAGCCGGGCAGTTCGTCGTCCTGCTGACTCATAAAATGACTTAATGAGGCTGCATTTAGCTCCGTGACGCCGAACACTTTGTTTCAGTTTGGCCTGGACTGTTTTGGGTGTTTCACTGCTCAGGAATCCAGAGTTGGAGGAAGGGACCAGCGCTTCCGGCTCCATGGACGGTGTCCCAGCTGGAGGGTGGAGGATTAACAGAGCAGACTGAGGTTTAATGCAGTCAGGACTGATGAGCTTCAACGTCTGATAGAAACAGTCGCTGTGGTGAATCAACAGCTGCAGAACCACAACGTCTGTCCGGGTCCAGAGAGTTCAGTACGAGTTTCCTGAAAACACTTCTCAAGCAGCAAAGTCATTACAGGAAAATATAGATGGATACTAGCTTCATTCTCCAGAAAGATAGGACACGATTAGCCTAGCTTAGCATAAAGACTGGAAACCAAGGGAAACTGTTAGCCAGGGATAAAAATTTGTTAGCTAATAAGCTAATCAACAAGCCACAAATGACCTTTAGGCATACAGTATTTATCTTTATTTAATGTCTTTTAATCTGGATTTAATATTTTATTATTTTATCATTTATTTTTGTATCATCTAATACTAATTTTGAATCTGTTTAGCAACTCATAAACTTAATTTAGCATCTTGTAATCTTTATTTAGCATCTTGTAAACTTGATTTAGTATCTTGTAAACTTGATTTATTGTTTCGTAATCTTGACTTTGTATTTTGTAATCTTAATTTAGTATCTTGCAATCTCAATTAAATTATTTGCCTCGATATGTTGTAGTTTAGCTAATGAGCTAGTCACCAAGCTAGCTTTTAACAAGGCCTAGAAGCTAATACTAAACCTTATTCTTTTACATTAAGTTAAAAGAAAAACTCAAATGTGTCAAACATATTATTACTTTTACTTTCATTTTTCGCTATTTCGTTTAATACTCTGAAATTCGATGCTAACTCAAAGCTAAGTAAACTAACTCGGAACTAAAAGACTAGCTAATAGGACCTAGAGGCTAAATGTCAGCCAACAGGACCTTAAGAGCTAACTCAGCTAATAAAGCCTAGAAACTGAGTCTAAGCTGAAGATAAACTTGAAGCTAATTTGAGGCTAACAAGACCCAACAGCTAATTAAACTAAGGGGGATAACTTAAAGCTACATAGCAACTAGCTCTAAGTTTAAAGAAAGTAGAAGCTAACTTTAAGCTAACAAAACTAAAAGCTAGCTAAGCTAAGAGAGGCTGAGCTAAGGACATATGGAAACTAAGCCTATGACTTAAATAACACCTAAGCTAACAGTACTAAGACCTAAAAGCTGATAAGGTCTAAAAGCTGAGTTAAATCTAAGTATAAATAGTTAGTTATAATTATTTTACATTAAGCTAACTTTAAACTTGGGCAAATCAGAAGCTAACTTTAAGCTAACAAGACCTTGAAGGTAACTAATCTAATAGGGGCTAAGCTAAAGGTAAACAGAAAATATCTATAAACTCAAGGAAACTAGAAGCTTAATCGGAGCTAACAAGACCCAAAAGCTAACTAAGCTAATAAGAGCTAGAAGCTCAGTTAAAGCTAAGTGTAAATAGTTAGTAAAAAGAATTACTCTACAGTAAAGGTAACTAACTTGGGCAAATCAGAGGCTAAATCGAAGCTAACAAGACCCAAAAGCTAACTAAGGTAATAAGGCCTAGATTCTAAACTAAGAGGAAACTAAAGCTAAATTAGTGAAAAATGGGAGCTAAACTAGGGAATAAGATAATAAGACATAAAGGCTAACTATGCTAATTGATGCTAAGCTAAGGTGATCAAGAAACCAACTCTAAAATAGGGCAGACTAGAGGCAAACTCTAAATCAAGAAGCTAAATAAGAAGCTAAATGTGCTCAGCTATCTGTTCCTTCATTTTTCTGTGCCAGAATTATTGTTTTATTTAGAAAGGGATAAAAATTTCAATGTTATTTAATATTTTTGAAGAATTAAGATGCTTTCTTTCATGATGATAAACTATGGTACTTGAAAAAAGGAGGATATTGTTTTACAGCCATGAAGCGTATGCCGAAAGTATTTATATGAATAGCTCCGCTGACCTCCCAGAAACCAAATATTCGGCTTCAGAGCTTCCAAGAGTTCCCACAAAGCCGCTCATAAAGCTGAATGGAGCCTGTTTGGCTTGTTAAAGTTCACAGGATGAAGCCGAAACCAGATCTGCTGCTGGGATGTGGGTCTGTGCAATCTCAGCACTTGACAAAGACGCAGACAGGTGCCTCTGTATAGCCACATATATGTATCTGTATGCATGTGTATACAGTATATATATATATATATGGTGAGCTGTCAGGTGTTGGGGAAAGGACAGGTTGTCAGTGTGTCGGACACTGAAGAGGTTTTATTTGTCCTGGTGTCAGTAACAGGCAGAGACTGAAACTCAACGAGCTGCTGGAAGTGACAGTAACAAGCATCGGTGTGCTAGAGGTCAAACAGCAGCGTTCTCATGGACATTATTTACAGCTTTACATCCTGAGGCAGCTGTTTACAGTCTATTTCTACCTGCTTTCACATTCCTCTGTACATGTAAACATCGCAAAACAGAATTTACTTAATCTGTTTATCTCCATGTGAATACAGGACAGTGAATAACCAGTGTGTTTGAATCCGATACTGAGATTTCCAAAGTCGCCCACCTGACTCAGCAACATTCCTGGCTGGTTGTTTTGTGGTGCACAGCAGCAGATTTGAATTTTTTTGCAATGTGTCTTTAATTATAATTAACATAATTTCGTGTGCTGAGTCTTGCAAGAAAAACACACCAACTTCTTTGAGATAAATTCCTCATGAGGACAAAACCTAACTATGCTAACAGGGACTAAGCTAAGGGTAAATGGAAATTAAACCTAAATCAGGGAAGACTAGAAGCTAAGCTTAGGCTAACAAAACCCTCATAGCTAAGTAAGCTAATATAGCCTACAAACAGAGTCCAAGCTAAGGGGAAGTTGACACTGACTCTAAATTTAAGCGAGCAAAGCAAATAGGACCTAGAAGCCGAGTCTAAGCTAAAGGGAAACTAGAAGCTAACTTGAGGCTAACAAAACCCTCATAGCTATGTAAGCTAACATAGCCTACAAACAGAGTCCAAGCTAAGGGGAAGTTGACACTGACTCTAAATTTAAGCGAGCTAAGCAAAAAGGACCTAGAATTTGAGTCTAAGCTAAAGGGAAACTAGAAGCTAACTTGAGGCTAACACGACCCAACAGCTAATTAAGCTAATGGGGACTAAGCTAAGGCTGAATACAAAACTAGCTCTAAATTATGAGAAACTAGAAGCTAAGACCAATCTAACAAGACCCTAAAAGCTAAATAAGCTAATCAGGCCTAGAAGCTGAGTCAAAGCTAAGGGTCAAGAGGGGAAATTAGAATCTAACTTTACAAGATCCAAAGGCAAAATAATCTAATACGGACTAAGCTAAAGGTAAATGGAAACTAGCTGCAAGGGGAAACTAGAAGCTAACTCTAATCTAACAAGACCCAAAAGCTAACAGCTAATCAGGTCTCGAAGCTGAGTCTAAGCTAAGGGTCAATAGAAAATTGGTCTAAACTAGGGGAAACTGAAATCTAAGCTAACAAGATCCAAACGTGAACTAAGCTAATATGGACTAAGTTAAAGGTAAATAGAAACTAGCTCTAAACTAAGGCGAAACTAGAAGCTAACTCTAACCCTTCAGCTGTTGCATTTTGACTCAGTCAAGCTTCTGATTCTCAAATGTCTTTACTGTTGTGTCTTCCCAGGCTGCCCCAGCACCAGCACCAGAACCAGAACCTGTCCCCGAACCAGTTAAAGTACCAGAGACTCCAGCAGAACCACCTGCAGCACCAGAACCAGTAGTAGCAGAAGCTGTTCCAGAACCAGTCAAAGTACCAGAAGTAGCTGCAGTACCAGAACCTACCCCAGAACCTGCACCAGTCCCAGAACCAGTATCAGTGCCCGAACCTGTCCCAGAACCAGTCCCAGAACCAGTATCAGTGCCCGAACCTGTCCCAGAACCAGTATCAGTGCCCGAACCTGTCCCAGAACCAGTATCAGTGCCCGAACCTATCCCAGAGCCGGTATCAGTGCCGGAACCTGTCCCAGAACCTGTCCCAGAGCCAGTGTCAGTGCCCGAACCTGTCCCAGAACCAGTATCAGTACCTGAACCTGTCCCAGAGCCTGAACCTGTGCCAGAGCCAGTATCAGAACCAGCTGCAGAACCAGTCTCTGTACCTGAACCTGCCCCAGAACCCGTTGCAGTGCCCGAACCGGAGCCTGTGGTCGAGTCTGAACCAGCGCCTGAACCTGAAAAAGCGGTGGAGCCCGTCGAACCTGTTGTAGAAGTGCCAGCTGAGCCGGAACCAGAACCTAAACCAGAGAACATTGTGAACAACGGTAAGATGGACTGTTTCATTTTCACAACTCTGATCAGTTCTGTTCTCGGTGTTATTTGATACGGACATCCTGGGAGGGTTCAGTCCTATTTACAGAACCGTGTGTCCGTCTGTAATTGACCCTGGAGTTCCCCAGGGTTCCATCCTGGGCCCTCTTCAGGTCATCATCTTACCTTAAAATATGTGGACACATTAGTACAGACATTAATACAACAATATCACCAATAATGAGCATACTCTTCACACATGGTCCAATTCTCAGGAGTTCAGAGGTAACCGGACACTTTGCGGTTGGCTGAAGTGTGTCACCAGGAAATATCCAAAGGGTTTGTGGGTCGAAGACATCAGGAGGTCAATAGAAAATGTAAGGATTCCTTTGTGTGTGCAAGGACTGTATCTCCACACAGTGTTTAACCTACTTAAATTAAACCTGAGACTTATCCATTGTTTATTTCAAACTGAAACCGTCCACATACCTCTGTCCTGGATGTGTATTCATTAGAAAGGCCTCCTCTGTTTACACCGACTGTAATCTCTGAATAGAAAATCATCCTCTTGCAGCAGACAGATGCCAGCAGCTGTGCCTGACAGATAAGTCACTTCCAGGGAAAGTGCTGTCGGACTGAATGTTTTCAGCAGTTTCATTTATTTACAGCACATAGGCTTTAGAGGAATATATTGAATATCAATGCTTTAACTGTGTAATATTACATCTCTGAAGAGTAAATCCCCTGGTTGTAATCAGGAAGATTGGTTTTCATGACATCAGCTCTTCATATATGAACCTCACAGAGTCTGTTGCAGCGTCCAGGTTCATGTAAACATGTGCTGAGCGTGTCCGAGCCTGTGCTGACGGTCTGTTGGCGTGCTCATCCCGCCATCTGCTTCAACAGGATGACACTTAATCTTGAACAGGCAGCAAAGCACTTGGCAGCCGCCGTTAGCTGACAGTCGGCCTTCTGTCCTCCAACCTGTCGCACGGCAGGTGGAGCAACAGGTGTGTCGGTCAGGGTTCTACGTGTACGCAGGGCAAATACACTGATTAATGCTGGTCAGAACGTCAGAATCAGTTGCTTGTGATGAGCAGATTCAGCATTAATTATTATACTAACACCTCGTGAAAGTTGTATGCTAGCATTAATAGCACGCAGCAAGCTAAGTAATAAGAAGGTAAATTCTATTCTTATATGGATTGTAGTTACACCAAGTTATTTATAAGTAAATGAGTCTCAGTGTCACAAAGTTCCATTTATTAATAACTCTGAGTAAACATAGAAAGTATTAGTTAAGTGGTTTTAATTACATGTCAATACTTTTAGCATACACACCAAATAAAGTAATATCAATTAAAATGCTGCATACATCAGATTACGTAGTATTTAAGTACATGCTAACACTTTAAGCATGTATCAAATTAGGTGACAGTTTTTTTTACATGCTAACACTTTTAGCACATGTGCGGTTAAGAAATATCTATTTAGATGCTAACACTTTTAGCGTACATCAAGTCAAGTAGTATTTAATTACATGCCTACACTTTTAGCAATCTTCAAATAAAATTTTTAATCACATGCTAACATTTTTAGCATACATCAAGTCATGTAGTATTTAATTACATGCTAACATTTTTAGCAATCTTCAAATGAAATGTTTAACCCCATGCTAACACTTTTAGCATACATTAAGCCACGTAGTATTTAATTACATGCTAACACTTTTAGCAATCCTTAAATGAAATGTTTAATCACATGCTAACACTTTTAGCATACATCAAGTCACGTAGTATTTAATTACATGCTAACACTTTTAGCAATCTTCAAATAAAATTTTTAATCACATGCTAACGTTTTTAGAATAGATCAAGTCAAGTAGTATTTAATTACGTGCTAACACTTTTAGCAACCTTCAAATGAAATGTTTATGCTAACCCTTTTAGCATACATCAAGTCAAGTCGTATTTAATTACATGCAAACACTTTAATCAATCCTTAAATGAAATGTTTAATCACATGCTAACACTTTTAGCATGCATCAAGTCAAGTCGTATTTAATTACATGCAAACAGTTTAATCAATCCTTAAATGAAATGTTTAATCACATGGTAACACTTTTAGCATACATCAAGTCACGTAGTATTTAATTACATGCAAACACTTTTAGCAATCTTCAAATGAAATGTTTAATCACATGCTAACACTTTTAGCATACATCAAGTCAAGTGATATTTAATTACATGCTAACACTTTTAGCAACCTTCAAATAAATGTTTAATTACATGCTAACACTTTTAGCATACATCAAGTCAAGTGATATTTAATTACACGCTAACACTTTTAGCAACCTTCAAATGAAATCTTTAATCACATGCTAACACTTGTAGCATGCATTAGCTAAAGGTGTAGTTAATTATATGGTCCTGTTTAGTATACACTGAGTTAATATAGCAGATTAAATGGTACTTGTTAGCATAAACCAAAGTGTAGTGTAACACCTAGGTATACACTAATTTCTAATTATGCTAGCAGGTGCAAAGTTAAACAGCATGCTAACATTATGAGTAGGGCAGCAACACATTTTAGCAGATAAGATTGTTCCTAATAATTTCAAAAAAAATCTCAAAGTTGTGTCTTCATAATGTTCATTTGAAGCCGTCAGCTATCCAAAAACAGAAATCTTTAACTAACTACAATAAAATGTAAAGAAAAGCAGCAATATTTTGGAATTAATCAGATATTAGCATTTTTTTTTTCCAAATTTGCTAACTGCTTCATCACACATGAAGCTAATATGAGCCCATGTGAGTGTAAACGTGGTTTATAGGACGAGTTGGACTGATGTTGGTTTAGCAGTGGACAGTCGGTAATGTGTTCCTGCTGTTCCAGATGTGGCTGAAGCTGAAGATCAGGTGAAGTTCATCCCGGGGAAGAAACAGAGCAAGTTTGAGACGATGATGACGAAGGAGGAGATCGAGGAGGAGCAGAGGTTTGTTCTGACAGTGTGAGGCATGCTGAGCTGCGTTACCTCCTGCATGAACACAGAGACCAAAAACAACACCTGGACAAGTTATCTGAGCCTTAACTTGGTTGGCTTTAATGCATCGACCGCCTGCTGTTGCTGTGGCTAAAAAGGCTGCAGTGTTGCTCACTGAAGTTGTAGTTTTTACAGCAGGAACAGCATCAGTGCCTCTGATTCTTCTTCTACTTTCCATCCAAATAGAGCACAAATTTTAACAGAGGAAACCTGCACATTTTGGCAGAATAAAGCCGACATAAATCATGTTTCCACTGCAGGAACTCGGTTCAGGTGCAACGTGAATGTTTGCAGGATCCAACAGCTTTGAATGCAAATGCAACAAAAAAACACACACACACAGGTGTAAATGTGGCTTTGTGGTCATCATGTGTCTCTTTGTAGTTGGTTTTCTGTATTTCTGTTTGTTAGTTGCAGTCATTTTGTCTCTTTGTGGTTGGTTTGCATGTCTTTGTAGTTAGTTTCAGTCTCTTTTATGGTCATTTTGTCTCTTTGTGGTCAGTTAGCATCACTTTGTAGTTGGTTAGCATCTCTTTGTAGTGGTTTGTGTCACTTTGTGGTCATTTTGTGTCTCTTTGTAGTCGGTTAGCATGTCTTCGTAACTGGTTTCCATATTTTTGTAGTTTGTTTGCGCTTCTTTGTGGTCGGTTTTTGTCTGTTTGTAGTCAGTTAGCATCACTTTGTAGTACGTTTGTGTCTCCTTGTGGTCATTTTGTCTCTTTGCAGTCGGTTAGCATGTCTTTGTTGTTGGTTTGTGTCTCTTTGTGGTCATTTTGTGTCCCTTTGTAGTCAGTTTCCGTAATTTTGTAGTTTGTTTGCACTTCTTTGTGGTCATTTTGTCTCTTTGTAGTCAGTTAGCATCACTTTGCAGTCAGTTAGCATGTCTTTGTAGTTGGTTAGCATGTCTTTGTAATTGGTCTGTGTCTCTTTGTGGTCATTTTGTGTCTCTTTGTAATCGGTTAGCATGTCTTTGTAATTGGTTTCCATAATTTTGTAGTTTGTTTGTGCATCTTTGTAGTCATTTTGTCTCTTTGTAGTCAGTTAGCATCACTTTGTAGTTGGTTTGCGTCTCCTTGTGGTCATTTTGTCTCTTTGCAGTCGGTTAGCATCTCTTTGTTGTTGATTTGTGTCTCTTTGTGGTCATTTTGTGTCTCTTTGTAGTCGGTTTCCGTAATTTTGTAGTTTGTTTGCACGTCTTTGTAGTCATTTTGTCTGTTCTTAGTCAGTTAGCATCACTTTGTAGTTGGTTTGTGTCTCCTTGTGGTCATTTTGTCTCTTTGCAGTTGGTTAGCATGTCTTCGTTGTTGATTTGTGTCTCTTTGTAGTCAATTAGCATCACTTTGAGGTTAGTTTGCGTCTCTTTGTTCTTATTTTGTGCTTCTTTGTAGTCGGTTTCTGTGTTTTTGTAGTGAAGTTTGCATCTTTTTAGTCATGTTGTCTCTTTGTAGCTGGTTAGCGTCTGTTTGCAGTTCGTTTGCATTTCTTTGAAGTTGGTTTGCGTCTACTTGTAGTCATTTTTTTGTAGTTTAGAGGTTCTTGTGGTTGGAACACTCTGAGACATTCAGCCCAAACTACCAACAACCCTCTCATTCCTGCAGTGGAAAACAGTTTCCTCAGTTTGTTGTGTCTCTGGTTTAGTCACAGCGTCTTGTTCAAAACACCGCTTCTTTTGTCTTTATCAGAAACAAACTCTGAGGTTTGTTGTCGGTACGGATGCTGTGTGAGGTTTGTAAGTTCTGCAGCTGGAAGTTCTGGTTTCACTTCTTCTCTCTACCGACTGAATTTGGGTGTTTTTCCAGGCAGAAATTCCAAAACCTGGCAGAAGCTCCAGCTCACAGCATGTCAGCGTCTGTTCTCCAGGAGCTACACCTCTGTTACTGTTCTGCTGAGTTTTACAGCTTGAGTTCACATCTGGTGTAGATGATTTGTGTAGTTTTGGAGATTTACCACATGAGCAAACATCCAACCAAACAGAGTTTAAGGCGTGAGGCTAAAAATCCTGCACTGCAGAGTCTGAGCTCTTTCAGGCACGAAGTAAGTTGTTTCACGTTGGAGGAAAATTAAATCTGGAGCCTGAAAGTGTTCAGATGTTCTCTGGCCTGTTTGTCAACATAATTAGATAATGACTTGACCTCCAGCACAGGGTTTAATGTGACGACTGTCAGTGAATATAGAAGCTGTGATCATATTTAACACAGGGCCAGACACCATAACCATAAATAGAGCATTAAAACTCTAGAAAGAGAGTAAATACAGACACAAGGAAGAAACCTATGAAGCAAACCGACTATAAAGACACACAGACCAACGACAAAGTTACACAAATCAAGTACAGAGAGATGCCGGTTGACTACAAAGAGACATAAACCAATTACAAAGACACACAAACATACTACAGACATGCAAATTGACAACAAAGACACACACAGTGACCACAAAGAGACACAAAACAACTATAAGGAGATGCGAAGTGACTGCAAAGAGACACAAATAGACTACAAAGACAAACAAATTGACTACAAACAGATGCAAACTGACAACAAAGACACACAAACCAACTACGAAGATACACAAATCAACTACAAAGAGATGCCAGTTTACTACAAAGAGACAAAAACATACAACAACATGCAAATTGACAACAAAGACACACACAGTGACCACAAAGAGACACAAACAACTATAAAGAGATGCAAAGTGACTACAAAAAGACACAAATAGACTACAAAGACTCACAAATTGACTACAAACAGACGCAAACTGACTTCAAAGACACACAAACCAACTACAAAGAGATGCCAGTTGACAACAAAGATACATAAACCAACTACCGAGACACACAAACATACTACAACGACATGCAAATTGACAACAAAGACACAAAATGACCACAAAGAGACACAAATGGACTACAAAGACTCACAAACCGGCGACAATGAAGCACAAAACGACTACAAAGACTCACAAACCGGCGACAAACAGATGCAAACTGACTTTAAAGACACACAAACCAACGACAAAGATACACAAATCAGCTACAAAGAGATTTCAGTTGACTACAAAGATACATAAACCAACTACAAAGACACACAAACATACAACAACATGCAAATTGACAACAAAGACACACACAGTGACCACAAAGAGACACAAAACAACTATAAATAGATGCAAAGTGACTGCAAAGAGACACAAATTGACTACAAAGACTCACAAACCAACTATGAAGATACACAAATTGACTACAAAGAGACATAAACCAGATACAAAGACACACAAACATACTACAGCGACATGGAAATTGATGACAAAGACACACACAGTGACCACAAAGAGACCCAAAACAACTATAAAGAGACACAAAGATACACAAATGGACTACAAACAGACGCAAACTGACTTCAAAGACACACAAACCTACTACAAAGAGACACCAACCGATGTAAAATTATAAAAATATAAATAAATACCAGCTACAAAGACGTGCAAATTGATTATAAAGAGACACAAAACAACTTCAGTTTAACCACAAGGGAGTGTCAAGATAAATCTGACACCAGAGCCATAAATGGAGCTTTAAAAACAGTATAAAGGTAGAAAATACTGGGTCAAGATGCAGAAAGCAGCCTGTAGGCAGCTTCACCCATGTAAGCTGGATTTATTAGAGTCAGAATGTAATAAAGCAGGTTCTGCCTCCTTCATTCTCTGGATCCATCCTGTTATATGATCCCTGTTTCACATAGTGTCTGTCTGAGGGTTTGTCTGAGGTAGAGCAGAGTTTCACTTCAGATCGAGGTGCCTGGCGTCTGGTTTCTAATTCATGGTGTTTCTGTTTGGTCCGGTCTGAAGGTTTTGAGTTCAGTCCAAGTTCCGCATTCCAGCTTCTCTCTGAGCTTCTATAAACTCATGTGAATGTTTCCCTCCAACGTCTCCGGCTGGATGGATTCTGGATTCAGTCCACAGAAATTCTGAACTGTAGAGAGCTGCTTCATCCAAACTGTGAGACTGTGAAGGATTCTTCAAAACTCTGAATGACGATTAGAGATGAGGCCACAAAAACGACCACAAAGACATGGAACAACCACAAGGAGACACAATACAAACACACAGAAACAGAAATGACCACAAAGAAGCACAAAACGACTACGAAGAGACTAATAACGACCACAGAGATGCAAAATGACAACACAGAGATGGAAACAACCACAAAGCAATGCTAAACAACTACAAAGAGACAAAATATGACTACAAAAAGACACAAAACAACTACAAAAAGACACAAAACAACTACAAAACGACACAAAACAACTACAAAACGACACAAAACAACTACAAAAAGACACAAAACAACTACAAAACGACACAAAACAACTACAAAGAAACATGAAATGACTTCAAAGAGACAAAACAACTACAAAGAGAGACGAAACAGAAATATAGACACAAAACAACCACAAAGAGACAAAACATGACTACAAAGAGACACAAAACAACTAAAAAGAGACAAAACATGACTAAAAAAAGACACAAAACAACTACAAAAAGACAAAACAGGACTACAAAGAGACACAAAACAACTACAAAGAGACACAAAACAACCACAAACAGACACAAAACAACCACAAAGAGACTCAAAACAACTACAAAGAGACTCAAAACAACTACAAAGAGACTCAAAACAACTACAAAGAGACTCAAAATGACTACAAAGAGACACAAAACAACTACAAAACGACACAAAACAACCACAAAGAGACACAAAACAACCACAAAGAGACACAAAACAACTACAAAGAGACACAAAACAACCACAAAGAGACTCAAAACAACTACAAAGAGACTCAAAACAACTACAAAGAGACTCAAAATGACTACAAAGAGACACAAAACAACTACAAAACGACACAAAACAACCACAAAGAGACACAAAACAACCACAAAGAGACTCAAAACAACCACAAAGAGACTCAAAACAACTACAAAGAGACACAAAACAACTACAAAGAGACACAAAACAACAACAACATTACCACCTACAGAAACACTGACTGAGGACAGCAGATCTTTAGATGTTGTGAATCCAAACTGTTGTTGTCATTTTTACTTGTTAGAATTGAGAACTGATGCTGATCGATGATCAATAACTCTGATCGATGACTCTGATCAATAACTCTGATCAATAACTCTGATCGATGACTCTGATCGATGACTCTGATAAATGACTCTGATCGATGACTCTGATCAATAACTCTGATCGATGACTCTGATTGCTCTGACACACAGCAGCCAGGCTTCAGTTTGTCGCTGTGTTTTCCTGCATGGTTCTGGCTTCTTTCATCTTCTGCTGATGGTTTGGGTTTCAGTGTTTTGACTGTCTGACCTGCTGCTACTTTATCTTTCAGGATAGAACTCACGTCTGATTTAACCTCTCTGTAATCAGGACGTGGTAAGATGTTCCTGTTAAATCTGCCCAAACTACGCCCAGCTACACCCTGCTACACCCAGCTAGATCCTGCTATATCCAGCTACACCCTGCTACAACCTAATACTCCCTGCTACACCTAGCCACACTGCTACAACCTGCTGTACCCTGCCACACCCAGTTACATCCTGCTATATCTTGCTACACCCAGCTACAACCTGCTACACCCTGACTACACCCACTTACATCCTTCTACACCCGCTACACCATGCTACAGCCTGTATACACCCTGCTACACCCAGCTACACTCTGTTACACCCTGCTAGACCCAACTAAAACCTGCTACACCTGGCTACACAAAACTACACCCAGCTACACCCAGCTACACCCTGCTGCATCCTGCTACACGCAGTTACAACCAGCTACACCCCGCTACATCTTGCTACATCCAGCTACAACCTGCTACACCTCCCTACACCTGACTACACTCTGCTACACCCTCTTATATCCTTTTACACCCAGCTACACCATGCTACAACCTGGATACACCCTGCTACAACCTGCTACTCACAGCTACACCCAGCTACACTCAGCTACACCCTGCTACACCCAGCTACACTCTGTTACACCCTGCTAGACCCAACTAAAACCTGCTACACCTGACTACATCCAGCTACATCCTGGTACACCCGACTACAACCTGCTACGCCTGGCTACACCTGGCTACACCCAACTAAACCCAGTTACACCCAGCTACACCCTGCTGCATCCTGCTACACGCAGTTACAACCAGCTACACCCCGCTACATCCTGCTACACACAGTTACAACCAGCTACACCCAGCTACATCTTGCTACATCCAGCTACAACCTGCTACACCTCCCTACACCTGACTACACTCTGCTACACCATGCTACAACCTGCAACACCCAGCTATACCTAGCTACACCGTACTACACTCTGCTATACCATGCTACAACCTGCTACACCCGTCTACATCCTGCTACACCCAGCTATACGCAGCTACACCGTGCTACACTCTGCTATATCCAGCTACTCTCTGCTACGCCCGACCACACCCAGCTCCACCCTGCTATACCCGGCTACACCTGACTACAAGCAGCTACACACTGCTACAACCTGCTACATCTAACTACACACTGCTACACCCTGCTACTCGCAGCTACATCCAGCTACGCCCCAACTCTCAGTTGTAAACCAACCCCAGAACCTCCAGTACGGATAGACCGTAAAAGATATAAGCAGCTATAAGTAGACATAAATAAACTAAGAAGAGGCACAAACGGACTGCAAAGACATGCAAACTGGCTACAAAGAGACAAACACCGACTACAAAGAAACACAAAACGACAACAGGGATGCAAAATGATGACAAAGAGAAACAAACTGGCTACAAACGGACTGCAAACTGACTTCAAAAAGACTCAAACTGACTTCAAAGAGACACAAAACAACTACAAAGAGACACAAACTACAAAGAGACTCAAACTGACTTCAAAGAGACACAAAACAACTACAAAGAGACACAAACTGACTTCAAAGAGACACAAAACAACTACAAAGAGACACAAACTACAAAGAGACTCAAACTGACTACAAAGAGACACAAACAAACTACAAAGAGACTCAAACTGACTTCAAAGAGATTCAAATCGACTTCAAAGTGACACAAACTGACTTCAAAGAGACACAAAACAACTACAAAGTGACACAAACAAACTACAAAGAGACTCAAACAAACTACAAAGAGACTCAAACTGACTTCAAAGAGACACAAACAAACTACAAAGAGACACAAACTGACTTCAAAGAGACTCAAACAAACTACAAAGAGACTCAAACTGACTTCAAAGAGACACAAACTACAAAGAGACTCAAACTGACTTCAAAGAGACTCAAACTACAAAGAGACACAAAACAACTACAAAGAGACACAAACAAACTACAAAGAGACTCAAACTGACTTCAAAGAGACACAAACAAACTACAAAGAGACACAAACAAACTACAAAGAGACTTAAACTGACTTCAAAGAGACTCAAACAAACTACATAGAGACAAACTGACTACAAGGATTCACTGAATGGGAAAGAGAATCACCGTAGAGGAAAATCCTTGAATAAGTTGTTTTATTTTTCATATCTAGCATTATATTGACTCACTGATAACTATTGATCAGTGATCGGTCTGCTAACAGGTCACATGGTCTAAATAGCAGCTGGGTATTAACCTCCTCCCAGTACAACCAGTTCGCAATGTGTCCAACCCGACTAGGATGGTCCGAGGGGATAAAACGTCCTCACAGGAAGCACAAAGGTTCCCATAGGAACCATCAAGAAACGCAGAGGACACAATCTGCAGTGACACAGTTTAAAGGAAAGATTTTATTGGAGAAAGCAGAACAAGAACTACAGAGCTGGAGTCCTTGTTTCTCTCTGTGCAGCAGCGCCCCCTTCTGGTCAAACACAGTTATCACACAACAAACAGATTCACTCATCACTGCATCACAAGTTACTGTCTATTTTAATCATGCAGACTGTATTTATAAAGCACCTTCAGTAAGAGTGTAAGTAAATACAGCCACAACTGACTGTTTTAATATCATATTTTGTCTTTCATTTCTAACTTCATCGTTTCTGGAGGGGATTTATGGAGAACTACTTTTTCTTTATCGTTAATGTGAGCGAATGATTGAGGAAAAATATAAAAAAGCTGATTTGCAGGTATAAAATAATGATATCAGAGTGGAATAAAACGTCAGTAGCTTGTGTAGGAGGACGCGCTTCGTATTGTCTGTATATAAAAGGAACGAAATCAAATGAGCTCAATTAAACCAAAACGTGAATTAATCGGATTTAATAGCTTGAGAGGAAAACGTGGCGTATTTGAATGATGACACCGGTGTTTCTGCGTCCACCTGCTGCTGGTTCTTTGCTGTGCTTTAACCTCTAACCTGCATGCTGCTGCTAACATCGGCTGACGGTGAGTCCTGAACGTTTCCTGTCTGTTTGTGAGCTTAAGGTCTGCAGCTTTAACGTGTTTAATTTAATATCAGAATGACTTTATTTATGCATCAAACCAGCTGAAACGCCCTCAGTGAAACCTCTCAGTGAGCTCATGAACTAAAATCAACCAGAAGCTGTGTTTTTGTAGCTTCCAGCTGCTCCATGATAAGATTTTTAGAAACTATTTCAGCTTCTGCCTGTTTGTTTTTCTTGTGTTTTGGCTCTTGGCAGCGTTTCACTTTGTTAATCTGATATATTTTATATAATAAGTGGGTGAGACAAAGACCTTGGATTTATGGAATCAATTTATGAAATAAAATACATATAAAATACTAAAAACATGAGGCAAGAAACAGGATACGACTCATCGATAGGGAAAACTAATTTGTGAAATTAGTTTAAAACAAAATAAATTGATATAAAATGTTTTTAAAAAATGATAAAAATATATAAATTAAATTTGTAATATAAAATAAATTTTAAATGCAGGATAGAACAGTATAACAACTATTAAAATCAATGTTTACATGAAAAATAAATACAGAATAGTAAAAAAAATAAATAAATTATGGAATTAAAATTAAATAAAACTAAAATACTATAAGAAAAACCTGGATGTAAAGTTGTAAGGTTAATAAAAAAAAGTAAAATAAATATAAAATGCTTTAAAAAAAAAGCACAATATAGAGTAAACCTTATGACATCAGTTTATAAAATAAAAAGAAATTAAATAAATATAAACAACTGAAAAAAGCAAAAACAAAAATCAGCATAAAAACCTTGAAAATTAATTAAAGCTAAGCAAAATTAATTTATTTGTAATTGAAATACTAAAAAATTGAGGCAGAAAACTAAATAAAATAAATGTAAAATAAAATAAAATTAAATAAATATAAAATACTAAAATAGACAAACAAAATCAAATTTTAAAAATAAAATAAATTTAAATTACTACAATAGCAACATAGAATACAGGATAAATCATATTAAATAATAATAATAATAATAATAATAATAATTTGGATGTTTCAACTCCTTCATGTAAACCAGAGATTTGGACATTTACTGTTTGTTCATTTAAAGCTGAGCTGCACTTTGTTTGTTTGTTTGTTTGTTTGTTTGTTGTGTCCTGACCTCCTCCTGTTATTTCCTGCAGCTGATCGGTGAGGAAGGCGAGGATGAGCGGAGACGAAGACGACCGAGGATGAAGCTTTGAGCTGCTTGTGAACAAGTCAAACGTGTTTTCACCGACGTGCCTTCAGGAGACGTTTGTTTGTTCTGTAGCTTCCTGGCAGAACCGGAACCGAAGTGAAGCTGAAGCTGCTTCTTTCTGCCGAGTTTTACTTTGAAATTAATGTGTGTTGTTGGTTCTTCCTGTTCCAGACTTCAGCTTTTGTAAACTCTGGATCATTAAAGAGACGTTTGTCACATTGACGGAGTTCAGTTTTTATTCTGGGGAGCAAACTTCACTGTAAAACCTCAGTAAAACACCAGCAGACTGTATTTTACTGAGATTTTTCTACAGTGTAATTCACTATGTAACTGATCCCAGTGCTGCACATTTACTGTTTAATACTGTGGCCACACAATAAACTGTATTTCTGCAGCATTCCTGCTCTAATTAACATCAACTGTAGCTGTACACTGTAAAAAAAAAACAAGTTTTTAACTGTATTTTTAAAAATAATTAAATTAAATTTACACATAATAACTCATAAAATGTCATGAAGATGTGTTAATTTACATGTTGACTGTAGAAAAACTGTAGAAAATCTAAAAAAGAATCTGTTTTCATGAATTATAATTTGTTCTTTTACAGTGTTTGACTGTAAAATTATGACTTTTTACTGCATTTAAATTTAAATCAGCAAAAATGTTGTTATTCTACAGATATTTCCATGTTTTGCTAATAAGACAATATCTAAAAAAGTATAAATTTACATGTCAACTATAGAGAAGCAAAAGACGCCAAAACTATAAATAATGTCTACATTAAAAATCACAGTACAGTAATTTAGTTTTACAATATTTGAGAAAAAAATGCCATTTTTACTTTATTTAAATCAACAAAAATATTGCGTATTATATACGTGATATTAGCCGCTGCTTGAAAGACAAATTATGCATATTTAAGATTTTCAAATATATATAAAACAGGATAACTTATTATTTAACTGCTTCTCGATAATATACAGATCATTTTTTTTATTTATTAACTTGCACGTTTACTGTAAAAAGAAAACAATCATAACAAAACTGTAAATAACGTCCACAACAGTCCACAAATCTGCAGTTTTTTGTTTTTTTTTGCAATATGTTGCTATGAAAATCAGCTAAAATATAAATACTAAACAGATATTTGCAGTTATTTCTACCAGTCTGACACCATTTTTTTCAATTTTTTTGGCTCCTGCGGCCAGATTTTTACAGTTTTTTATGAAATAAGTTTTTACAGAGTAAAACCAAACATCTGTAATTTAACAGATTTTTTTCTTGAAATAAACGACACCAATAAAATTACAACAATGGACTGAATTTACATGTCTTATTTAAACTAAGTTGCTCCGATCACATTTGTTTCCGGCTCTTTTATATTTTGTTCATATTGAAGCTTTTGGGAACGAATAAATTCAACTAGAGAATTGTCAGGAATATTTAACACATGATATTTAAATCCTAACAGCATATTTCTTTCTGTAAGAAACATATACAGATGTGTTTATGTAGGTAGACACAATAATAAACTAAAAGTGAGCAACAAGTTGTCGATGAGTTTTCAGAAAACTGTTGTAACTCGATTCAACCGTTTATCCTCCGGTCCACCAGGTGGCGCTGCTCAGAAAAACAGGAGTCCTAGAAATGTGGTCCTGAAGCTGCAGCTGCTGAGTTCAAAGCCGCGGAGAAAGCAGCAGTTTAAAAGGTGAAATGAAACGTGTTTGTGTCGAACTCCCAGGGTGCAACAGGAGCAGCTGGCGGCCATCTTTCTTCTGCTGAGGGAGAACCAGGAAGTGCTCGGCGAGGTGACGGAGGGCGACATGGAGGAGCAGATGAAGCTCTACTCGCTCTGAGGCCATCTTCATCATCTTCATCGTCATCATCATCATCACATTGGACGTCACCATGGCATCGCAGACTCACCACAGCTGGATGTGAATCACTCTGTTCATCAGTCTGATGAAAGGTTTCACTTCCTGTCACATGTTCAGGTCGACTTTTTTATGACACGCTGTGAAAATTAATGATTCATTTTACTGTGATTTGAAAACGTTTCCCTGGTTTAGTGAATTTACAGATAAAATCCAGAAAAACACAGAAAAAATCTGCATTTTTACAAAGAGAAATTCTTCTTTTACAACATTTGACCATCAAATTTAAGTTTAATGTCGTTAAATCAGCCAAAAATGGGATTGTTTTACAGATATTTGCTGTTATTTGAAAGAAAAATATTAATTTACATCTTAACTGTGAAGAAGAAAAAAGGCCAAACTGTAAATGGTGTCCACACAGCAAAATAAAAATCTTAAATAGTAATTTGTTCTTTTACAGCTATAAAATGAAACTGCTTTATGACATGCACATCTCCAAAAATAATTAATATACAGATATTTACAGTTATTTAAAAGAAAAATTATGTATATTCAGAAAGGAAAAATGCTAAAAAACAAACAACACAAACATTTTCACTGTTATTTTACAGATATTGTTACATTAAAAAAAACAAAACATTTTTTTGTAAATTCATGGAGAAAGCTCTTATTTTTACATGATGATTGTGAAATTTTAAAAAAAATCCGGATTTTTACTGTACTTTTAAAAAATGTTTGTAAAATTACACTTTTACAGATTTTTTTAACAGAATTTTACCTTTTTTTTTTGTAAAATTACATGTAATTAAGAACTGTAAAAACAAACTGTAGAATAATTCCCCAAATCTGTATTTTTACAGAAAATAATTTGTTCTTTTATGCTTACCCTAAAAGTATATTGTTTTTTTGCTGCATTTAAAACAGATAAAAACTTCTTTTCAGGCAGGATGTTTTTTTACAGTGTTGTGATGTCACTTCCTGCCTCACCTCCTTCAGAATTACGTTTTGTCGGCTTGTTTTTGTTCCCAGGTGGTTTTGAGGAGCCCGGCTAGCAGTTTCCATTGGTTTCCAGTGTTTGTGCTAAGCTAAGCTAACAGAGAGTCGATCTGAACGCGTGACTGAATGACCGAATGTTGTTCTGTGATTTTTCCGCTTTTCACCAAAGACTCTCTTTACCACACAAACTGCTAATTTCACAGTTTATTTATCACAAACAAGCACATAATTTAAAACTAAAATCATAGTTTTTACTGTCTTTATAAATCTTAAGATTTCAGGAATAAAGTCCAGATTTTTAGAGTGAAGTTTAAATATGATGAGGCATTTTAATATTTTGTCCTTAAAGCAGCTTTAACTGGTTTTATGTCTGTGTCCTGTTACATCTCACTGCTGTCTGTTGATGTTCATGTAAAAGAGATGAATATTTCATTTTTTTACAACCTTTTCCTGAAATATTTCCACTTGATTCTTGAAATAAAATGTTTTTTTTTTAATTACACATTTAATTACAAACATTTCACAAATTATTTAACTTTAATCTCAATATATTAAAAGTTTTCTGTTAAAATAAAATGATGATTTTTTTTCTTGAAATATTTAGATTTTTTTCTGAAACGTTAAAACACATCTCAGAATATTTGGACCATATTTTGATATTTGTATTTTTAAATATTTACTATTTTACAACCTTTCACTTGAAATACTTCCAGTCTTTCCTCCCATTTTAGAACTCTTTTCTTGAAATATTTTCACTTGATTGTTTAAATGTTTAATTTTTTTTCTGACACTTGTGAATAATTTTAGAATTAATAGTAACTGTGGTGTTTTCTGTTCGTACTGGATCACATGTTGTCTGGTAGCTGCTCTGTGTGTGTTTTTTAGATTTTATTTATTGAATGTTTAATTTGAAATAAATACTGTAAAAAATGTTTTTCATGATAATAAATAAATATTAAACCTTTAATGTTTTGGTGATGATTTGGGTTTATACTTTAATTAAAAGAAAAGACTCAACATGACTCGACCCAACTTGCTTCCAACTTAATAAATTTCATTTTATTTCATTTTATTTCATTTTATTTTATGTCCATCATGTCTCTCTGCGGGGACATACACATACTAATAATGCCCAGCAGGTGGCAGTAAACACCACTAAGCCGTCTGAATCCGCTCTGACGCCTCCACGAAGAAGAACTCCACAGCCCACAATCCTCTGCTCCTTCCGGTTCCAACCATTCCAGTCCTAAGATGGCGGACCGGCGGCGAAGGAGGAGGCGCGCGTCCCAGGACAGCGAGGACGACGACGAGTCCGGTTCGGGTTCGGACAGCGGGAGGTCGGGCTCCCCTTCCACCAAGGCCCGGAGCCGAGATCCGGTGCCGGCGGAACCCACAGCGGGGCGGCCCGAGGCGAAGAGCGACGTGGAGTCCGAGTGTGTGAGTAGCTAGCCAGCTGAAGCTAACGTTAGCTCGCCGAGCTCGGGGCTCCGTATCCCGGCCGGGAGCTCTGACACACACCGCTGCCGTTGAAACTTTTACCGGGAGCCGGGTCCTTGTAGCGGTTCACTGAGGGGAAAGTATCTGGGATTAATTTCTCGGTGAACTTGTTTAATTTTCACCGGTCGATGTTCCGCCAGCGTTAGCTTGGAGGAAACTAGTTAAAGTTAGCAGTTTAACGGGGAGGTTAGCTGTCTGGACGTTAACCGCCTCACACAGACACACACACGGTACCGGGCTGTCTGAGATTAACCGTTTAACCGGTCAAAGTGGCTCATTTTACCGCCGCTCTGCTGTCTGCGGCAGAAAAGGCGCCAGTTGGAGCTCATTTACACGGCATCGGACGTGACATAACACCGGTGTAGAGCCAGGAACTGAAGTGTCCACATTTTTAATCAGCGTCCATCCTCGTCTGCTCTGTGGAAACACTGCCTGCAGCTCAACCGAGTAGCCTCAGAATCCCTGGTGCATGACTTCTGGGCACAGTTGAGTCACTACCGGCTTCACTGCAGCTTCGAGGTGTGCAGAATTTTTTATCCTTTATAGAGTCTTGTTGTTGCAAACTGTACATTTTTAGCGAAATTTAAAATGAGGCGTGTAGAACAAGGTGAATTTGATCAGATATGACAACATTAAGCTCAGCTATGGTTAATTTTTCTGACAGAGCCGTACGTTACATACAAGTTGTTGGAGAAGCGTTGGGAAGTTGAAAATCTGACAGTGTTTTTACAGTTTCTGACGGATGAATGGTGTCATTTTGACATTTTTTAGCATGTCTTAGGTTTTGAGGTTTTCAGGGTTTTTCTAAAGGGAAGCCTAAGAATGTCTGAGGCAGTTTTAACTATAAAATAGCTTTACTATTTAATGGATAAACCCTTGTCTATCTGTAAATTTGTGTTTTTATTACTATCGGAAGATGTGAGAAGCTGGTATCAGTAGATCTTCTGTCATTTTTGACTCAGATTAATCATAAAACTGCTGCTGATTCATTTTCAGGGCACAGTTTAGTCTCTGGGTTTGGTAGAAAAATGCCCAAACGATGTGGAGAAAACATCTGTGATTTTTGTGGCAGATATTTGATTTGATTTGTGTCGTAATGTTTTCTAAAGTTGAGCTTCAGTTCAGTGTTCACAGATATAAAAAGGAGCTTCGCTGCATGAAGTTCAACCAAAAGCTTGTTTGTCAAAGAGACACAGAGGACGACGTACATGCTGCTTAATGGACCTACGACTCTGCAGCCTTTCTGATTTGACAGTTGCGTTGTTTCAGATCATGATATAGATTGAAATCAGTGAGTTGTTTTGGTGCAAGATCAGGAAGGGAGACGTTTTTAGAGACAGGTCTGTTCGTTCTGTTGGTCAGCAGTTATCAGAACAACAAAACAGTCTAAGATTCAGTGACTAAGTGTCTTCAATTTTCAGATTTCTTTCCTCCTCTGACAGTAAACTGAATATCTTTCTATAATCTGGACATTTGAGGCAACATTTTTCCCAGTTTTCTGACATATTAGAGACCAAACAGCTGATCAACACGTTAGTAAAGGCAGTATGTTTTAGCTGAAGTCCTTCTCAGTCCTTCTGCTGATGTTGGTGTTTCTCTGTTGTTGCAGGAGAGTGAAGATGGCGTCGGAGAAGGTGAGAAATCATCAACATGTTCAGCACAGTCACATGAAAACAGATTGTAGTAGCTCTTAGCCGTCTTTAAAACACAACAGCACTGGAAACCTTAATTTTAACCCTCTGGACTCCTCTCTGGGCGTCAGTTTTCCCCCCACTGTGGTTCATTTTTCTCTACAGTGTAAAGTCTTGTGGGAAAAGAACAACCAGGAAGAAGGAGTTTTTGTTGCTGTGTGTCTCTTTGTGGTTGTTTTTACTTGTCTTTTGACATTTTCAGTCTTGTTTGTGTTGTTTTTTTTGTAATATTTTTAGATTTTCACAGACTTTAATTGGAGTAAAGTGATTTTTTTTTGGCAAATATTTAAACGAGACACGCAGATTAAAGTGGTTTTAATGATAAGTCACAATTGTCAGGTCAGATTTTGTTAATTTTCCAGATAGAACTCACACGTGAGGCATTCAAGGTCCATTTAAAAGCTGGAAATCTAACAATTCTATCAGTTTTTACGGTTTCTGGTTGATAAATGGTGACTTTTGTTTACTTTTTTCTTTAAAGACACTGATTTTCAGCCCCGCTAGCAGGTTTTGGAGTTCAGAGGGTTGAGCACTGGTTGCAGTTGTTGCAGAATCTCTTTCAAACTAGTTTTTAATGAACTCATGTCTCTTTTGTGCAGCCGTCCTCTCTGATTACGACAGTGCAGATCCTGAGGAGAACGGCTCCCATTCAGAGGTAAGACTCAGAGAAACTCTTCAACTGTTAAGTGTTTCATGTTAGAGAATCACGTAGGTGTGGAATCAGTACATCGACACATAAAACCAGTTTACAGACAGGAGCAGTCTCATTTTTTTTAATTGGTTGTGAGTAAATGTTTGATCCCGGCTCGGTCTAATCTCTGGATTGTGTGTCCGTCAGGAGGAAGTAAACTCTGTGTTCCCTCAGGGGGCGGAGGAGGAAGAGGAGGCCGAGCAGTTCAGCGACGAAGAAGCTCCGGCAGCGGCCAGCGAAGCCAAACCGGCCAGCGCCGCCGCCGCCACCACCGGGCCGACGCCGGGAGAGGAGGAAGAGGAGGCCGAAGAGGAGGAAGCCGAGGGCGATGGAGGAGGAGGACAGAGTAAAGAGGAGAACAAAGCCGAGGAGAAAGGAAACCTGGCAGGAGAGAGGCAGAGTGGAGACGGACAGGTGAGACGACCTGGTCGATCGGCTTTACAGCAGCCGCTCAACCTGCTCTGATCCCACAGACGCTGTTTTTATAACGTAAAATGAAAAATCAAGAAGATGTTTATGCAATTTTAGCTTCATATAATAAATATTTTTTAGATAAATCTTCTTAAAAGTTGCCCGTCGACTCACTTTCAGCAGGTTTCTTCTCACATTGAAGTTTGAGGCTGTTTGAACAACGATGTCTCAGCAACTATTGAACATAAAAACCTGAAATTTTGACTCTTATTATGTAAATTTTGCAGTTTTTATTTTTGTTTAGTTGCAGATTTAATACCAGCTTCTTCCTGTACAAGTGTTAAACTTTACAAGCTGCAACCACGCCTGCAATTCCTCCAAGAATTGCCCAGTTTTTCAGGAATTTTTTTCAGAATTGTTGCATTTTTTTTAATCTCATCTCTTATTTTACGAGATAAAACGTATGTAAAACTTTCAGGCTTTTATCTTTAATATCTGGGTCTTTTTATACCAACTCGCCGAACCCTCCATTGAACAAAATCATGTCAAAGTCTCTCTTAAAATCCTGAGTTTCCCTTTTCAGTATTGAAATTCAATGGCTTCTTTTCACTGGAATAGATTGAAAGTTGTTCTGAACGTCCACCAACCTCGAAATTATTATTTAATTAAACAAAATGAGAAAAACGAGACGCAAAGAGACACAAATGAGACAAAAAGCATCCAGAATAAGACGCAAGTGAGACCAAAAAGTTAACAAAATGAGGTACAAACTGAGAAAAACAAAACAGCACAAAATGACAAAGACAAGAAATAACAACCACGGAGAGACTTGGCTTCCCGAAACAACACAGAAGAACCTCAGAAAAAACAAAATGGGACACAGAACAGCTCAAACAAGACCAAAAACAACAGGGAAGAGGCACAGCTGTCCTGAAGAGACACGAAACAACAACAAAATAGAGTGAGAAAGCAGAAAAGGAGACCCAAAAAGAGAGACGAAATGACCACAAAGAGAGAAAACAGTCCCAGATACGCATAAATCAACCAAAACAAGACACAAAAGGCCTCAAAACGGAACAAACGAGACCAAAATCTAATAGTTTCTCTGCTGCTGATCCACATTTAGCCCGTTTAATGATTAATAATGATGCTGAATCATCTTTATTTACAGCCGATATGTGAGTCTGTCGTCTTTTTTTTGGCTGCTGTGGCGGTGAAACGTGTTGAGTTTGTTGTTTTCTGCTCCTGTGACCGATCAGGAGTCCACAGACGACCCGGAGACGAAGGCCGGAGGGAAGCCGGGTCAGCAGCTGGACGACGACGAGGACCGGAAGAACCCGGCCTACATCCCGAGGAAAGGTCTGTTCTTCGAGCACGACGTCCGAGGCCACGCTCAGGAGGAGGAGAGGTACCGACTGACGTTCTGATGTTTACATGTAGTCTGTTAAATACACCAGGCATCACTCTGAACTTATCCTTTATCAGTCCCTCCAGGATTTCATGGGTGTTTTTCAAGATTGTTGCTCCTAAAATGTTTGAATTCGTGGCAGCTTTTCTAAAAAATTGCGATGTTTGAAGCGTATCTGTTGCGATAAAATTGCGGGAGACGGTAAAAAAATTGCTAAAAATTTGCATTTTTTTCTTTGCTTTGTATGATTCATTAAAAATTTTAAAGGTTTAAAAAGTTAATTTCACATCCCGGTAGAAAAGTGTTTGTCAGTGGATGGTTTTGGTTTGTGTTCCACCTCAATATTCCACGAGGTGAAAACAGTTTAGCTCCGCTTTGGTGAAGAACATCAGGGAATTGTTTTGCAGTAGTTTTTGTTGCATCTGTATCTTCAAACCATAAACAAGGAAGTGAATTTGGTGACGTACGTACATTACTGGGGACTGCTGTGATTGGTGGAACTCACGGGAGGCGGGACAAAATTGCTGGAAAAGTGGCGGTGATTGGACGAAACTGCAAGGTCGCGCAGAATTCATGGAGATTGGTTGAGTTTGCGTTAATTGCTGCGATCGGAACATTGTGACTTCCTGGAGGGACTGATTTTACAGCTTCTATAAACCGAAGGACAGGATTAGTTTCATGTGGAGTCACTTTACTGAACAAACGGAACTAAAATCACCTTCTGACTCCAGGTTTATACCAGCTCTGGCTTGTTTTGTGTCTGTTTTTGGTTGTTTTCCGTCTTATTTGTGTTGTTTTTATGTCTTTTTATCTCATTTTGCGTCTTGTTTTGTTGTTTCCCGTCTCTTTGTGGTTGTTTAGTCGCCACCCACTGTAGATATTTTCTCATTTTTTGTCGCTTTAGGACATTTTTTTTCTCTTTGTGGCCTTTTTTTGTCTCGTTTTTGTTGTTTCGTGTCTCATTTCGTCTTGTTTTTGGTCTCTTTTGTGTTCTTATTTTGTGTCTCGTTCTCATTTAGTGTCATTCTGTTTTGTGTCATCACACTAATCATATTTATGTGTTTACATTTCATCTTATTTACGTTTTTTGACTGTTTTGGCCTCGTCTGTGTCATTTTGCATCTCAAATCTTTTGTTTTGTGTCTTGTTTGTTCTCATTTTGCGTCTTGCCATGGTTGGTTTTGTTCTCAGTTGTGTCGTTTTGTTGTGCCGTGTTTGTGTGTTTTTGTTTTTTAACCGTCTTATTTGGATTTTTTGATTAAACTTGATAAATTAACATCGTTTTTTAAAACAGAAACGCTAAAACAAATCAGTTTCCATCTTGAGAATTTACTGAATTCTTTAGTTGTCCTTAGATTTTTAATTTTTAAATGCTTTGGGAATCAAAACAACCAGCTGGACTCGATCATGTTTGGTTCTGAGACACTGACTTGTTGTAGCATAAAAATAAATCAATTGATTGATTCAGAAAATAATCAGCTGCTTAACAGTCGATCAGATCATGTTTCTGAGGGTTCGGTGTTTGTTTCCTCTTCAGACCTAAAGGCCGAAACAGGAAGTTGTGGAAGGACGAAGGCCGCTGGGAGCACGACAGGTTCAGGGAGGAGGAGCAGGCGCCGAAGAGCCGCGAGGAGCTCATCGCCATCTACGGATACGACATCAGGAACGGCGGCGGCGGTGGAGGCGGTCCGGGAGACAGATCGTTCAGGCAGCGGCGACCCAGGTCAGCTTCAACGTTTATTTATCATGTTTATCTCAGCTGCTGGTGGAAATACAGAGTTTACTGGTGACGTATCGTCTCTAGTAAGTTACTACGACTCACTCAAAGAGGAGGTTTATTAGTTCAAGTCCTCCTAATATAGTAATAATAATGATGATAATAATAACGATGTTTTAAAGTCTGGGTCTCAGGCTGAATGAATATCTGTTCCTATGATCGGGACTCAGGATGTGAAAATAGAAAATAGTTTTAAATCAGATTTATTTATTAGTTATTTTGACACTCGAGTCCTTCAGATCCTTAGTGACTCTGTTAAACTGATCATTTGTGCATCTGCAGACAGAGTTCGTCTCCCAGCAGAGACAAGCGGTGGAGGGACGGAGACCGACCGGTCCGGTCCTGGCACAGCGGATCAGGAGGTCCGACCCGAGGAGGAGCTGCTCCACCTTCGTCCATCCACTCCTCGTCTTCCTCCCCGTCCTCCCTGCTGTCCGCTCAGCGCAGCTCCAACCCCTCCAGGCCGCCGCCCTCCCGCAGCAGGCCGACCCACCAGAACCAGCAGCAGAACCAGCTGCACCTCCAGCCTCAGAACCAGTACCGGAGCACTGAGCCGCCCCAGATGCACCGAGACCGACCCAAAGCCCAGTTGGAGGCGACAGGAGAGCGGGTCGGTCGAGGAGGCCGAGGCGGAGCGTCGAGAGGAGGTCCGTCTGTGGTCATCGAGGACATTACGGTCAGCGGCGCCGCAGAACCGGACCACAGCTCGGCAGCCGTGACGACGGCGGCATCTCCTCAGCCTGGATACCAGGCGGCTTCCCCCAGACGACAGCAGCAGGACCAGAGAGGCGCCGACCGGTCCAGTTCGGCGCCGTCCTCCTCCGACCCCTCCCCCCAGACATCGGCCGCCGCGCCGACCAATCGGGAGGCTTCTCCTCCCGCCGAGCGGCCGGTGGAGCGGAAGTCGTACTCGCTGGCCCGCAGGACTCGGTCCCGGCCCGCGGACCTGGGCAGCAAACAGGCGTCCATGGAGGAGTCGGGGGCCGGAGGTGGAGCTTCATCTCCTGGCAGTGTGGGGGGGAAGGGCTGGACGGGAGGAGACGGACCGGGCCAGGCCGGACTGACCGAGCTGGAGCAGGACCTGAACCGGCTCAGTCTGACCCGACAGAGCTGGAGTCAGAGCCCGACGTCCTACATCCGCTCCGAGATGAGAGGTGAGTCTGCTGCAGGTTTACTGATCGGTTTATAATCAATCGATTGGTTATTGACTGGTGAACAAGAAACACAACAGACACTGAAGACTCCCAGACATTTACAGGACAAACTACTCAAACTGTTCTTTGACGACATTTAATGGTTACAGAGGTTTTATTTTTACTGTATTTAAATCAGAGCTACATTATTTCTACAGATGTTAGAAAGAAACGTATTTATATTCAGGATTTATTTAGTTTCTTTACTACATTTTACAGGTTTTGTTAAATTAAATGATGAATATTAAGGACTTGACATAGTGAATGAATAAAAATGCTGGTATTTTACAGATTTTTCCTGTTTTCCTAATTTTCTAGATAATATCTCGTTAAAAATCAGTAAGCAGTATTTATTTACTTGTTATCGGAAACTAAAAACTGCCTAAATTGTAAATAATGTCCACAACAGAAATGTGCGATTTACAAATACTAGTTTGTAGCGCAGTAGAAGACGTCTGCAGATGACCTGACGTCTGTGTTTCCGTCCAGGCATTCCCAACCCCCTGCACCTCGCCGGCGGTCCGCCTCAGTTCTCCAGCATGGATGAGATGGGCGTCGGGTCCAACCGGGCCAAGCGATACTCGTCCCAGCGCCAGAGAGCCGTTCCAGAGCCGGCGCCGCCCATGCACCTGGGAGTGATGGAGGGACACTACTACGAACCCAGTAAGGCCAGAACCTGGAAACACAGTCGGTTTATCTGAATCCGACGCTCAGACGCAAAAAATAAACACATCTGGATTAAAACTGCAAAGTCTGTAGTGAGAAGAACCAGCTTGAACTCGCGGTAAAGTTACAAAACACACATTTTAGTGGAATAAACCTTTAAAAGTAGAAGTGCATTGGCAGGAAGGAGTATTTGAGGTGGAACAAACCTTTAAAATTGGAAGTATTTGGACATAAAGTTGTATTTTAGTGGAGTAAAGTTGAAGAAAAGTGTTTTATTCTCTCAGCGTTATTTCCTCCAGTTGACCAGCAGAGGTCAGTCAAAACAAACGATTGCCGTGTTACATAAACGTCTTTGGTTTTACATGTTTGACTTTCCTCTGCTGGATCCTTCTCTAATGGAGGTAGAACATATATTGTGGCATCAAAGTGAAGCCGTTTTATCACCAGAATTACCTGATTAAATGACTCCTGTCTGTGCCGATGCTCAGAAGAGTCAGACGGAGAAGAATTGAACAGATTTTGTGGCCGGTAGAGAAACAACAAGAGGAAAATGCAGCTTTTCTAACGAACCAACAGTTTTTGCAGCAATAAATCAAATTTTACTCGCTGGTTCACGTCCTCAGGTGATGCAAAGTCGTCATAATGATGCGGAGTTCGTGCAAAATGAGGGTTTATTCATTTATTCATTCATCTGCTGACTACTGCTGAAAGTCAACAGAACAAAAGTCCTGCTGTGTACTGAACTATGTACAGAACCGTAGCTCATTCATTAGGAAGCACTGTTTGGGTGGAATTAACCTTTAAAAGGAGAAGTACGCTGACACAAAGAAAGCATTTTAGTACAATAAACCTTTAAAACCGGGCCAAAAACGTCGGCACAAAGTATTATTTTGGTGGAATAAACCTTTAAAACTATCAATACCTGGACATAAAGTAGTATTTTGGGTGGAATAAACCTTTAAAACTATAAATACCTGGACAGAAAATAGTATTTTGGGTGGACTAAACCTTTAAAACTATAAATACCTGGACAGAAAATAGTATTTTGTGTGGAATAAACCTTTAAAACTATCAATACCTGGACATTAAATAGTATTTTGGGTGGACTAAACCTTTAAAACTATAAATACCTGGACAGAAAATAGTATTTTGTGTGGAATAAACCTTTAAAACTATCAATACCTGGACATAAAGTAGTATTTTGTGTGGTATAAACCTTTAAAACTATGAGTACATGGACATAAAGTAGTATTTTGGGTGGAATAAACCTTTAAAACTATGAGTACATGGACATAAAGTAGTATTTTGTTGGAATAAACCTTTTAAACTATCAAAACCTGGACATAAAGTAGTATTTTGTGTGGAATAAACCTTTTAAACTATCAAAACCTGGACATAAAGTAGTATTTTGTTGGAATAAACCTTTTAAACTATGAGTACATGGACATAAAGTAGTATTTTGTGTGGAATAAACCTTTAAAACTATGAATACCTGGACATAAAGTAGTATTTTGGATGGAATAAACCTTTAAAGCTCTAAGAACTTGGACATAAAGTAGTATTTTGTTGGATTAAACTTGTACTGCGGACAGATTTTTACTGCTTTAACTCTCCGTCTCTTCCTGTCTCAGTGTCGTACCAGGGACCAATCTACGCCCACGGTGAAGGCCCCGCCCCCATCCCGCCGCAAGGCATGCTGGTCCAGCCGGAGATGCACATCCCCCACCCTGGTCAGTGCACTTTAAAGATCCTCTCTGGCTTTTATTTTTATTTCTAAATGTTTCTAGATAATTCCTGTCTCTGTCCAGGTCTCCATCCCCACCAATCAGGCGGCCCCATCGCTAACCCCGCCCTCTACGGAGGCCCGCCTGTATCTTTGTCGCCGGGGCAACCACAGCAGCTGCTGCCGCCGCCTTTCTACCCTCCGCCGGGCGTCATGACCTTCCCCTACCCCGCCATGTACCCAACCCCACAGGTAAGCAGTGTTCACTTAAGAAACACCTGGAATAGAACTAAACGGTGCTCTAAGGTGTTTCAGGTGTTTCCAAAGTGTTTTTAAGATCTTCTCAGCTGTTTTTAGATCTTTCCTGGTGTTCCTCATTTGGTCTGAGTGGTTTCTAGGTGTTCTCAGGTATTTGCTGATGTTTTTCAGGTGTCTTCAGGTGCATTTCAGTTATTTCTAAGGTATTCCTCAGGTGTTCTTCGGTGTTCTCTGGCATTTTCGGATGTATTTCAGCTGTTCCTCAGCTGTTCCTCAGGTGTTCCTCAGCTGTTCCAAGTTGTTTTTAGGTGTTCTTCGTGTGTTCCCTTGAGTTCTCAGATGTATTTCAGCTGTTTCAAAGGTGTTCCTCAGGTGTTCCTCGGGTATTCTCAGGTGTTCCACATTGTTTTTAGGTGTTCTCTGGAGTTCTCAGATGTATTTCAGGTGTTCCTCAGCTGTTCCTCAGGTGTTCCTCGGGTGTGCACAGGTGTTGAAGTTGTTCTTAGGTGTTCTCTGGAGTTCTCAGATGTATTTCAGGTTTTCCTGAGCTGTTCCTTAGGTGTCCTCAGGTGTCCTCAGCTGTTCCTTAGGTGTCCTCAGGTGTCCTCAGCTGTTCCTTAGGTGTTTTCAGGTGTCCTCAGCTGTTCCTTAGCTGTCCTTAGATGTCCTTAGGTGTCCTCAGATGTCCTTAGGTGTCCTCAGGTGTCCTCAGATGTCCTCAGGTGTCCTCAGTTGTCCTCAGTTGTCCTCAGCTGTTCCTCAGCTGTTCCTCAGCTGTCCTTAGGTGTCCTCAGGTGTCCTCAGATGTCCTCAGGTGTCCTCAGCTGTTCCTCAGCTTTTCCTCAGATGTCCTCAGGTGTCCTCAGGTGTCCTCAGCTGTTCCTCAGCTGTTCCTCAGCTGTCCTTAGGTGTCCTCAGTTGTCCTCAGGTGTCCTCAGCTGTTCCTCAGGTGTTCTAAGTTGTTTTTAGGTGTACTTCAGGTGTTCTATGTATTTCAGTTGTCCTCAGGTGTCCTCAGATGTCCTCAGTTGTCCTCAGATGTTCCTCAGGTGTTCCTCAGGTGCTCCCAGGTGTGTGTTTGACCCTCTCTGTGTTGCAGGGTCAGGCCCAGGTGACCTACGGAGGCGTGACGTACTACGACACGGTGCAGCAGCAGGCTCAGCCCAAACCTTCGCCGCCTCGCCGAACGTCTCAGCCCGTCACCGTGAAGCCCCCCCCTCCTGAAGTGCCCTTCGCCTCGGAGTGACTCCGCCCCTCAGCCCTCCCTCACCTGTCTCGGCCTCACTCTGATCCAGGAACTACAGGTGAGACGCTTCACCTGTTGGCCTCCGTGTTGCTCTCTGTGCTCAGCTGCACTTTTAAAACAGTAAAGCTGAATCTAATCTTCAAAATAAAAGCATGTTGTCCCTTTTTGTGTTTTAGGAGCAGGATGGGAGGGTCGGTGAGGAGTCGCGGTCGCTAGCGGCAACCAACGTCGGCGAGGGAGGGCGGGACTAACGGACAGGTGGACGGACTCTGCAGGTGACCCACAGCATCACTGACGGATTAAGACTTCATTTTTTATTTGGCTCCCTCTTCGTTTCCAGCCCTGTAGCAGTCGGACCGCCGCCGGTTCGAATCCCGCCGACGCGTCCTCGAACCGGACTGTCGGGTTCAAACCCTTTAGAGCCGTCGGCGCCGCTGAAGTCCGGTCGCGGTGTTTTTCTTTTTCCTTTCTCACGGCGAAGCTTTCCGTTGGATTCCAGCCGACGTTAACGGTTAACGAAGCGTCTGATGAGAAACTGAGCAGTCCGAGGACGTTCGAATCCGACCAGGTGCTTCCACGAGTCTCGCTTTGGACGTCTGTTTTCTACTCTGTCTTTCCTTCGGAGGGTGAATCTACGGCGCTGCAGACCCGCCTCCCGCCTTTTATCATGATCATTCAAATCTCTAAACACGAAACAGACGATTTATAATATAGATGAAAGCTCTTATTATCGTACGGACTCTTAAAGCGGTAAGAGAGGTGACGAAAACTACATTTATCCTCCGTTCAGCCGGGTTACTCGCCGTGCTCAGGCCGCAGCTGACGGTCGTTTTTATAGATCAATCGATCGGCTGTTTGGCCTCTCAAAGGATGCCGTCTTGTTTAGTCCACAGATGTTCAGTTTGCCGTCATGGAGGAGGAAAGAAACGGGAAAATATTCACATTTGAGAAGCTGGAATCGGAGAATTTAGTCGACCAACTTCTCAAAATACGGTTAAAGGCGACAACTGATTGATTAAAATTTCGGTTTTCTTCGCCGTAAACTGAACTCCATCAGCCCAGCGGTGATATTTACTGTTTATAGAACTGTTTTCTGACGTTTTGCAGACAAAACTGTGGATTTCTGTATAAATAAGCAGCTTAGAAACACATAATAGATGCAGTTATAAGGACGTTTTACCGTAGCTTCTCCTGCTGATTGATTGATTAGTTACTGACGGTTCAATTATTCCACTTTGACGGCTGATAAGTTCTGCAGCGTGAGTATTTTCTAGCTTTAATCACCATTTCCTGACATTTAATAATAATAAACTACTAAATGAATCAGGACGGTGCAACGGTTATTTGATTAATCGACTGTTCTGCCTTTATCAATACGAACAGTCTGAGTTCTGTGATCGCAGCTTCTTCAATGTGAATATTTTCCTTTCTCTTTCCTCCCTTATGACGATTTTTTGGGCTTTAATCCACATTTTCTGACATTTCACACGTTAAACGAGTAATAAATGAGTAAAGAAGGAGCAGCAGTTCATAAATTGATCTAGTAGAAGTTGATTATTAAATTAATTGGTGACTACTTTGCATTTATTGTTGTAAAAACAGTTTAAATTCAGTGGTTGCAGCTTCCTAAATTTGAATACTTAGGTTTTTTTCCCTCCTATATTACAGTAAACTGCACATTTTTCTGCTTTAATCCACATTTTCTTACATTTTATGCATTAAACGAGTAGTAAATGAGTAAATAAGGTGCAGCAGTTCACAAATTAATCAACTACTTCACATTTATTGTGGTAAAAACAGTCTAAATTCAATGATTGCAGCTTCTTAAAGGTGAATATTTAGGTTTTTTCCCCTCCTATATGACGGTAAACTGCACATTTTTCTGCTTTAAGCCACATTTTCTAACATTTTACACATGAAACGAGTAATAAATAGATGAAGAAGGTGCAGCAGTTCACAAATTATTCAACTACTTTGCATTTATTGTGGTAAAAACAGTCTAAATTCAGTGGTTGCAGCTTCCTAAATTTGAATAGTTTGGTTTTTTCCCCTCCTATATTACAGTAAACTGCACATTTTTCTGCTTTAATCTAATTTTTTCACTGTTTTCTGACATTTTATGCATTAAACAAGTAATAAATTAGTAAATAAGGTGCAGCGGTTCACAAATTATTCAACTACTTTGCATTTATTGTGATAAAAACAGTCTAAATTCAGTGGTTGCAGTTTCTTAAAGGTGAATATTTAGTTTTTTTCCCTCCTTTATGACGGTAAACTGCACATTTTTTCTGCTTTAATCCATATTTTCTAACATTTTATACATTAAACGAGTAATAAATTAGTAAATAAGGTGCAGCAGTTCACAAATTAATCAACTACTTAACATTTATTGAAGTAAAAACAGTCTAAATTCAGTGGTTGCAGCTTCTTACCTGTGAATATTTAGGTTTTTTTCCCTCCTTTATGACAGTAAACTGCACATTTTTCTGTTTTAAGCCACATTTTCTAACATTTTATGCATTAAATGAGTAATAAATAGATGAAGAAGGTGCAACAGTTAACAAATTATTCAACTACTTTGCATTTATTGTGGTAAAAACTGTCTAAATTCAGTGGTTGCGGCTTCCTAAATTTGAATACTTAGGTTTTTTTCCCTCCTATATTACGGTAAACTGCACATTTTTCTTCTTTAATCCAATTTTTTCACTGTCTTCTAACATTTTACACATGAAACGAGTAATAAATGCATTAAGAAGGTGCAGCAGTTCACAAATTATTCAACTACTTCACATTTATTGTGATAAAAACAGTCTAAATTCAGTGGTTGCAACTTCTTAAACGTTAATATTAGGTTTTTTCCCCTCCTTTATGACGGTAAACTGCACATTTTTCTGCTTTAATCCAATTTTCTTGCCGTTTTTGGACATTTTATACATTAAACAAGTAATAAATGAGTAAATAAGGTGCAGAAGTTCACAAATTAATCAACTACTTCACATTTATTGAGGTAAAAACATTCTAAATTCAGTGGTTGCAGCTTCTTACATGTGAATATTTAGTTTTTTTCCCTCCTTTATGACGGTAAACTGAGCATCTTTGATATTTTTCGCCCTTTCTCAGACCAAAACGTTAAAAGCACGGTTGCGGTTCTGGTCACGGCGTAGAAACTCCTCCCGTACTTTCCCGTTACTGAGCCGTTCTTCCCTCTGAACGGCGAAAGCCGACCGCCGGTTTCCCCCCCCAGAGTTTGTGACGTTGCACAGGAGCCGGTCGGAGCCGCTGGTTCGTTTTCTCGTCGCTGTACATAGAATCTAAATGTGTAAATAGAAGAAGCTCGGAGAGATAAATAGAGCAGTAAACATATTCTAATGAACCTCTTAGCGCTGCAGCTTCGGATTAAAAAGCATCGGCAGGGACCTCGAATGTTAACGAGATGATTTAGAGGAGCGACGACAGGAGCTGTGTGGCTTTAGCTCTCATTTCTATTCCCCCTCTCTGTTCCATTTTAATACTGTTGTTGTTTTTTTTTATTGTTATTATTATTATTATTATCGTTGGTAGTGAACGCAGCAGACGATGTGTTCGTGTTGGAGCCGAAACTTCAACCGAAATCAGCCGAACTGTTGTTTTTCTTTTTTGTTGTTGTTGTTGGTTTGAAGGTTTCCAGAGATGTTTGTTAGACGTTTGTTTCTCCTCCTCCTCCATGTTTTCTGTTGAGAATGAAGCTCGTAGTTTGATGTCCGATTAAAGTTTGTCTTTCTGTCCTCAAAGAGTGATTTGTGAAACCCGGAGACTTCGTTAAAAAAAAAAAAAAAACGGCGTCGGGAGTCGATTAGAAGTCGATTAATCAGCTGTTACTAAGATTTTCAGGTCAAAGCATCAAATCTGAGCATCTCCACGCCACAAATTTAAACCTTTTATGCCCAGAAAATGACTAAAATCAATAAATGCGGATCAATTTTCAGCTCCAGTATGAATCCTGAGCTTCTGTGTTCCGATTTATCAATTAGTTATCGACTGGTAAATTAATTTTCTAATAGGGAAAAGCCTAAATTCTGTGATTGCAGCGTCCTAAATGTGAATATTTCCTGGTTTCTTTCCTCCTCTGTGACGGTAAACTGGAGATCTTTGGATGAAAAGAGACATTTAAGGACACTGATCCACGTTTTCACATCAAATTTATTAATAAAATGTTAAAATTCTTGATAAAATGCCTGAAAAAAAAATGACTAAAATGTCTGTTTTTTTTAACAATTAAATGTCTAAAATTGTTCACAAAATGAAAAATATTATTAAAATGCTTAAAAATGTTGCTAAAAATAAAAAATAGGGAAATAATCACGATCGTATTACAACAAATAAACAGGTTGCATTTGCTTTTTGTTGTCCGGTAATAAAGATTTTCAACCGTTCACTGATTTGCTGTCAAGTATAAAGTCATTTTCTACTAAAAAGTCTAAATTCTGTGATTTCAGCTTCTTAAATGTGAATATTTTCTGGTTTCTTTCCTCCTTTATGACGATAAACTAAATATCTTTGGACGAAACGAGACATTTGAGGAAACTTTCATCCACATTTCAGACACCAGACGTCCAATTTATAAATAAAATGTCTGAAAATGTTTTAATCAAACGTCTAAATTCGTTGACAAAATGAAAAATATTGTTAAAATGCTTAAAGATGTTGCTAAAATATAAAAACACGGAAATAATCATGATCATATTACAACAAATAAACAGGTTTTATTTGCTTTTTGTTGTCCGATAACAAAGATTTCCAACCATTAAATAGAATCTGAACCCTCTGGAGTCGACGGCGCATCAAAAAGACACGACCGATTTAAGACGATGTAGCATCAAGACGCCTCGCTGAGTCTCCGTTTCCTCCGTTTTCTCAACTTGTGTCCAAAGTGTGGATTTCTAACTATCTACCAGTGTTTGAATTGTGTTGATCGGCCAAGTAAAACCAGAGTTATGACCAATAATAAACACCATACTTTCTCCATGTTTGGAGCTCCTTACGGCTTTGGTCTGGTCCACTTGTTTTACTCCTTTTTCATACTTTACCAGGAAACCAAAGAGATCCCAGACGCTGTTAGCATTAGCCGTCCCATTAGCATTAGCCATATGTCACTGAAGCACCGGCAGGAGAATAAACGGTCCGTCACTTCCTGTGTTCCCCTGGAAACTCCTGCTTGTTTTTAGTTCCTCAATACTGTGCAACTGTGAGACGGAGAAGGTCCAACACAACTGTGGGCACTACGAGGTTCACAGTTAAAACAATTCTGTACATCGGTCGTTCTGAGTAGTAGGGATGCACGATAATATCGGCGTCAGATAATTATCGGTTAATTTTGGCAATTTTGACATCATTATCGGCCGATAAAATGAGCCGATAATAATAAAGACTTCGATTCTTGGTTTTTGCCGTTGGTCACACACAGAAACGACCCCAGTAAGACACAAAATGGCAAAAAACATCAATAAATGACACAAAATGACCACAAAGAAACACAAAACCCTACAACAACACAATAAAAACACCATAAAAGAACCACAAAGAGACAAAACATCATTGTAAAATGACCACAGAGACACAGAACAACCAGAAAAATGTATAAAATAACCACAAACACTTAAAAATATCATAAAGAGAAACAAAATAACCACAGAGATGCACACAATTAGCATATAGAGACAAAGAATGACTCCAAAGACGCACAGGAACGACCCCAGTAAGATACAAAATGAGAAAGAAGTAGGGATCCACGATAATTATCGGTCAATATTGGCAATTATGACGTCATTCGGATAATAAAAAACCCAGCCGATAATAAATTCCTTGAATCTTGGTTTTTGCCGTTGGTCTGTGTGTTGTGGTTTGTCCTCATGCCTGATTCCTCAACCCCTCCCCTCCCCGACGGTCCTGTCGCATGTGTGTGATGTCATCAGACTGCGCGGGCGGAGACAAACAAGCAGCATGGTGGCACTGACCAGTGTGGACTGTATTTACCGTGTCTGAAGAAGACATTTGACTAGGGCTGGTCCTGAATATTCGAATATCCGAATATTCGTTGGTTGTGGTGGTATTTGAGTAATAATTTTGATATTCGAAAAGTCGTGCGCGCCGCCGAGCGTCGCCAGGCGTTGCCGAGCGCCGCCGAGGCTATAGAAGGCCTCCAGGGTTGCTGCTATTCGGACCAGCCCTAGATTTCATTTGCAGTTTATGCTCGACTCAATGGTTCTGTTTATTCGTATGGGTCAGAATGATAGCAGGAAGTTGATCTGGACTCAAATTATAGTTAATTAAGTAAAAAAATATCGGTTGACGTTGGCATCATCGTGCATCCCTACTTGATAGACTTAAACTTGTCGTGTGTCGATGCACCTCTACCATTAACTAATTTGCTGTCAAGTGTTAAACACAAACAGCTTAAAGTAGTTTTCCTCTATAAACAGTCTAAACTCTGTTTGCAGCGTCTTCAGTGTGAATATTTCCTGGTTTTTCTTTCTTCCTCTGAGGCGGTAAACTGAAGATCTTTGGTCGAAACAAGATCCTGTGACGTTTTAAAGTTCACGAACAGATACTTCAATCAAACCAAACTTTATTTAAAAAGGTTCTAATTGATCAGTTAATCCTGATTTTCGGTTCTGGTCGTGGTTTTCTCTCCGTTTTTCACGTCTCCTGACACTTTAAACTCCAAACAGCCGAGTGATTCGTCCAGAAAATAGTCGTAGCAGCTCTGAATGACTTTTGTTGCTGCGTGAGAACTGTGTTTTTTATGTGTATTACGGTAGTTTGAAAAGCTTCACATTAAGTCGGTGATTCCTGGTCAGAGGATGTTTGTTTTGCATCGGTAAAGAAACAGGATCCACTTCTTCTGGTTCCTCCTGAACGCTCCCTGAACGTTTCCTGAAGGTTTGAGTCTTCGCCTCCAGGTTACCGTGACGACGCCGATGAAGAGGTTTGGTTTTTCTGTCGTCGTCAACAGGATCAATAAAAACACAACATGACGATGAAACTGTTTGTCCTGGTTTGTTTGACTTTTCTCTTTCAGGCTGTTTTCTTTATTCTGGAGTTTTTCTACTTTACTTTTGTCTCTTTGTGGTCGTTTTGCATGTTTTATTTCCCTTTTTTAGCATTTATTTTGCTCATTTTGTCTCATTTGTGCTCATTTTCTGCATGTTTTTTGCGTTGTTTGGCTTTTTTTTCCAATCATTTGTGCTCATTTTGAATGTTTGTGTTAATTTTTATGTCTCTTGTTGTCATTTTGCGTCTTTTTGTGGTTGTTTTCCATCTATTTGTGTTCATTTTGAGTGTTTTGGTCGTCAGTTTGTGCTCTTCTACTTTACTTTTGTCTCTTTGTGGTCTTTTTACATGTTTTGTTTCCTTTCTTTCGCATTTCTTTTGCTCATTTTGTCATTTTGTGCGGCTGTTTTGTGCCCTTTTTTGCAGTGTTCGGCCAATTGTGGTCATTTTCTGCATCTTTTTTTGCATTGTTTGGATTTTTTTACATCAATTTGTGCGTCTTTGTGTTAATTTTACGTCTCAATTTTGTCCCTCTGTCGTCGTTTTACATGTTTTATTTCCTTTCTTTTGCATTTCTGTTGCTCATTTAGTCATTTTGTGCGGCTGTTTTGTGCCCTTTTTGCATTGTTCGGCTAATTGTGGTCGTTTTGTCTCATTTAAGGTCCTTTTCTGCATCTTTTTTTTGCATTGTTTGGATTTTTTTGCATCAATTTGTGCGTCTTTGTGTTTATTTTATGCCTCGATTTCGTCCTTCTGTCGTCATTTCGTGTCTCTTTGTCGTCAGTTTGTGCTTTTCTAGTTTACTTGTGTCTCTCTGTGGTCTCTTTGCATTTCTTTTTGCTCATTTTGCCTAATTTGTGCTCATTTTCTGCATTTTTTTGCGCCGTTTGACCTTTTTTTACATCGATTTGTGCTCCTTTTGCGTCTTTGTGTTAATTTTTAGATCTTTTGTCGTCATTTTGTGTCTCTGTGTGTTTATTTTGGGGTTGTTTTGCATCTGTTTGTGCTCATTTTGTCTCATTTGTGGTCATTTTCTGCATCTTTTTTTTGCGTTGTCCGTTTCTTTACATCAATTTGTGCTCATTTTGCATCTTTGTGTTCATTTTGTGTCTTAGTTCTGTCCCTCTGGTTGTCTTGGGGTTGTTTTTCATCCAATTGTGCTCATTTTGCATCTTTTTGTGGTCACTTTCTGTTTGTTTTGTTGTTGTTTTTCATCTTTTGTGGTCATTTAATGTCAGTTTGTGCTTTTCTAGTTTACTGTTGTCTCTTTGTCGTCGTTTTGCATGTTTTCTTTCATTTTTTGCGTTTCTTTTATTTCCTTTTGTCTCTTTTATGGTCATTTTGTGGCTGTTTTGCATCTTTTTTTACATCCTCTTGTGCTCATTTTGCATCTTTGTGTTTATTTAATGTATTAGTTTTGTCCCTCTGTGGTTGTTTTGTGCCTTCTTGTGTTTGTTTTTGGGTTCTTTTGCGTCTAATTGTGCTTATTTTGCATCTTCCTGTGGTGGTTTTGTGTCTTTTTGCGGTCATTTTGAGTGTTTTGGTCGTCAGTTTGTGCTTTTCTAGTTTACTTCTGTCTCTTTGTGGTCATTTTGCATTTTTTTCTTTCAATTTTTTGCGTTTCTTTTGCTCATTTTGTCATTTCGTGCTGCTGTTTTGTGTCTTTTGGGCATTGTTTGGCCTTTTCTTTACATCAATTTGTGCTCATTTTGCATCTTTTTGTGCTAAATTTGCGTCTTTTGTCATCATTTTGTGCCTTTTGTGTTTATTTTATGCTCGTTTTGCATCCTTTTGTTGTCATTTTGTTGTTGTTTAGCATCTTTTTTTAACGTTTTTGCCTCGTCGTTTACCTTTCACGTGTCTTCACCTCGACCATCGCCGTCTCTCTCACCGGAGCTACTGAGCGCGTGCAGACAGTGATGTCACAGGCGTGCTGCACACATGTTCACCGAAACATACGTGTGAATGCTGGTGAGCAGATGTTACACAACCGACACGATCCGCCGTGTTGATGCTCGGAGACACGGCGTCAGGATGTTTGCCCAAATATGGGCGTCGGGTTTCAGCAGCGACGTTCTTCACTGTCAGGACCGTGAACCCACTGGTCAACCTGTGGTCGTTTACTGTGTTTCTGTCGTCGTTTCGTGTCTCTCTGTGGTCCTTTAGTGTTTTCCTGTGATTGTTTTGTGTTTCGTTGCGTTGAATTTGTGTCATATCGACTGTTTTGCGTCTTTTTGTGGTCATTTCATGTCTGCTTGTGGTCATTTTGCATCTTTTCGGCCATCTTTGTAGTCCTTTTGTGTTTTTTAAAAAAAAAATCATTTTGTGTCTTTTTGTGTTGATTTTGCGTCACTTTGTGTTTGCTTCTTTTTTATTTGGAATTTTTGGTGCTCATTTTGTGTCTATTATAGTCGTTTTGTGTCTTGTGGTCATTTTGCATCCTTTTTGCACTTTTTTGCATCTATCTGTGCTCATTTTGTGTCATTTTATGTTATTTTTTGCTATTTTTGTGTTTTTTATGTTTATTTTGTGTCATTTTTTTGTTCATTTTGTGTCATTTTATGTTAATTTTGTGGGTTTTTTTGTTCATCTTGTGTCATTTTTTGTTCATTTTGGGTCATTTTATGTTTATTTTGTGTCATATTATGTTCATTTTGTCATTTTTTGTTCATTTTATGTCATGTTATGTTCATTTTGTAATTTTTTGTTCATTTTGTGTCATTTTATGTTAATTTTGTGTTATTTTATGTTCATTTTGTCATTTTCTGTTCATTTTGTGTCCTTTCATGTTTATTTTGTGTCATTTTGTTTTTATTTTGTGTCATTTTATGTTAATTTTGTTTTTTTTTGTTCATTTTGTGTCATTTTATGTTTATTTTATGTCATTTTTTTGTTCATTTTGTGTTATTTTATGTTCATTTTGTCATTTTATGTTAATTTTGTGTTTTTTTGTTCATTTTGTGTCATATGTTCATTTTGTGTCATTTTATGTTCATTTCGAATCTATTGTCGTCATTTTATGTGTCTTTGCGGTCATTTAGCATCTCTTTGTGATCCTTTTGTGATTATTTCATGTCTCCTTGTGATTATTTTATGTCTTTTTGGCCATTGTTGGTCTTTTTTGATCATTTTGTGAGTCTTTGTCATCATTTTGTGTGTTTTTTGCCGCTGATCATTTTGTATTTGTGGTTGTTTTGTCTGTTTTTGTGTTGATTTTTCGTTTTTATATCTTCTGTGGTCATTTTGCATCTTTTTTTCTTACTTTTTAAAAACTTTTTTTGCATCTATTTGTGTTATTTTGTGGGTCTTTTGCATCCACTGTTGAGCTGCACTTTACTGACAGGTGATACAGGTGATTACTTGGTGCATCAGGTTGTCCAGGTGAGTAAAGGTGTTGGTTTACTGGAACATGTTGCAGCTGTCGGAGGGTCTCGTTACCTGATCAGGTTACTGCCCTCTGATCAATACTGGGTCATGTGACCTCGTTCTGAACAGCAACAAGGTTCTCATCCCGTCCTTCATCCATACAGGTTGGTGTTGTGTCTGTGGTGGTTTTTCATTTTGTCTTACCATTTTTTTTGCATATTTTTGTGTCTTTTTGTGTTTCTTTTTGCTTATTTTGCGCCTTTATTGCTCACCATTGATTCAGTAGTAGCATCTGATCAGTATTGATTGATTGATTGAATGCGGAATCAATACCTATCAGCTGTTACTCCATTAGACTCCTCTTCATCAATACGTTTGACTGTAACGTTCTGCGGTGTTTGGTGAAGTCTCGCGGTGTTTCCTGCTGTCGTCAGGGATATTTTCATCTCCATCAATTTTTACACCGCTGGACACGTGAACGTGCCTGCGCGCCCCCGTCCGTCCGTGTGTGTCGGGAGCGCGCAACTGCAGCAGAAGGGGGGAGGAACCGTCGCCTCTCCGGTAATTTATGCGGAGGGGCGGAGAGACAGAACCGGAGAGCCGCGGGCAGCGACAGGCAGCCGGACCGACCTGAAACACCGAACCAGCACCGAACCTGCAGCCGCAGAACCACCGCAGCCGAGCGGCGGCCCGGAGCGGTTCTCCTCCGCCAGGTGCGTCGAGCTTCGGCCGCTGCAGCTCAGGAAGCTCCGGGGAGCAGAGCTCCGGTTAGTCGGTGTGTCGGAGCTCGTTTCTGGGAGATTCTCACCAGAAAGGCGGAGAACCAGGAGACACGCCGACCCGAACCTCCAGCTCCGCCGCCTCCGATGGGTTAGAACCGGGCTGGTCCTCCAGAGCAGCCCGCCGAGCCTCCGAGCTCACACCTGCGCACACCTGCCCGGGCCGAGCCGCAGCGGCCGGAGGATGATGTAGAGCCCCGCCGCCTCCAGCAGCTCCACCTCCGCATCGCAGCACCGACCCGCACCGAGCCTCCACCCAGCGGCCCACCATGCCGGCCGGGATGAAGCCGCTGGAGAAGTTCCTGAAGAAGCAGACCACGGCGCTGACCCGGGCGGGCGGCTTCGTCGGCGGGGTAGCGGACAAGGCCAGCGGCGGCACCGGGGCGTCCCGGCGGAGGGCCAGCCTGTCCCGGGTGGTTCCGTTCTTCAGGGAGACGTCACCGGAGAGCGGCCAGGCCCGGGAGGTGTTCAGGTGACGGAAATCATTAAACGGAGTTATTTTAATTATGATGTGATACTTTAAACAAATACTGTAAATAATGTTCACTTTAAAAACCTGTATTTATTGGTTATAGTGATGTTTTACATTCATTTTATTGTATTTAAATCAGAAAAAATATTATTTACAGATATTTGCTCTTATTTAAACAAAAACTATCTAAATTTTACAATGTTCAGCCGTAAAATTATTTTTTAAACAGTTCTTAACTCGTAAAAAATATTATTTTACACATATTTTGCATGTTGAAAATAGAAAGGCTTTTAAAAGAACAATTTACGGTTATTTTACATGTAGATCTTGTTTTGTTAAATGACAGAAAATAAAAATAATCCATTAATCATAAAAAAAAACTCGATGTCCACGTTAAAAATCTGTATTTTTATAAATAATATTTTGTGTTTACTATTAATTAATCTGCAAAAATATCATTATTTTACAGATATTTGCTGTTACTCGAAAAACAAACCACATCCACAGTTTTTGGCCGTAACATTACAAACTTTATTATAGTTCTTAAATTATCCAAAATATTATTTTACAGATAATATTTATATTTAAAATGGCGGATCATTTTTTAAAAACAATTTGCAGTTAATTTACAGGTTTTCCTTGTTTTGTTCAATTACAGAAAATAAAAGAATTACACGTTAATCAAAAATTAAAATCTGTATTTTGACAATTTAGGTCTTTTATATTGTTTGACTGTAAAATAACACACTTTTGACTGTATTTAAATCAGCAAACATATGATTATTTTACAGATATATGTTGTTATTTGAAATAAAAATTACGTATGAATTAAAAAAAGGTAAATGACGTTTGAAAAAGAATATTATTTTACAGATGTTACGTGTTTCAACTCTGCACCTGCCGGTTTATTTACATGATCTTAATGATTAAGGTGAGAACTTTATTAGTTTATAATTAGATGTAATTCTCTGATAATGAATTAATGAGCTAATTAAGCCCTCTGGCCCCTGCAGCCCCGACAGCGAGGACCCGCCCTCCTGGCCCTCGGCGACGGGAACCGGCCCGGTCTCGGTGCCCGGCAGCGCCAACAGCTCCGGTTCCGGCTCTGGGGGGGGCGACGTCCGCAGCCCGTCCCTGTCCAGCGACGAGCAGAGTTCTGAGGCCAGCCTGGTCACCGACGGAGGGGGGACGCCGCTGCACCCCGACACCCCCGACAACCTGACGCTCGCCGTGCTGGACAGCGTGGCGGGGAAGCGCTTCGGACACTGTACAGGTGAGACCCGGTTCAGGTAGAAACACCTGTAGACAGCACTGATCAGGTACTTAGACTGCAGTGATGAGGGTCCTGAGTTCAGTTTAACTATCAGCATTAAAACTACTTCTATAGCAGTATCTGATTACCACTAACCAGGTACTTAGAATGCAGTGATGAGGGTCCTGACAGCTAAATGCAATTTAAATTAAAGGCATCAGCAGTTATATATCTAAAATAAACAAACAGGTGTTGATTCAGTGCAAATAAAGAGATAAAATAACCTTTATTAAATGCAAAAAGACACAAAACAAAACAAAACGAACAGAAAGAGATGTAAAACAACAGCAGAGATGCACAAAATATCTCAAAAGCTGAACAAAACGGTGACGAAAACGCGCAGAATGACCGGAAAGACACACAAAACAGACGCAAACAGATGCTGAATTAGTGCAAATAGACATAAATTAGCCTCTTTTAAATGCAAAATGGCTGCAAGGGAACACAAAATGAACTCAAACAGGTGTAAAACCAACATAAACAAACACAAAACAACAGCAAAGAGACACAAAAAAGGCCGAAATACATGCAAAATGGCTGCAAAGAGACTAAAATTGACTCAGACACAAATAAAATAAACAGAAATGGACATAAAACCAGTGCAAAGATACACAAAACAACAGCAAAGAGACCCATAAGTACAATAAAGACACAAAATTACTCAAAACAAACACAAAGAGACACAAAACTGATGGAAAACCAACAGAAACAAGCACAAACCAGCAGCAAAGACACACAAAAAGACCAGAACGAGATCAAAATGGCTGCAGAGAGACACAAAAGGGACACAAAATGACCAGGAAGAGACTAAAATTGACTCGAAGACACACAAAAAGAACACGAATGGACATAAAACCAATGCAAAGATACACAAAACGACAATAAATTAACACACAAGGGCCACAGACACACAAAAAGACCAGAACGAGATCAAAATGGACTAAAAGAGACGCAAAATGAACACAAACGGATGCAAAACCAACAAGAACAGACACAATAAAGGGCCAACTTCATGCAAAATGGCTGCAGAGAGACACAAAACGAAACAAAAGGGACACAAAATGACCAGAAATAGACTAGAATTGACTCGAAGACACACAAAATGAACACAAATGGACTCAAAAACAATGCAAAGACACACAAACCAGCAGCAAAGGCGCACAAAAAGACCAGAACGAGATCGAAATGGACTAAAAGAGACACAAAATGAACACAAACGGATGTAAAACCAACAGAAACAAACACAAAACAACAGCAAAGAGACACAAAACAGGGACAACTTCTTGCAAAATGGCCGCAAAGAGACGCACAAATGATGAGAAAAACACTAAAATTGACTCGAAGACACACAAAATAAACACGAATGGACACAAAACCAATGCAAAGATACACAAAACAGCAGGAAAGAGACCCATAAGTGCAACAATAGCAAAAAATTACTCAAAACTAACACAAAGAGACACAAACTGATGGAAAACCAACAGAAACAAACACAAACCAGCAGCAAAGACACACAAAAAGACCAGAATGAGATCAAAATGGCTGCAGAGAGACACAAAACGAAACAAAAGGGACACAAAATGACCAGAAATAGACTAGAATTGACTCGAAGACACACAAAATGAACACGAATGGACTCAAAAACAATGCAAAGACACACAAACCAGCAGCAAAGAGACCCACAAATACAATAAAGACACAAAATTTACTCAAAACCAACAGAAACAGACACAGAACAGCAGCAGAGCGACGCCACACAGACACACACAGTTAAAATCAGCTGATCGACGGTGTAAACGTGATCAGCTGCTGTGATTTCAGTTTCTCTCCGAGTGAATTCGTACTTTCAGCTCCGATGGACGAACGGCAGATCCTCCTCCTCCTCCTCCTCCTCCTCCTCCTCCTCCTCCGACGCCGTTTAATTATTTAATTATCGTCCCGGCGTTTAATTATTGATCCGTCGTTTTATTCGGATTCAGATTCGGACTGGAGGCTCCTGACGGGAGAATCAACGGCTCCTTCAGAAGCACCGAGTTCGTCTCTGCAGCAGCTTCATTTTACACCTCATGTCACAGACTGCAGCCTCAGCTGTGTGTCGGTGTGTGTTGGTGTGTGAGTCTGTGTGTGTGTGTCTGTGTGTGTCTGTATGTGAGAGTGTGTGTGTTAGTGTGTGTCAGTGTGTGTTACTGTGTGTGTCAGTGTGTGTTACTGTGTGTGTCTGTGAGAGTGTGTGTGTTGGTCTGTGAGAGTGTGTGTGTGTTTGTCAGTGTGTGTGTTACTGTGTGTCGGTCTGTGAGAGTGTGTGTGTCAGTGTGTGTTACTGTGTGTGTCAGTGAGAGTGTGTGTGTTATTGTGTGTCTGTGTGTGTTACAGTGTGCGTCTGTGTGTGTATGAGTCTGTGTGTTATTGTCTGTTACAGTGTGTGTCTGTGTGTGTTACTGTGTGCGTTGGTGTTAGTCTGTGTGAGAGTGTGTGTCAGTATGAGTCTGTGTGTGTTTCAGTGTGTGTCTGTGTGTGTCTGTGTGAGTCTATGTGTGTTTCAGTGTGTGTCTGTGTGTGTCTGTGTGAGTCTGTGTGTGTTACAGTGTGTGTCTGTGTGTGTTACAGTGTGCGTCTGTGTGTGTCTGTGTGTGTTTGTGTATCCAGTGGTTACATAATCGCTGTCGTCCTCTTTAGAATCTGCTGCTTATTACAGCTGAAGGTTCGTGTGCTGCTGCAGGAATGTTGCTGCCTTTGCATGTGAGTCTGTTCATGTGTGTGTTCATGTGTGTGTTCATGTGTGTGTTCATGTGTGTGTTCATGTGTGTGTCTGCTGCAGGCTGTGTGTGTGTGCGCTCCACATACTTTTCTAGAAACACAAACGACTAAATAAAATAAGCGTTGGAAGCCTTTTTGTCTGAACTCTGCAGCCAGACTGAACATCCAAACGCTGATTCGACGAGTCGCAGTAACATTTTTATTTGTCAGATATTCACCGAACAGTAACGTCTCCTGCTGTCAGTCGCCCCAAAGCTCCATCTACATCAGAAGAAATAAGAATCTGGATATTTATAGAAGCATTAAATATATTTTAAAATGCTTTACAGAACAATATTTACAATGCTTTACGAAAAGTCTCGTCAGAAATATATTTAATAAAATAAATATGCATTACGGTCAAAGCTGTGCTCTGACTGCTGCATGTGTTACATAAAAAACTGTGAAAATATTTAAGTGTTTTATACTTTTATAAAAATCAATACATCAGAAAAATATTTGATAAATATTTACCTCAAATAAAATTAAAAGAGCTTGAATTAAAATAATTAATAAATAATAATAATATATTAAATTAAAATATTTAAAAGCAAAAAATATATAAAAAGATGTGAAAATTAAATATTTTTCATTATAATGTTTTAGGATTTTTTAAATTTTATTTGTATGTATGGTATTTGTTCAATTATGTATTATTTTAAACATTCTAAAGCAAGAAAATATTTTTATTGATTTATTTTATATTTTATTTTTATCTTAAATGTTTAGATTTTTTTGAAAAAAAATAATGTTTTCTAATGTTTAAAATATTATTAAAATACATTTTATTCAATAACAAATTACAAAGCTGGAAAATATGTTTTAAAAATTTACAAAAAAATAACAAACTGACATAATAAACCATTTTAAACATTCCAAAGTAAGAAAATCTGTTTTTAAGAAGCGCTTATTTTTAAATTATATATGTAATAATAATAAAAATGAAGCAATAAATTATTTTAAACATTCAGGTATTTAAAAATATTTTCATTCAGATTTAAAAAAATCTACAAATCATAACAAATACACAAAATCATAATGAAAATATATTTTATTCTTGTGTTTGTATTTTTCTGTTCTTGCTGCTCATTAACTCTGATTGATGAGTTTGTTCTGGACGATTCCATCAGTGAACTTCCTCTAAAACATGTTTAAAAACACCAAACGTGTCGTATGGAGGCCTGGAGGGGTCAGAAAGTCAAAGCAAAGGGCGAATCTGGGCTCTGAAACACCAGAAAGCAGGAAGAAGCTCGATATGAGACGGTGGATTTATATTTTCAGGGTCACTTTCTGCCCTTTGAAGAGCTTCTCTGTGAGCAGAGCTGCAGTTTGAAGTTTACTTCAGAGAAACGACTCGACGGCTGCCGTCGCTGCTTCCGACATGTTGGATTAAAAATAAAAGTCTGAGCTCGACCTTCTGTCATCAAAGGACTACAAATATGGAAAATGTTCTATTTATGGACTACAAACCCTCTAATAATAGATGCTCCAGCTGAGCTTCTTTGTGTTTTAAGGTTTATTTTGGCCTTTATTTGATGTTTAATAGTGAAGAGACAGAAGACGTTTCCTTTAATACTCAATTATAGTAAAAATGTAGGACTTCTGAAGCTGCTGGCAGGTTTAAAACTCATTTATATTTTTAAAAAAAACACCAAAATGACTCAATTTATCAGCAAAAAATGGCATTTAGCTCATTATTTTACACATTTTTCCTGTTGTTTTAAATTACAGATAATAACTAATAAAATTATAGAAAAAATATATTAATTATTATTTATTAAAACAGACCAAAACCGTGAATGACATTAACATTAAAAATCTGTATTTGTTTTATAAATAGTAATTTTTTTAAAAACATGTGACCACAAAGTTCCACTATTTTTGCTGTATTTAAATTAGCAAAAAATGTCACTATTTTACAGACATTTGCTGCTTTTTGAAAGAAAAATAAGTATATTAAGGATTGAAAAATGACAAATAAATATTTAGTAATTTATTCTTTTACGTTTGGCCATAAATTACAATTTTTTACAGTTTTTTAAGTCACCAAAAATATTATTTTACAGATATTATATATATCAAAAATCACTGGCTGTGTCTAATTCAACCATGTTTCCATTCTTGATTGATTTAATATTTGTTGACAGCTCTTATTAATTAGATATTAATAATTGAAGATGTGCTGCAGGATGTTTGTTCTGATGCGGCTGAACTTCTCAGTGCTTCATATTTAGACTGAAGGATTCTCACCTGTCTGGTTCTACCTGCTGCAGCGTCACAAACACACCTGGTTACCTTTTAACACCTGCGGTCTGAACGAAGCCCCAATGTTCAGGAAGTTCAAACACGCCAGGTTCACCGCAGAAAACAATTGTTGTACCTGCAGCTGAATGGAGATAAAAGGTCAGATATCATGTTTGTTTAAAGCGGCCTGTTGGGTTTTTCCTTCATTTCTGCTTGAGATTAATATTAAATATGGCCAAAGAGACAGAAAATGGCCACAAAGATGCATAAAACCACCATAAAAAGACACAAAAAACATAAAAAAGGCACAAAATGACCACAAATATGCACAAGACAAACACAAAGACACACAAAATGACCACAAAGACGCACAAAACAACTACAAGGACACAAAATGCCATAAAAAAAGACAAAAAGACATAAATATGCACAAAGACACGCAAAATGACCACAAAAGCATGCAAAACATCTACAAAGTGACACAAAACAACCAGAAAAAGAAGCAGAAAATGACAACAGATGTACAAAGACACACAAAATGACTACAAAGAGATGAAAAACAACCAGAAAGAGACACAAAATGACTGGAAAAGTACACAAAATGATCACAAAGATGCACAAAACAAACACAAAGAAGCACAAAATGACCTCATAGAGACATGGAACAACCACAAAGGTGCACAAAACAACTACAAAGACACAAAATGACCATAAAGATGCACAAAACAATCACAAAGACACACAAAATAACAACAAAAGCATGCAAAACTACTACAAAGAGACACAGAACAACCAGAAAAAGACACAAAATTACCATAAATTTGCACAAGACAAACAAAAAGACACACAAAATGACCACACAAACATGCAAATCTACTACAAAAATTCACAAAACAACCAGAAAAAGAGGCACAAAGTGACGATGACCACTAAGAGATGAAAAACAACCACAAAGAGACACAAACGCAGCTAAACAATCAGTCTCTAATGTTTTTTTTTAAATATTTTCGTGACAATCAGGCGTCTGTTCGGCTCTTATTTCTTAATTTCATCATCAGTTCTGGTAGCGCTGCTCACAAGTTCTGGGTGCAGGCTTCCTGAAGCTGTCCAATCAGGAGACAGAGGGTTATTTGGAGGCGGGGCTTAGAGTCTGAGACATTGTGAGCCTCAGTAATGCCTGAAATGTCTTTTTTTAAAGTTTTGTTGTTGCCATTATTAGTATTTCTTTCTTAATGGATAATCATGATTTAAGTTTAACAGTTAAAAGGCTGTAAATAAGTTATGTGGAGTCAGTTGGTGAATCTGTTTTTGAGCCTGCATTTGTTGACGTTTAGTCGAATTCGGAGCCGAATTATTTATCAGCAGCTTGTGTCTGCAGCGTATCGTGGACGAAGACACGACCGTCACTGGATCGCTGGAATACTGGAGAAAACTTGAAAACAGACGGATTCTCAGGCAGGTTCTGTGCTCATAAGAACCACAGTTTCTGCTCCGGTTTCTACGTGGATATGTGGAGGTTTATTCAGATTGACATGAGAGATAATGATATCCTGAGGAAGTGTGAGTCACGCCGAATCTAAAAATATATGTTTGATGTCTGTGAGTTCAGATCTGAAGGAGTCTGGTCTCTGAGAAGGAGTGTGATGTTTGGTGACAACTGCGGAGGCCAGGGTCCCTTCAGAAAGAACCTTATTCCTAATAAACCTGCGTTATTCAGACACCTGGTGGATTTGCTTCGGCAGAGACCGGCTGAAACCCAGATGGTGAACAGGATATTTAGTAGTGAATCACTTTATTAAATGACACTCAGACTAACAGAGAGAGTTGGTGGATCAGTTTAACCCTCAGAGTCAGACGTTTGGACACCTCATCCCTGCTTCTCGGTTGAGTTGCTCTGCAGGTATTTATTGCATAAATCAAATTAAACATCACGACTCGACCCTTCCAATGACGCCGGCTGTTTGTCTGCAACAAACTGTCGGATCTTGAATTTACATAAGATTTAATTGTAGCTGCAAACACACGACTCCGGTTTGAATCTGAACCTAATGTTAGTAGTTGCAAAAGACGATGCAAATGCATTTTAACATCACACATTTGCCTGCTTTGTCCACAACGACAAAGCAGGCAAAAAGATCACAAAGATGTGTAAAACAACCACAAAGAGATGAATAATAGCCAGAAAGAGACACACGATGGCTGCAGAGATGCACATAGAGATGAATAAGACAAAATGACCACAAAACACATAAAACAACCACAAAGAGACGCAAAACAAACACAAAGCGACATAAAAGGGCCTCAAAGAGTCATAAAAAGATCACAAAGAGACATAAAACAACCACAAAACACATAAAACAACCACAAAGAGATGCAAAACAAACACAAAGCGACATAAAAGGGCCTCAAAGAGTCATAAAAAGATCACAAAGAGACATAAAACAACCACAAGGAGACACAAAACGACCACAAAGAGAGACAAAACAACAACGAAGATACATAAAAAGACCTCAAAGACTCATAAAATGACCACAAAACACATAAAACAACCACAAAGAGACACAAAACAAACGCAAAGAGACATAAAAGGGCCTCAAAGAGTCATAAAAAGATCACAAAGAGACATAAAACAACCACAAGGAGACACAAAACAACCACACAGAGACACAAAACAACCACGAAGAGACATAAAAAGACCTCGAAGACTCATAAAATGACCACAAAGAGACACTAAACAACCACAAGGAGACACAAAACAACCACAAGGAGACACAAAACAACCACAAGGGGACACAAAACAACCACAAGGAGACACAAAACAACCACAAAGAGACACAAAACAACCACGAAGAGACATAAAAAGACCTCAAAGACTCATAAAATGACCACAAAGAGACACTAAACAACCAAAGAAAGACACAAAACAACCACAAGGAGACACAAAACAACCACAAGGAGACACAAAATAACCACGAAGAGACATAAAAAGACCTCAAAGACCTATAAAACGACCACAAAGAGACACAAAACAACTACAAAAAGATATAAAAGGACCTCAAAGAGTCATAAAATGACCACAAAGAGACACTAAACAACCAAAGAAAGATACAAAACAACAACAAGGAGACACAAAACAACCACAAAGAGACACAAAACAACCACAAAGAGACACAAAACAACCACGAAGAGACATAAAAAGACCTCAAAGACCTATAAAACGACCACAAAGAGACACAAAACAACTACAAAAAGACATAAAAGGACCTCAAAGAGTCATAAAATGACCACAAAGAGACACAAAACAACCACAAAAAGACATAAAGCGACCTCAAGGAGACGCAAAACAACCACAAAGAGACACAAAACAACCACAAAGAGACACAAAACGACCTCGAAGAGACATAAAAAGGCCTTAAAGAGTCATAAAACGACCACAAAGAGTCATAAAATGACTACAAAGAGACACTAAACAACCACAAAAACTCAAATAACAACCACAAAGAGACACAAAACAACCACAAACAGTCATAAAACAACCACAAAGAAGGGACAAAATTGAGAAAATAATAATGTGTTCAGATGAGTTTGTTAGAAAACTGGTTCCGCAGGAAGAAACTGAACATTCACTGACAGTTAATCTTGTTTCTCGGCCTCATGGTTCTGATATTTCCAGATTCCAGACAATCTGCCAGCATTTTACAGTGAGATTCGTGTGCAAACAGTCGACGAACGCAAACATTCTGCATGTATTATCACATATAATGATGGAAGATCTGAAAAGACTCGACTGTTATGATAAAAACAAGCTACAACGTGTTTAACTGGGACTTAAAATGAGCAGACAAGACCTACAAAGTAAAAGTAAAAACTTTATGAAAAGCTAAAACCACGGTTTGGTTTGAAAACTTAGCAAATAAATATACAAATAGGATGAAAACCAGGACACGGTGCACTTGGACCTGCTGAGCTGCTGGATTCCCATGATGCTTTGCATTTGTTCCTTGAATGAGAATCTGTGTTGTTTCTGCAGACTGAGGCAGTAAATCAGGATAATCCAGGTTCAGGGTTCAGTCAAACCGTGGATTTGGAAAATAATTAGCGTGTGTCAACATGTGGGTGTTTTCCCGCCTTTCACTGATGATGTCGCCTCCTCTGATTGGCTCCTGGAGCTGCAGCCTCCATCTTGCTGCTGACACTTTTACCTTATGTAACACGACTGAGGACAGATTCACCTGCTGCAGGTTAGACTCACCTGAAATACACTAAAACACACCAAGAAGATAAAACTCGTGTTTTAACTCACTGTGGCTCATTTTTCACTGCAATATAAAGTCCTGCACCTGCAATAGAGTCTAAAAACTCTGAGAGACTTCTCATTTTTGTCTTTAAGTTTCCAGTTGTGGTGTTTTTTCTGTGTTTGGAACAGTTTTCTCTCTTAGTGGTCGTTCTGTGTCTCATTTTTGTTGTTGTTTTGTGTGTCTTCGGGACATTTGTGTCCTTTTTTGGTGGTTTTTAGTCTTGTTTTTGTTGTTTTGTGCCTCATTTGTTTTGTTTCGTGTCTTATTTTTCTCATTTTGTGTCTCGTTTTAGTTGTTTTTGTTCTCTTTCTCGTTGTTTCGTGTCTCGTTTTTTCCGTTTTGTGTAATTTTGTGTCATGTTTTGATTGTTTTTGGTCTTGTTTGTCTTCTTTTGTCTCCACATACTAGATATATTTAACTATTTATATTTATACAGCCTCTACAAGCGATGAGAGACATTTCATTTTTGTCTTTTACTTCCCAGTTTTGGTCTTTTTTTCTGTCTTTGGGACAGTTTTCTCTCTTACTGGTCATTTCGTGCCTCATTTTTGTTGTTTTTATTCTTGTTTATGTTGTTTTGTGTCTCATTTTTATCATGTTTTGACGTCTTGTGTCATTTTGTGCCTTTTTTGGTCATTTTTCTGTTGGGGTTTTTTGTTTTCTGTCTCATTTGTGGCGTTTCCTGTCCTCTTCCTGTCTTTTTGTGTGTCGTTTTTCTTGTGTTGTGTCCCATTTTTGTTGCTTTCTGTCTTGTTTATCGTCATCCAGCCTCTACAGACCTTTCCTCTCTACTCTGCTCATCATCTGTAGAAACATCTTCCACCATGCTGAATGTACCTTCCAACAACTTGCTTCTCTGTTTACTGTTTTTGAGCTTTCTGCATCTATCTTATTGATCCAGTGGGTCTGATTTTCCCCTCAGTCTCTCTGAATTTTTGTCACCTGACTGTTGGTCTCAGCCGAGTTGCTCATATCTTCACGGTTGCGTTGAGAAGCTCAGAATTTTCTGTTTTTTGCAGAATCTGGCTCGAGGCGTCGCTTTATTTTTGGCGGATTTTTATGCGAGACGAGTAGAATGAAGAGATTTTTGAAGGAGGGTTAAATTAAGCTTCGAGAAGGCAGGAGCCAGCGGTTGCCGTGGCGACGTCCGTCCTCCACCCCATAATATTTTCACGGTGTGTTTAAACAGCTGCCTGGCAGGTAACGCGGCGAGGCGATAAGTTTCCTGACAGTTTCATAAAAGAGGAACGGACCTGCCAAAGCCTCTTGCATAACAGCCAGTGAGTGACAGACGTGTTGAGGCAGGCAGCCGTTCAGGTGAGGCTCTACAGGTGAGACCGACTTACCTGGGAGGTACGACAACATTCTGCTGCCGCCCAGTTCTGTCTCTGTCTGTCTGAGGACACAGGGTTCAGGTCACAGTGAATAATTCTAACGCTGGTTCATCCAAAACAGTACAGATGTGTGTGTGTGTGTGTGTGTTGTCGTCCTTTGCCGCCATAAACTCTGGTTTTGTCTCCTTCTGCAGCCATAATTATACATTTTAGTGGGTTTTATTGTCCTGCAGAGAAAGAAGCTGAAACGTCATCAGCTGCAGCTCCAGTCTGTGTTTTTAGACCAGGAGCGGCCATTTTGTCCTGAGATATTTAGATTGTCTAACAGCAGAGAGTAAAACCACTGATCAAACAAACCGCAGCTTTAAACAGGTTCTGACAGAATTATTATCCTGTTACCATAACAACGGTTTACACACAATAAACCCAATTTAATACCAAAACAATAAATCGGTCATGTGAATGTTTTTCTACGTAAACTAAAAAAACTGTTTGCAGACTGAACAGTAGTGACAGTAGCTTAAGAGTTATGCTACGTTAGCATAACCAAGATAATGTTAGCTGCTATGCTAGCTAAAAACATGATAATGAAATGGTGTTAGTCACTATGTTAGCCTAAAGAAGACAACGAATAGCTGCTGCGTTAGCCAAAACTTGATAACAATAGTGTTAGTTGCTATGTTACACTAAACAATATAATGCATTAGCGCGAATATAATAATGTTAGCTGACACATTAGCCTAAACAGGATAATGTTGCACACTGTGTTAGTACATATAAGATAATGTTAGCCGCTGTGTTAGTAGTAGTATTGTTAGCTGTTGTTAACTTAAACAAGATTATGCTAGCTGCTATGTTAGCTGAAATAAGACCAAACAGGATAGTGTTGGTCACTATGTTAGCGTAAATAAGATAATGTTAGTGATTAGCCTAAACAGGATAACGTTGGTCAGCTGTGCCAACCCTAGCAATTCACTGCGTTAATAGAAAATAAATGCTATGTTAACATAGCTAGGATAATGTTAGCTGCTATATTAGCCAAAAACGTGATAATAAAATGGTGTCACTATGTTAGCCTAAAGAAGACAATGGATAGCTGCTACATTAGCCAAAAGTTGATAACAAGAGAGTGTTCTTTGCTAAAGAAGATAAAGTTAGCTGCAGCGTTAGCCAAAACTTGATAACAAGAGAGTATTAGTCACTATGTTAAACTAAACAACATGATGGTAGTCATTACATTAGCGTAAATAAAATAAAGTTAGCTGACACATTAGCCTAAACAGGATAATGTTGTACACTGTGTTCGTGTATCTAAGATAATGTTAGTGGCTATGTTAGTAGTAATATTGTTAGCTGCTGTTAACTTAAACAAGATTATGCTAGCTGTTATGCTAGCCTAAATAAGACCAAACACGATAATGTTAGTGACTACATTAGCCTAAACAGGATAACGATGGTCAGCTGTGCCAGCCCTGACAATTCACTGGCTTAAACAAGCTTTAATAAGATTATGCTAGCTGCTACACTAGCTTAAATAAGGTAACCTTAGCTGCTATGTTTGCAGAAACTTGATCTTTGGATGGTGTAAATTGCTATGCTAGTCTTAACAAGATAATGTTAACCCCTATGTTATGCTAAACCAGATAACAAGGAGGCATCAGTCGCTATGTTAGACTTAACAAGATAGCACAATGGTGTCATAGGCTAAAACAAGATGTTAGCTTACTGTGTTAGCCTAAACAAGATAACAGTGATGGGGTGGTTGTTAGTCTAAACAGGATAATGTTGTTCACTGTGTAAGAAGATGACGTTAGCAGCTACATTAGCATTAACAAGATAACATTAGTTGCTACATTAATATAAACAAGATATTGATAGCTTCTGTGTTAGTAGGATAAACACTGATAGTGTTTGGTGCTGTTTTGTGAAACAAGATTATGTTATCTGCTACATTAGCCTAAATAAAATCACCTTAGCTGCTAAGTTTGCAGAAACTTGATAGGCTATATAGAGTGTTGGTTGCTTTTAGCCTAAACAGAATCTTGTTGGTTGCTGTGTTAATGTAATTAAGATGATGTTAGCGGGTGTGTTAGCCAAAACAAGGTAATGTTAGTCACTGTATTAGCATAAGCAAGATAATGTTAGCTTTTATTTTGGTAAGATAACAATGAAAGTATTAATTGCTGTTAACTTAAACAAGATTATGCTAGCTGCTATGTTAGCCTAAATGAGCTAGCCTTAGCCGCTATGTTTGCAGATATTGAGTATAAAGATAGTGTAAATTGCTGTGTTAGCCTTAGCAAGCATGTTACTAAACATGATTAAAAAGCTAGCGTTAGTCACTATAGTAGCCTCAACATGATACCATTTGCTGCTACATCTGCCTAAACAAGCTAATGTTAGCATTTGCAAATGTGGTATGTGCAGGGTTGGTACCACATGCAGCTGTTGGTAAATTATGATAAATTAATGATAAATTATACACATTGAAAAACTGATATGAAGCATTTTGAAGTAAGGGGATCTGCTGTAACATGGCTGCTGCTGCTGTATCAGAGTGAATCCACTTTACAAACCAAAACACTGCAGAGATGAAGCTCTGTAGAGCGAGAGGCTGCTCTGTGTGGGAGGATGATTTATTCTCTCAGAAAGAGAAGTGATGAAGCTGCCCACTCGGTTACCTCTGGATGCTTTTACCTTTACCTCCCTCCTCCTCGTCCTCCTCGTCTTCCTCGACCTCTGGCAGGTTTCCTCGTCCTGCCGGCGGAGACGTCGCTGCAGGACTCGGTTTCTCTGTTTGTATGTTACATACATAAGAGGCTCTTTAGCACCTGTTCACATAGCAACCAGCTCTCAGAGACATTTGGAGAGGAGATGTGGGAGGAAGTGAGCAGAGGAGGTGGGAGGAAAAAACACTGAGACTCAAATTAGACGCTTCACACTCAAATCCTCCAACTTCAGCAGGAAAATACAAACTCGCTCTGTTTTATTCCTAAAGACCGGAAGCTGATTCTTCTGATGCGAGTCCTGCTGGTGATTTGAGAGTCAGAATAGTGTTTTATTGAAGCTGAAAGCATCCACATCAGCAGATATGTATCAGAAAATCAACACAGAACCAGAAATCTGAACCAAAATATGCATTAATTTGGAAAACCAGACCACATTAAAACCAGATTTATTGATCCCAGTGGGAGAAATTCAGACGTTAACCAGCCGGGTACCAGGCAGAGATGTCACAATACCAGAAAACGATTAAATTCACTGATTCTAAATACAAATCAGTGTTAATAAAGTGCTAACACACGCAGCATCATATATAAATATAAATGTTTTTTAAGTTCACTTCAGTCTCCGTGAATAAATAGGAATAAATGTGGCGACCGAACAGCAAAACATGCCGTTCATGAGTTAAGGTTGAAGGTTATTGCTATAGTAGCACACACAAAATAACGGTAGCCGCTACGTTAGCCAACACTTGACAAAATTGTTTAAGTCACTTCGTTAGCTGGAAGAGGAGAAGGTTAGGTGTTGTTTTTGCCTAAACTTGATAGCAACATAGTTTTAGTTGCTAGGTTAGCCTAAACAAGATATGTTAGATGGAATTAGCCATAATGATAGCAGGATAGCATTAGTAGCTAGCAGACATTTGATATCAAAATAGTATTAGTCGCCTAAAGAAAGTAAAGTTAGCTAGTACACTTACCAAACTTGATAATAAGATAGTCTTAATTGCTAGATTAGCCTAAACAATATAATGTTTGCCTCTGTTAGCCTAAACAATATAATATTAGCCTCTGTGTTTGCCTAAGGAATATAATGTTAGCCTCCATGGTAATTTAATCGAGATGGTTAGATGCTGTTACCCTGATACCCTGAACCCTGAAGATATTAACATGGCATTCGTTAGCCTATACAAGATAATGCTAGCCTCTCTGGTAGCCTAAACAAGATCATGTTAGCCTTTATGTTAGTCCGAGCAAGATAATATAAGTCTTAGTGTTGGCCTAGACAAGATCATGTTAGCCCAAACAAGATAATATTAGCCTCTATGTTAGCCTAAGCAAGATAATATTAGTCTCAGTGTTAGCCTACACAAGATCATGCTAGCCTAAACAAGATCGCATTTGCCTCTGTGTTAGCCCAAGCAAGACAATATTAGCCTCAATGTAAGCCTAAACAGGATCATGTTAGCCTGTATGTTAGTCTAAACAAGATAATATTATTCTCAGTGTTAGCCTAAACAAGATCATGTTAACCTAAACAAGATAATATTAGCCTCTATGTTAGCCTAAGCAAGATAATATTAGTCTCAGTGTTAGCCTACACAAGATCATGCTAGCCTAAACAAGATCGCATTTGCCTCTGTGTTAGCCAGAGCAAGACAGTATTAGCCTCAATGTTAGCCTAAACAGGATCATGTTAGCCTTTGTGCTAGCCTAAGCAAGATCATGTCAGCATGTATGTTAGCCTAAACAACATATTATTCTCAGTGTTAGCCTAAACAACATAATAGTAGCCTCTGTGATAGCCTAAACAAAATCATGTTAGCCTAAACAGGATCATGTTAGCGTCCATGCTAGCCTAAGCAAGATCATGTTAGCCTCTATGTTAGCTTAAACAAGATAATATTAGTCTCAGTGTTAGCCAAACAAGATCATGCTAGCCTAAACAAGATCGCATTTGCCTCTGTGTTAGCCCAAGCAAGACAATATTAGCCTCAATGTAAGCCTAAACAGGATCATGTTAGCCTGTATGTTAGTCTAAACAAGATAATATTATTCTCAGTGTTAGCCTAAACAAGATCATGTTAACCTAAACAAGATCACGTTAGCCTCTATGCTAGCCTAATCAAGATAATGTTAGTTGCTATGTTAGCCTAAGTAAGATGATATTAGCCTATGTTGACATTAACAGAATCACAACTGTCACAATGTTAGCAGAAACTTAATATCAAGAGAGTGTTAGTTGTTATGTTAGCCTAAATAAGATAATAAGATAGCTGTAGCTGCTGTGCTAGCAGGAACTTGATATTGAGATAGCGTTATGTGCTAAATTACATGACAATTATGAACAGTGGAATAACCGTTGAGAGTCACCACAGTTTTTTTAGGATGTTTCCAGTTTCTCCTGAGGTTTCTGCAGAGTTTAGGTGTTGACAAACTCATGGATTCGTGGCTCCGATGTTACTTTACCACAAACTTCCTGGCAGCAGTTTGGTGTTTGGCAGATACCACCTACTGTTAGACAGTGTTTGAGGTGAACTTGTGGCTGTGTTGGCCGCGACTGTCAAACGTCGGCGAACGTCTACCAACCTTCAGGTGACGGTTTACCTTCAGCTTCAGTTTGTCTGTTAACATTTGAGGCTCGCTGTGATCATTTGTCGTCGTATTCAGCCGTTGTGATCCAGAACTCTGTGTTTTGTGTTTCTGAAATCCTCCATCGGTGTTTCTGTTCGGAGGTTGTGGGCGTTTTTTTTTCATCCCATTTGGATTCAGCCGGTTTCTCTCCTCCTCCTCCCACGTTCACACTCTTTACTGTGTTCTCGCCATCGTTTCTCTGCTCAGACTGATGATTCTCTCTGCAGTCGCCGCACATGTTCGATTACAAAACACACTGATTTTAGTGTTTTTTTCAATGCTGAAGCCGAGGCTCGCGTTAAAATATCGGCTCTATCGTCTTCTGTGTTCGTCTTTGTGTCTTAGAAATGAGGATGCTTTTCCTCTCTGTTCTGCGGAGACACTGCCTGCAGTTCAGCCGAGAAGTCTCTGGATTTTTGTGACGCGACTGTTGGTCGCACCTGAGTCAGTCATGGCTTCACATTTGTGCTGAGACGTTAAGAATTTTTTGTATTTCACAGGATCTGTTTAGTGCAAACTGTTAATTTTTGGCAGTTTTTTTCGATAACATGAGATTTTCATGAAATATCAGAATTTTAATCTCAGATTTAGTCACAGATGAGTAGTTCAGGGACTGTGGGAAAGTTTGACCATCATATTTATAATATATGATCATATAACAGTGTTTCCAGAGCATCATGGGAGCTTTTGTCTCCCCCTTCTAGCCGTGTTGTTGATAAGCAACGTAAGAAAACTTTAATTTTTTACAGTATTCAGAGCAGTTAGAATGAGCTGCACCTCAAAGGACTGCAGATTTTATTTTATTTTTTAAATGTATGTCTGAGTAATAATGATTTAAAATTCTAACGTGAGTCACAGGAGATGATTTTCACGCCTTTAATATTTAAGGAACATTTTCCAGGTTTCACTTTATGGTGCAGAACTTTAACCTACAGAGTATTTTTGCTGTGTTTTATTATGTGAGAACTCCTAACTGAACCAGGAAAACACAGAATACAGCTGAGATGTTATTGATCACTGATCAGTCTGATTCCTAGATCAATACAAACACACGTCACTCTGTTTGGTCTCTTCACTGTTTCTTCTTCTTCTCTCACATTTCATCCTCTCACTGTCGGCAACGTGGTGTCTCTATGGTAACCGTCTGCAGAGAGGCGGACCCCGACGACAGGCCACGCCCACTGCAGCATGCCTCTCTCACACACACACACACACACACACACACACACACACAGCAGCAGTGTATTTTAGTAAATGTGACCACAGGTTTTGGAGTCGAGCTGCTTCAGCATCTTAAATTCCAGCTGTTGGCTGCTGCAGCTGCTGAAGAAGAAAAAGCTGCTTCTTCTGTTTAAAACACAAAATGAAACGTGTTGTTTTCTGCCGGTGATAAATACGAATCTGCAGTTGTTGTTCTGAACCGAGAACCTCTTTAAGGCTGAATGTGTCCTCGTGACCCACATTTAATCCAGTCTGCAGTCACTGTGCACTGATCCCTAAATGTCAGCCTCACCTCACAGTAATCAGATTACTCCTGCAGCAGAGTATTAGCTCTGAAACTAACAGCTTAGTTTTGGCGCCTTTTTATCGTCTTTTGTGGCTTTTCTTGTTCTTTGTTGCGTCTTTGTTGTCATTATGCGTCTCTGCAGTCATTTTTTCATCTTTTTATGATTAGTTTGTGTCTTTTTCTGGTAGTTTGTGTGTTTTTGATTGTTTTGTTTGTCGGTACATCCTCAGTGCACTTATGCAGCCTCATATATCACACTCCCACCTCTGTTCTTCACTGTCAGGACTGTACATTCACTGTGGTGGTCCCGGTCAGGTTCGCTCCATACATGCTGGACTCCATCTGAGCCCAACTGACCAAAGAATGTCCTCCAGCATTCGTCAGGCTCCTTTAATGTTCCTTCGCAACCTTTTATCTGGGAGTTTAGTTCTGAGCAGCGACCAGGTTTTCTTCCTGTCCTCCGTCTGTAGAGGTCGATGTTCTGAAGTGTCCGAGCTTCACACTAACTCTGATTTCCACTGATAACCCCTGAGGTCCGTGTACGTCGCGGCCATTCGTTTTCCTATTTTGAGATTTCAAAATAAAAACGAAAAATAAACCGTTTCCCTTTTTTTCCAGTGATAATACAAAATAAAAAACGGAAAACGGGCCATAATTCATCATCCATTATCCGTTATCCTACTTAATTACATGTGTTTTGTAAATGGAAATTAAAATTAAAATACACCCGTGGAAAACTTATTTCTCTATTCCCTGTTGGTTTTGGCTCCGTGACCCGTCTGACTTCGCCATTTAGAGGAGCTAGCGATTTAGCGCTAGCTCCGCCGCTAGCGCAAAATCACTACTTTGCTTTCTGGCAAAGCTAAAGTAACAGAAAACCTCAAAACCTCGCAAAAACGTCCCCAAAAGCAGCCGAACGCTAGCGATTTAGCTCTAGCGGCAGAGCTAGCGGCACCACAAGGTCCCTCCAAAGGGACAAATAAACCCCACGCTGGTGAAAAGTCCACTGTGAAATAGTGAACAATGTGAGTCAAGCAACGTTTGGACCCCACAGTGGGTCTTCATCAGGCCACGGCACACAGCAAGGTCTGCTAACAGTGAGCTAACACTGGAGCTTTAGATACCAGATCCTTCCTCATCAGAAGTCAGACGGGTCACGGAGCCAAAACCAACAGGAAGTAGAGAAATAAGTTTTCCACGGGTGTATTTTAATTTTAATTTCCATTTACAAACACATCTAATTAAATCGGATAACAGATAATAGATAATGAATTACGGCCCGTTTTCCGTTTTTCATTTTGTATTATCACTGAAAAAAACAGGAAACGGTTTATTTTTGGTTTTTATTTTGAAATCTCAAAATAGGAAACGAACGGCCGTGACGTACACGGACCCCCTGAAGCAGCTGCTGTCTGTTTTTCCACAGTTCACTGTCTGTGGAGTTATTTAAGGGGGACGACCACTGCAGCCATGATTAGTGGTACTATTGTGGCTCCTTCCATACCTCCTGATTACTGCTGACACTGTGGTTCACGGATTCTTTCGTTGCTCACTGATCTTCCTGGATCCTTTTCAGTCTTTGTGAAGTCTGACAGTCAGATTATTCAGCTCCTCTGCTCAGTTCTTTTCCATGTGGAGCCATGATGCAGACACAGTCCACAGATGCAAAACTGAGCAGCTCATTTTAGAGCCACGTCCATTCAGTCAGGCTGATTGGAAATCACAGGTGGTTTAGTTTCACTGATCACAGCTGGATTCTCTTTGACTGCTTTGGGGCCTGGATTTAAACATATCGCAGTTTATTGAGAGGTGATGCAGTTTAGAATCATTTGATACTAAAGTAATGCTGAGCAGGGCTGTTCTCTCTCCTGTGGTAAACTGTGAATGCATTTAAAACACTCAGTGTGCTTTATTTCTGCTCCTTTTATCATTTAGTCTCAGTCAGTTTTGCCGTTTGGTGCGTTAATCCGTAAATATGTTTTTAGCATTCTGTTTTGTCAAGTCGCTTGTAGAGCACTTTGAAGATCAGATGATCCTTTATTAATGCCGCAGTGGGGAAATTTACAGTGTTGCAGTGGCGAAGAGGAGAGTGCAAGAACTGTGGGAACAGGAGTAAAAAAGAAAAGCATAATTACTGTTGATGTTTTGCAGAGTCTTCCGTTTGTAGAAGTTAAGATGTTGCACAGATTAAGGTGCATTTGATTAGTTGGAAAACTGCTGTCTAGATAAAATCTGATAAATATTTCAGCTGTGTTTGAATTTTTAAGGCTTCTTACCTCTTTCTCAGCTTTATCATCTTTGTTGTTCTTTGTTTTATTCTTGTTATTGTTGTTTTTATTGTATAGTTTTTAATCATTGTCACTGATTTTTATTCCCTTGTTAAGTGTCCTTGGGTTTCGTGAAAGGCGCTTTGAAATAAAATGTATTATTATTATTATAGTTTGTCCAGTAGCTGATTTATTGCATCAAATAAACTCTCAGCTAAACAATAACAACTCCTTCCATCAACTGCCTGCACTCATGTGTTCAGGTGTGCACACAGGAATCTCTACCTGCAGGTGAGGTGTGTTCAGGTACAGTGTGTACTAATCTGTGTGTGTTTGTGTGTCTGCAGAAACGCTGCTGGATGACTTCATGTTGACACATCCCATCTTCCTGACGGCCGACAGGCTCCAGCAAGTCCTGCTGCAGCAGTATCCTCCACTGCACAACGCCCACAGGACCAGTTGTGTTGTTGTGTGTGACGGATGTCCAGATACACACTCATGTGATCAGTAGTGACTGTTTAATTCGGTTAAACAGCGTTGTCGTCGTGTCTCGTGTCGTGTGCAGGTTTGTGTTTCTCTGTTGTGTGTCTGAGCAGCTTCATGTTTTCTTTTTACCTCCTCCAGTCAGGAAGCAGCAGATCAGCCCCTCCCATTAAAACAGCCAATCAGCTGCCTCAGTGGAAAAGTCAAAACCTGTCGAGCAGATTTCAGAGTGAGACATCAGAGTTTTAATGAGCGGAACGAAGCAGCTGTTGAGCTTATTATGATGATTTTTAAGGACCTGTTTGTAAGAAGGATTTAACCCTGTGAACTCAGTTTCTTTTTGCTCTTGTCTCATTTTTCCTCACTTTGGGCTCATTTTTTACTGCAGTATAAAGTCCTGCCCTTCTATGAAAACAGAACCACCATGAAGGCGGAGAGACAACTCTGAAATATCTTCTGTCAGTAGGACAGTTTGAAGAAGATAAATCAGGAAAATAAACCAAACCAAAAAACACTGCCTGCAGTTCAGTCGTAAAATCTCAGAATTTTTCTCATGTGACGGCTGCTCACAGCTGAGTCAGTCACGACTTCACAGCTGCGGTGCGAAGCTCAGAATTTTTTGTTTTTTACAGAATCTGTTTAATGCATCCTGTTAATTTTTGGCAATTTTTTAAAATATGACGTGATTTTAATGAAATACGTTCATAAGCTCTGATGTGGTCACAGATGAGTAGTTCAAGGACTGCTGGAAAGTTTGAAATCCAGTGATTCTTTGTTTCTTAAAACCAACATGTCTTTGAAACCTGTCGGCAGGTTTTGCGCTCCATCCATCGAATACAGCGGTTTAATATTTTAGTCTAATTCTACTTTGTGTTTGTGCTTTTCGTTTCAGAGCGTTTAGTTTCCCGACTGAACCCTCAGTCATCGTGTTTATAATGTATGATCATATAACAGTGTTCCCAGAGCATCATGGGAACTGCAGTTCTAAATGTGAGGTCCCCAAAGAGACCACAGACCAAAAAGAAATTCATCGGCCAATCAGAGAGGCGGAAACGGGAAAAAAACGAGTGTGTACAGATTTGTGTGTGTGTGTGTGTGTTTGTGTGTGTGTGTGTGTGTGTGTGTCTGCAGTGATATGTGGGTCATCATGGCGGCGTCTCCGAGCTGCTGCTGCTGCTGCTCTCTGAGGCTGAAACTGCTGATTATTGTGTCACGTTTCTTCCTGATTTATTTCAGCTGCACGTCGCCGTTTGTTTCTGTCTGTGTTTTTGTGTTTGTGTGTGCGCGTGTGCATCTGCTTGTGTGTTTGTGGCGACGACGTCGTGTTGCGCCGAATGTAAACGTGGTCAGTTTGCCTGGCTTTTCTTCCTCGACTCGACTTTTCCAGATTCAGTTTGGAGGGAGACGGAGGGGGGAGGGAGGGGGAGAGGAGGGAGGTCGGGGGAGGAGGAGGAGGAGGAGGTGATGAAGATGCAGAGGCGGCCATGATGGATGCAGCAGAGAGGAAGCAGGCGGTGCTGAACGTGGCGTTTAGATACCTGGACACCTACAGGGAGCTGCTGCAGGAGGAGGGGGAGCGCAGCAACAGCTTCCCCAAGGTTACACAATAATATAACACAATATACAACAATACACAACACAGCCACACAATAACAACACAAAATGCAACACAACAACACAATAAGTAAATTAATATGAATGTGTGTCGTTGAACTGTGTGTGTTTGTGTAGGAGCTGTACATGTGTGCAGTTCAGGAGCTGACTCGGTATCCTGAACTGGTCGAGGACGTCCTCAAGCTGCAGAGGTGGACCGAGATCTTACACTGCCCGTAAGACACACGGCACAAAACCAATTCAGACTCACGTTCTGGCGCATTTTATGCCAAAATACCTTTTAAATAATGTCTAATTGTGTGTTTTTGTGTGTTGCACAGGTCTGAGGAGGAGAAGGAAAGCAGGAAGAAGCAGGTCCGCCCTCTGTTCAGACACTTCAGACGCATCGATGCCTGTTTGCAGCCCAGAGAGGCGTTCAGGGGCTCTGACGAGAGTACGACAAACACACACCTGCACACGTGCACCAACACCAGCCCCACTACACTGTGTGATCTGTAAATACACACTCAGCTGAAATGCAAACACACCTGCAGCCTGTGGTCAGATATACAAATCACAAACCGACACACCCAGAACACACACAGCTTTCATGTCCCCAGAGCTGCAGGACATCAGGAGGAGTTAGCCTAGCTTAGCACAATGAGCACCATCAAGGCCTAAAAAAAAACATCTATGCCTTGACACAACTCAGAGTGTAGCTCACATGCTAGTTTCCATCAGTCTGCGCTATATCCAGCCAAGCCAGGGCTCAAGAGCTAAAAGCTAGAAGCTAATTCTGTGCTAATGGGACCTACAAGCTAACTCTTAATAAGGGACACTAATTATCTAACACCTGGATACTGACTATAAGCTATAAAATAGAGACTAAGATAATTTATAAACAAGGGGGACATAAAGCTAATTTTAGTTTCACAGGACCAGGAAGGGAATTATATGCAAAGGTGATCCAGATGCTAACTGTAAGCTAAGGTGGTATAATAGCTAGCTATAATTTAAGAGAATCGAGAAACTAACTTTAAGCTAACAGGTCCAAGAAGCTAACTTTATGCTCAGGGAATCTAGAAGATAGCCTTAAGCATGCTAAGTCCTAGGTGCTAGCTATTAGCTGAGGGGAAATAGAAGCTCATTGTTCTCTGACCAAGGGATTAATTTTATGCAAACGTAACCAAGATGCTAACTGTAAGCTAAGGGGATCAAGATGCTAACTTTAAGTTAGCAGGACCAAGAGGGTAACTTTACACTCGGGGGATATAAAATCCTTCTAATCTAACAAGCATGAGACGTTAATTTTATGGTAAGGCGACCTAGACTGTAACTGTAAGCCAGGAGGATGCAGAAGCTAACTCGAAGCTAAGGGGATCTAAAAGCTAACTTTAACTGGCTGACTAGTTTATGCTCCTCAGCGCTAACCACAAGCTGAGGGGAAAAAGAAGCTCATTTTACTGTAAGGTGACTGAGACAGTAACTGTAAGCTAGGGGGACCTAAAAGCTAACTCTAAGCTAAGGGGTCATAGAAGGTAACTCTAAGCAAAGGGGATCTAAAAGCTAACTTTACCTAGCTGAGTAGTTCAGCCTCTTAGGCGCTAACCACAAGCTGAAGGGAAATAGAAGCTCATTTTACTGTGGCCAAGAGATTAATTTTATGGTACGGTCACAGTAACTGTAAGTTAAGAGGACCTAAAAGCTAATTCTAAGCTAAGGTATCTAAAAACTGCCTTTAGAGCGACAGACGCTACATCCCAGTTGCTAACTATAAGCTAACTATAATAGGACGCGAAAGCTAACTCTAAGCTAATAGATTAATTATCTGTTTGTGCTTGGTATGCTTCTCATTAGCTGCTAAATATATGTAGTGGTCTAACCAGGAGATAAATTTTATGGTATGTGACCGAGGCAGCAACTTTAAGTTAAGGGGACCTAGAAGCTAACTCAAAGCTACGGTGACATACAAGCTAACTCTAAACTAAGGGATCAAAAAACTGCCTTTAGAGCTGAGAGACACTACATCCCAGATGCTAACTATAAGAGAATGTGAAAGCTAACTCTAAGCTAATAGATTTATTATCTGTTTTTGTTTGGTATACTTCTCGTTAGCTGCTAAATATGTGTAGTGGTTTATAAAAAAGGGAAATGTTAAGTATGCTAAATGGTTGGCTGATGTTGGATTTAACAGTCAGTGATGCAGGTGTTACTTTCTTGACATTTTTCTGTGATTCTGAATCAGATGATGCAAATGTTTATGAGTCACACTAAACAATATTAGCTTATAGTTAGCTTGTAGCTGTTGACACATGATTCCTGTGAGCTATAAGCTAACAGTTTCATAATACTTCCAGGCTAAATGCTAAACTTTGCACGTTTGTTCTGTTAAGGTGCAGTATCTCTATTATACCACAGTTCTACATGAGTGTTTTTGTTTTTGTGTCCAGTCTTCTGCAGGGTTTACACTCCGGATCATTCCTACGTCACCATCCGGAGCCGGCTGTCCTGCCGGGTCGGAGAGATTCTGGCTCTGGTCCGAGAGAAGCTGCAGTACAGCGAGGACCAGCCGGTTCTGCCCGGAAACCTCATCCTGGTGGCCGTGACGTCAGCCGGAGGTGAGAACCTGGAGAACCGAGTGTTTGTGGTTCTGGTTGGGTCACTCAGAAACACGTGAACTGATTCATCGGTCTGTTGTGTTTTTAGAGAAAGCAGTGTTTCGTCCCAGCGATGAGGCTGTTTTCACCACGCTGGGAGTCAACACTCACCTGTTCGCCTGCGAACCGTCCGAACTGGAGTCACTGGTGAGAAACTGGTTTAAATGGTCGATTAGCTGCAGCCAGTAAAACAGGAACAAAACTGAAAAAAACTGTTTATTCGTTAATCATCCTTTAGGGGGGAGACTTGTTTTTAATTTTCAGGCCTAAAAACTAATATTTTTAATTAGTATTATACATGTTTAATGTTTTCTTAATGAGTAAAATAATCTATGTAAATGAGCTTTTGATCTTTAGTCTAAAAATTTCGAAAAATGGGAACCTTCAGGATACAATAACTCTATATATCCTATATGAAATCCTGCAGCGCCCCCTGGTGTGTGGAGGCCAGTACAGCAGCTACAGTTGAACCTAAACTAACACACTAACATTAACACCCTGAAGCCCACCCGCAGCATTAAAAGGCATTTTAACTGTAAAAAATTGGTTGTTGTTAGAAGAAAAACAACCAAATCTAAGCAAATAATCAGGATGTTTCATCTTTATTCTTTGTGTCATTCAAATATTTGTTTTCAGTAACCAAATTCAGTAAAAATAGAAATTCTAAGCAGATCAGACATGTTAATAGAACCAGAGTTTAATGTAAACAGTCACTGATCAGACATGTTAGTAGAACCAGAGAAGTGATATGAATAGTCACTGATCAGACATGTTAATAGAACCAGAGTTTAATGTAAATTGTCACTAATCAGACATGTTAATAGAACCGGAGTTTGATGTAAACAGTCACTGATCAGGCATGTTAATAGAACCAGAGTGTGTGATGTGAACCATAGACATATATACGTAGACGCCGCATTGACTGTGGAGGGACGTGCCTAAAGCTCCGCCATCTTGGTACAGGGCTAGCAGAGGGGGGAGTGAATGTAAGTCTATGGAGGTAAGAGGTACTCCACAATCTTAAAGTAGAATTATTCACTGAATTTTCGACCGATTTCTAAACGGTTTGGCTTGTTAAAAGCGTCACACATTTAGCTATGACACAGGATGCTTGGATGCTTTTGTTCTATTTATGTCTGCCTGTCCGTCCTCCATGTCTGACGTTTGTAACAAACAATATATGTTGACAACTGATGGATTTATGATCACTTTTATAGTGCAGACATGTCATTCCTCTATAGACGTAATGCACTGTAGGGGCGGGTGGCACTGTACCAAGATGGCCGCCGCGTAGGCACGTCGGCTCCAATCGGCAGCAGCAGTCAATGTGGCGTCTACGTATATATGTCTATGGTGTGAACAGTCACTGATCAGACATATTAATAGAACCAGAGTGTGTGATGCTGACAGTAGATCGGTGTTTCTTCCATCAGCTGCCTCTGCCTGAAGAGATCCACTGGACTCCTGGAGACAGTAAACTACATGACATGTCAGCTGAGGAGGTTTCTAACCAGCTGGTGGTGTTTGACTGGGAGCTCTTCAGCTGCGTGCACGAGGTAACACACACATCTACACAACACTACATGCTATATTTTTGGTCATTTGCGTTTTTTTCTGTAGTTTCTAGTCCATTTCTGTCCTTCGTTGGTAGTTTATATGTCTAGACTTGATCATTTGTGTATTTCTTTGGTAGTTTTTTCATCCTTTTTTTAGTCATGTGTCTTTTTTTAGTATTTTTGGTCATTTATGACTTCCTTCTCTACTTTCTTCTGTACTTTTCATCAGTTTTTGGTGATTCATGTCTTATTTGATGTGTTTTCCATTTATCTTTAGTCGTTCATGTCATTAACAGCTCCTCTTCTTCTTCGTTGGTGTCCCTGCAGGTGGAGTTTGTGTGTTACGTGTTTCACGGTGAACAGTCTCGCTGGCGCCCCCTGAACCTGGAGCTGGTACTGCAGCGCTGCAGTGAGGTGCAGCACTGGGTCGCCACGGAGATCCTGCAGTGTCAGTCGCTGCCAAAGAGGGTCCAGCTGCTGCGCAAGTTCATCAAGATCGCAGCGCTGTGAGTTCAGTTCCAGAGCAGAGAAGAAGAGTCTCAGTCCACATCCACACGAAGACGAGCCCAGGCCTAAACGCACAAATAGTTCATCAAACCCGTGTATCGTCCACACTAATCCGGCGTTATGCAATCATAACCAAGATGCTAACTGTAAGCTAAGGAGACCCAAAAGCTCACCGTAAGCTAAGGGGAGAGCACGAGAAGTTAATTTTATGGTAAGGTGACCTAGACAGTAACTGTAAGCTAGGAGGATATAGAAGCTAACTCTAAGCAAAGGGGATCTAAAAGCTAACTTTACCTAGCTGACTAGCTCAAGCTCTTCGGCGCTAACCACAAGCTGAGGGGAAATAGAAACTTATTTTACTCTAGCCAAGAGATTAATTTTATGCTACGGTCACAGTAACTGTAAGTTAAGAGGACCTAAAAGCTAACTCTAAGCTAAGGTATCTAAAAACTGCCTGTAGAACCGACAGATGCTACATCCCAGTTGCTAACTATAAGCTAACTATAATAGGATGCGAAAGCTAACTAAGCTAATAGATTAATTATCTGTTTGTGCTTGGTATGCTTCTCATTAGCTGTTAAATATATATAGTGGTCTACCCAAGAGATAAATTTTATGGTATGTGACCGAGGCAGCAACTGTAAGTTAAGGGGACCTAGAAGCTAACTCTAAGCTAAGGTGACATGCAAGCTAACTCTAAACTAAGGGATCTAAAAACTGCCTTTAGAGCTGAGAGACACTACATCCCAGATGCTAACTATATGAGAATGTGAAAGCTAACTCTAAGCTAATAGATTAATTATCTGTTTTTGCTTGGTATGCTTCTCATTAGCTGCTAAATATATGTAGTTTTATGGTAAGGCGACCTAGACTGTAACTGTAAGCCAGGAGGATGCAGAAGCTAACTCGAAGCTAAGGGGATCTAAAAGCTAACTTTAACTGGCTAACTAGTTTATGCTCCTCAGCGCTAACCACAAGCTGAGGGGAAAAAGAAGCTCATTTTACTGTGAGGTGACTGAGACAGTAACTGTAAGCTAGGGGGACCTAAAAGCTAACTCTAAGCTAAGGGGTCATAGAAGCTAACTCTAAGCAAAGGGGATCTAAAAGCTAACTTTACCTAGCTGACTAGTTCAAGCTCTTAGGCGCTAACCACAAGCTGAGGGGAAATAGAAACTCATTTTACTCTAGCCGAGAGATTAATTTTATGCTACGGTCACAGTAACTGTAAGTTAAGAGGACCTAAAAGCTAACTCTAAGCTAAGGGATCTAAAAACTGCCTGTAGAGCCGACAGATGCTACATCCCAGTTGCTAACTATAAGCTAACTATAAGAGGATGCGAAAGCTAACTCTAAGCTAATAGATTAATTATCTGTTTGTGCTTGGTATGCTTCTCATTAGCTGCTAAATATATATAGTGGTCTAACCAGGAGATAAATTTTATGGTATGTGACCGAGGCAGCAACTGTAAGTTAAGGGGACCTAGAAGCTAACTCTAAGCTAAGGTGACATACAAGCTAACTCTAAACTAAGGGATCTAAAAACTGCCTTTAGGGCTGAGAGACACTACATCCCAGATGCTAACTATATGAGAATGTGAAAGCTAACTCTAAGCTAATGGATTTATTTTCTGTTTTTGCTTGGTATGCTTCTCATTAGCTGCTAAATATATGTAGTGGTTTATAAAAAAGGGAAATCTTAAGTATGCTAAATGGTTAGCTGATGTTGGATTTAACAGTCACTGATGCAGGTGTTGCTTTGTTGACATTTTTCTGTGATTCTGAATCAGATGTTGCAAATGTTTCTGAGTCACACTAAACAATATTAGCTTATAGTTAGCTTGTAGCTGTTGACACATGACTCCTGTCAGCTCTATGCTAACAGTTTCATAATACTTCCAGGCTAAATGCTAAACTTTGGGATCTAAAAACTGTCTTTAGAGCTGATAGACACATCCCAGATGCTAACTATAAGAGAATGTGAAAGCTAACTCTAAGCTAATAGATAGTTTTGAGGGTCTGAAAACAATCATTCAGAGGGCAAAGATCTGAAAACACAGTCTACGTGGCACCGTTGTTACGCCCCGTCCGCTTCTTTTTCGGACACGCTTCATCGTAGCTCTACCTCTCGATAAATGCGCCAAACTCTAAATGACGACAACAATGGAGCCGTACAGTGTTGCGTGCTTACTGCTTAAGCTAGTCACCCTATGATCGCTATTAAAGCAAAATGACTTCTTCTGCATTATCACCGCGTTCACCAAATGTGGAAGCACAATACGCCTCTTCATTTTGGATCCACCTCGGAAAAGAGCCCGGCGTCACAGCGCCACCAACAGGCCTGGCATGTGTTTTGCATCGTAAATTAATTAATGTGGACGGACACGTTTACTGAAACAGCTCCGTCTTTATGAAGGACGTTTTTGAAACTATAAGTGTTTCGGCTTCGTGTGGACGAGGCCTCAGTTTCACCGTTGTGTCATTTGTGTTGCTGTAACTGCAGCAGAGTGATGCTGTGTTGTGTTTTTCAGCTGTAAGCAGCAGCAGGACCTGCTCTCCTTCCTCGCTGTGGTTCTGGGTTTGGATAATCCGGCCGTCAGCAGGCTGAGACTCACCTGGGAGGTACGACTTCAGACTCACTACAGTCACTGAATCAGTAGACATTCAGCTACAAGTAAAGGTTTTAAAAGACGCTCTGTGTTGGGAGGAGAAAATAATTTCATGTTTTACAATATAAAGCAAATACTTATGTAATTTATTGCTTTTTTTTCTGGTGGTTTTGTCAGTTTGTGTTTAGTTGTAGTCTGTATTGTCTTTTGTGTCTTTGTGTGTTTCTTTTCTTTCCTTGAGCTCTTTTCTGGTGGCTTTTGTGTCATTTCGAGTGTCTTTGTTGTCATTTTGCATCTTGTTGTGGTTATTTTATGTCTATTGGTGCCTTTTTGTCTCATTTTGTGAGGTTTTTTTGTGTCTTTGTTAGGGGTGTAACGGTAGACAAAAAGCATGGATCGGTACGTACTGTACAGAAGTCACGGTTCGGTTCTCAGTTAAGGGGAACAATGGAAAAAAAACTGCTCATAATTGTTCCAAACATTTCTTTATTCATAGTTCGTTAGTTTTTCCTCACAGCGGGGATAGTTAGTGTCTTGTAGCGACTGCAGTTACCACCACAATCATGCAATAAACCACCACAACTTTCCTGATAACCGTGAAGTTTGAACAGGATAAAGATACTTGTTTGTTGTAGATTCTTGTTTTGGTTTGCGTTCAAAGATCTGCGGTAAAACCCGGAACGGATTTCTGAACTGTCATTTAGTTTAGAGTTAGTTCAAATGTCCTACCAACAATGCGGCCTTCACCCCATCCGACCTAATGAACAGACGCGGCCTCTAGCGCGGCAGCTCCTAACAGCCTCCCAGCTTCTTAGACAACCGGAGATAAGAATGCCGGCCCAACCGTGCGTATGTCGCTCAGGAAGGAAAGAGAACTCCGTCATTGTCGCTGTCTGTCCGTGGAGAACCAAAATGTCATGTGGTCAGAGGGGGTTACCCAAAAACAAGAGTGCCCTCTGGTGGCTTTTAGAGTAAACCGCATTTAATTGTCCACCTGGTTACACTTACATTAAAATAATCCTGGATCCAGACGGTGATCCGGATCAGTCCCAAAATGTCATCATTTCTTCTTTGTCCCATTTCACACATTTCCTGAACATTTCATCCAAATCCGTCCATGAGTTTTCAAGTTATTTTGCACACAAACAAACAAACAAACCAACACTGGCAAAAACATAACGTCCTTGGCGGAGGTAACAATTCTGTACATCAACCGTTCCTAATAGTCTTTAACTTTTCTTTACCGACCGGTTCCGTACGAATACGTTAAACCCCTAACAGATATTGATCCATTAATCTAAATTATTACCTTCAGTATTTGATCAATAGGCCACATTATTTATCAGTTCTCCTATTGATGCAAACTGTGGTAGAAATATCAATAAATCCTTGATTGTTGTCCGTAAAGTTCACGTTGTATTGATGAGGTATTGATCATTTAATGATCAGGTATCATGTATTGATCTCTGTGTCTTCAGGGCCTGCCGGGGAAGTTCAGGAAACAGTTCCAGCAGTTTGAAAGCATCGCGGTGAGTTTTATTAGTAATTATTTACCATTGATCAGAGCTGATCAGGTTTTTAATGATCAGGGTTGAATTGATCAGGGTTATAAGCATTTTTATATTGATCAGGTCTGATCAGGTGTGTATTGTTCAGGTTTGTATTGATTACATTTATATTGATATAGTTCATATTGATCAGGTTCATATTAATCAGCTGTGTATTGTGTGATCAGAGTGGCATTGATCAGGGGCATATTGATCAGGTTTGTATTGGTTAGATTTATATTGATCAGATTCATACTGATCAGGTTTGTATTGATCAGGGTTGTATTGAATAGATTTATATTGATCAGGTTTGTGTTGATCAGGTTTGTATTGATCAGTTGTGTATTGAATAGATTTATATTAATCAGGTTCAATCTGATCTGGGTTGTATTGATCAGGTTCATATTGATCAGGGTTGTATTGAACTGGTTCATATTGATCAGGGTTGTAATGAATAGTTTTATATTGATCAAGTTCATACTGATCAGTTATGCATTGATCAGGGTTGTATTGGTCAGGTTTATATTGGTCTGGGGTATATTGATCAGGTTCATATTGATCAGGGTTGTATTGATCAGGTTCATATTGATCAGGGTTTTATTGAACTGGTTCATATTGATCAGGTTTGTATTGATCAGGGTTGTATTGAATAGTTTTATATTGATCAGGGTTGTATTGATCCTCTGCTCTCTAGGACCCGTCAAGGAACCATAAGTCCTACAGAGACCTGATCACCAGCCTCAGGCCTCCTCTGATCCCCTTCACTCCTCTGCTGCTCAAAGGTGAACCAACATCTAAAGTTTAAGTTCTGCTGAAGCCTTTCTTTGTAATGTTTTGGTTGTTTGTGTCGTTGGTCGTATTTTTGTCTGTTTTGGTCATTTTTTGATTGTTTTTTTCTCTCTCTGGCTGTTTTGGTTTTAGTCATTTTTATTTATTTGGTCGCAGGAAGCTGGGTTTGTTTACGTGCACAGATTTAACCCAGTTAGCGATGCTATCAGAAACTAGCCTCCAGTCTCCTGAAACACAGACTAGTTGATGATCAGGTCCTGGTCGATCAGGTTATAGATAAACCCGCAGTGATTGGTCCACTGAGACTCCAGCTGTGGACCAGATGTGAAGCTGCTGCAGAGACGTTAGCTGCACCTCGCTAATTAGCACCTCTGGCTAATCAGCTACTGTTAAGCTACACACACACACTCACATACTGACACGCAACATACAAGTGCGTGTGTGCAGCTCTGTGTCTCCATGGTAACAGAGACGAGGATGGAGGTTTCCCCTTTAGATAAGCAGGATTACAGCCGTTGGTGTTCCTGCAGCGCCTCCTGCTGGTGGAAAACAGCCAGAAAAGGACACAACATGTCCAGAAAGAAACAGAAAGCAGAAAAAACAAATCGTAAAGATAAAACACAAACATAGAGTTTACAGTGGCGCCTCCCAGTGGTGAAATAGAGGAACTGATGGAAAACAACTAGAAGAGTCTTCTAGTTGTTTTCCATCATTTTACTCAGATAAACAGACTGACTTCAGGTGTATTTACCATCGTTTTGTGTTTTTGGTTGTATTTTTCATCTTTTTTTGGAAGTTTTTTTGTCTCTCTGGTTGATTTTGCTTTGATTTCTGGTCATTCTGTTTCTTTTTGGCAGTTGTGTCTTTTTTAATAGTGGATAGTTTGATTTTTTTTGTCTGTGCGACCGTGTTTTGCGTTGACTCTAGCAAACCTGAATCTTCACTTTCTCCCTTCAGACTTGACGTTTCTTCACGAGAGCTGCAAAACGTTTCACGGTGAACTCGTCAACTTCGAGAAGATGGTGAGTTTAAATGTGTGACTGATGCAGAACATGGCCGCATGCACAATAAACACACCAAAAAACATAGACAAAGCATCTTCAGAAGCTCGTCGTCTCTAACCGTCTCCATCTCTTCTTCTTCTGTGGTTTCGTCTTTGTGCAGCACAAAGTGGCCGAGATGGTGAGGATCATCAGACGATACAGGAGCTCTCAGCTAGGTAACACACAGACGCACAATAATAAACCAGAATTATTCTTTTAAGCATCACTTTTGGACGTAAATGGCAACTACAGGAGTCCAGAATAATTCACTCATCTTCGTATGAGCCGCTTTTCACCATGCAAAAGCAGCAAAACATCCCGAATACTGAGGATGCAAAAGATGCAACAACAAATGAAAAACTGTTGGATGTAAAATTACCAACAAGAGAGAAAAAATCACAGAAAATAGACGCAATAATGGACAAAAGCAAGATGAAAAACAACCAAAATTAGACGTATTTCACTTAAAAAGACAAGATCAAAGTCGAAAAAGATGAAAAATTACCTGAAATGGACAAAAATCAACAAAAACGACACAAAACACTTAAAAAATGCTGAAATAACAGATCAAAGTTTGAGCATGTTGTGTTTTGTCTGCAGGTTCGTGTGTTGACATTATATTTCTGTTGGATTTGTCTCCATCTTGTGGCTGTTTTGTGTCACTGCAGCTCTGAGACCTAATAACCAACAGTTCTGTTGTTTGTTTGGGGTTTTTGTTTTTTGTTTTTTTACCTGGTAGCCATGGATACAGAGACGTCCCCCTCCCACCTGCAGACGAAGGCCTACGTCCGGCAGCTGCAGGTCATCGACAACCAGAACCTGCTGTTCGACATGTCCTGCAAGCTGGAGCCCAAAGACACGTAGAGCGACGGCGAAGGACGAAGGCGAAGACGAGGAGGACGGCAGCGAAACTTCAGCCGTCCTCCTCATCATCTGCCTGAAACAAGAGAAGAACCCATCTTTTAGTTCGTACGTTCGGAGCCGCTCGCCGACCAAAACCTCCCGGCGTCCTCGTCCAGCTTCGGCCATTTTGTCTCAGTGTTTGTCTTTGTTGAAACGCTCGTCGGAGCTGCAGATCTGGATTCTAACAGCCAATCAGAACCTGCATCATCAGCCACAGCCAAGCGTCCAATCAGAATCCAGACAATCTGACACCTGATCGACAAGACTCTGGGTTTTTGCTTCTGAGCCTAATGACTTCCTGGTTTCTTCTTCTTCTGTGGTGGTTTAACCGCAGACTCGGCGCCGCCTGCTGTTTATCGGACGGACCAGCAGCGGATGGTAAATCTGTGTTGTATTCGTCCGTTTTCCTGGAAATTCGGTTAAAATTCCCGCTAAACTTGGACGGTTGGCTGCATTAAGACGTTACCGTCACCATGGTTACAGTCTCTGTGCTCCTATTGGACAGTCGTCACACCAGGCGACAGAAGAGGATAAAACTGTCGGGTTGAGTCCTGGCAGCTTCTTCTACCAGGATTATCACCACGGAAGCTGCAGTTTGTATTAAAAATCAGCTCCTGAACATCGATGCGACACTGATTACAGCATCAGAACAAATCAACGTACGACTAAAGTTAAAATCTGTTACTATCCGAAAGCAGAATTAACAAAAACATCTCGAAAGTATAGAGTTTGGACGCTGCAGGTACAGCAGGTCTGCAAAGATCCAACCGAGGCTCGGCACATTTCTGAGGATTCTATCTTGCACCTGCAGCAGCTGATCAGTAATTTATGATTAAATTATCTTTTATTTCATGCAAAAGTGCCAAAACTCTTCAGGGCTCCAGCTTCTCAGATGTAAGAACTTTGCTGCTTCTCCTTGTTGTAGTTTTCAAGCATTTTCAGGCTTTGTTTTTTCACTGATTCCTGCAGAAACATGAACCTGTTTGTACCGGAAACGATCATCAGCTGCAGAGTTTTTACTGTCGAGTTTCTGCTGATGAACGAGCCGAGCAGGAAAAAAAAAAAACACCTCGACAGGAAGCGTGTAACATGAAAACGTCTCGACAACCTTCAGCGGATCTTAAAGCTGCGTGACTACAAACTGCCAAAACAGCACGTGGAGAAAGTGTTCTGGAGGACGTGAAGATTCTTTGACCGATGAATCCATCAGTTTATCCGGGACCAGGCTGCAGCAGCTGCTTGTAAACCCATCGAGTTTGGAATCCTTCAAACTACAAGCTGCTAAACTGCTAATATCTGATCAGGACGTCGGATTTCTGGAGTACGATTCGAGTTTGCAGTTTCATTTACCCCGTTTCACTCACCCTGACAACCGAAAACTGTCCAAAAATATCCAAAATGACAGAAGAAATCACCAACAGTAGTTTGAAAAAATTACATTTGGATGAAGAAAAGTTAAAAATGAATAAAAAATGAGAAAAATCAACTGAAATTGGATGAAAAACTGATGGAAAAATGACAGAAGACAGACAGAAAAACACTGTCTCCTTTAAAATGGGATGAAAAACAGTTGAAATCCATTAAAAAGGACTAAAAGAGAACAAAAAACATCTACAATTAATTGAAAAACTGTTAAAAAATTAATGAAATTGATCGTAAACTGGGAAAAAGTGGATGCACGGTATAAACATTGATACAAAAATGACCAAAAAAAGACCAAAACGGGATGAAAAACAGTTAAAAATTGATGGAAAATGACCAAAAGGAGACGAAACACAGGCCCAAAAGATTAAAAAAATAAATAAAATGACATGAAAACTCATTAAAAAGTCCAAAAAACAACCCACAGTGACGCCCAGAAGCTGAATCAGGAAATACGTGATTTACAAGCAGCTGCTGCCGAGTCCAGGACGGTTCAACCTCTGAGACACTGAATCGGTTTTTCCTGGAGGTGGAACCTTGAATCTCCCAGTTTACACTCTTGTGGATTTCATATATTTTTCCATGAAAGTAAAAAAACACTTTTCCATGAAGTAACGGACTCCGACGTTCGGGTCATCAGCTGCATCACTCCACTGGTTCGGCGGCGATGCGTTCACTGACGGTACGACAGCGGAGGACGTTCTGGATGAGAGTGTAGATGCTGGTTTTCTACCGAACGACGTCTCAGTTTTTTTTTCTGTCAGGACTTTTGCTGATGAACACGACAAACGTCTCGCAGTGTTTTATTCTCCAGCAGGAGGGTCAGAGATTCGCGTCGCTTCGAAGGACCAAACAGAGCTTTTCTGGTTTCACCTCGTTTACTGCACAAACTCAAACTCAGCACATCCTGAGTCTTTTCTGTTTCTATCTAGTAGATTAATCAATTAGCTGTCAACTGTCAAATTAATCACCAATATTTTTGGTGTTTTTTAAAGGAAAAAGAACAGTTTAAATTGTGTGATTGCAGCTTCTTCAATGTCTTTCCTCCTCTGTTACCCCTTTTCCACTGAGCTGGTTCCAGGTCTAGTTCAGGGCCTGACTCAGCTCCACTTCTTTGTGTTTCCACCACCTAAGCACCGACTCCAGGTTCTACAAACTGGAGCTCAGCAAGCACCAACTCTTTGCTGGTCCAGAGCTAAGCACCGAGTCCGTCAGGGGCTGGGGGCGGGGTTATGGTGACCAACCATCAACGGTGGAAAGGGACACACAAGCGCTAATTAGTGTCCTTGTTCTCCAGGACGTCCCTGGTCCCATCACACATGTGTTGGAATGACTCCTGGAAGTTTACCACAAACTGTTGACCTGAAATCCGCTACAGTTGTGTCCCACCAGTAGCGTGATCACGGATGTGTCCAGGCAACAGGAGGACCTCCGCCTCACAATCAGCCTTAAGACCATCTATAGAGATAAACATAGATATTATCATCAACTTACTGCGTTTGTTTAACTGCTATGTAATGGATGCAAGCGTAGTGGTTTTATGGTGACCCAATGGCTCCAACTGGACTCAAAGCAAACAGGTTCTTAGGAGGAACCAGATTTGAACCAATGAAGCACCAGAACTAGGAGTTGGTTCTTCTCGGTGGAAAAGGGGTACAAGACGGTGAACTAAATATCTTAGAACTGGAAACTCTGACCCACATTTTTCACCGTTTTATGAACCAAATTGAACCAAAGTGGCTCATAATGATGAGAAGCTGAAGCAAAACCAGTAGGAAGTGAAACACGATGACCAAAAGTGAGATTAGCTGTGACGGAACAGGGACCCAAAACAAACAGAAAGACATGAAAACAATAGCAGCAATTACCACAAAGTGAAGCCTGAGGAGGAATAAAAAGACTTTATATTGTTCTTTAATCAGTTATCAAAGCAGTTTTTGTTGGATTGACGAACGTTGGCGGAAAAGATGGATTGAAAATTATAAAAAAGAAGGAAAACTGGCTGCAAAATGTGACGCAAAGCACTTTAAAAGTAGACATTTTAAAGACTAAACAGCTAATTGATCAATTCAGAGAAGAAGCTGGGGGTTAATTTTAACTTTTAAACTTTCAGGATGTGAACAGTTTGATCTCAAAAGGCTGCGTTGGAGTAAACGTGGTGAAAATGTGTTGAGACTTCGGTTTGGTCCTTCAACGAAGCGACCGCACGCCATCAGAAGCTGGTCGGACTGATACCAGCCGATCGATCAGCGGACAGAGAAACCTCCTTCTACTCAGCGTTTGGGATCGAACTGCTCCGACCAATCGGCTTTCAGGAAGGACCCGACCGCCCCACAGAGCTGCCCTCCCATTGGTCGGCTCGGGTCGAGGTCCGAGGCAATAACGGGAGCGACGGCGAGCCATTGGTTGACTTTCTCGCATCAACGAAGCACTTTTGCCAAACCTCAGGGCTCAGAGACACGGAGAGGTTTTGTTTACTCTTTTCTTCTCGGTTCAGTAGATTCAGTTGTGTTGCAGTTGATTGTGTTTGTACAGCGGATCACACTTCAGTCATATTTACTCAATAATAGAAACCTACAGAGTTGTTGTTTTTATGCTGTGATCACCACCAGGTCTGAGTCCAGCCGCCGAAACTTTATTCACTTTGGTTTTTGACAGTCGGAGCCGTGTGCGCTGTAAAAAAACAAAAACACCTCAGCTCAAGTCATTTTGATCCAGGAGTCATGTGGTAGGAAAAGTTCTTTAACTAAAAATAAAACCCAGAGGACATTTTGTTAAACTACGTTAATAAACCCTGCAAAGCTAATCTACAGTGCATTCTCTGACATGCACGACCTTCTTCTCTAAACGTATCGGTTAATATATTTTTAATCTGTGAAGCTGTCAGTGCATTTAATTGATTCACGGTTTTTGACAGTCAGAGTCATCTGTACTGTAAAACAAAACACCTCAGATCAAGTCATTTCGTTCCAGGCGTCACGTGGTAGAAAATGCTATTTATCTAAAAATATATGCAGACAGTTAATAAACTGAGGGAACTTAATTTAAAAAAAACTGTGCGAAAGGATTAATAAGTCAACCTGTGATGCAACCTTGAACAATTTTTTTCACCAGTAATCGGCAGAGCTGGCCCGGTTGGTTCATTTGAAACACGAGCTCTGGTTAGAGGTCATTAAACACCACAGAGGTTTTTGTCATGGTGCCCGTTGCTAGCTAAACTTACATAATACTCTGAGTGACGCCTCCTCTGGTCTCTACGGTGTTACACAGTAAGAGGCTCCACCTGGTGGAACAACCAGGTACTACAGCTAATTTACAATACATTTACCAACATGCATGACCTTCTTCTCTTAACCTTATCAGTAAATATATTTTTAATCTGTCAACTTATTAATGCAACTAATTGATTAACTGATATTGAAAGGACTGATATAAACCTTATATTTTCACTATTTTAATTTTCACCAATTGTGTCCACATATTTAAATTTTTGTATGTTTCCTCAGTTTATTTTTGTAAACAATTGTCATTTTTCACCACCTGACCCCTAGAGGGCCTCCATAAAAGGACTTTTCACAGTAAAAGTCTAATTACAAGCTGACGGAGCAGGGCCAAAACAGATCGTCTAGTTCCTGTCAGTAACTTTAAACCTGTTCGCTCTGATTAATTTAAATGTCAAATTTTACTGAAAAACAACAGACTCGAGGTTACATGTTTAGTGAAACCGAATGGAAATGAAACAAGAAAGATTTCAAGACTGAAGACAAAATGAATTTCAGACTGAGGCTTGTTTTTTTGCAGTTTACTGAAGAGTTTCACTCCAAGATGCTGAAAATGTTTCATTTCTGTTCTGATGGTTCTTCAGTAAAAGTGTCATTTTATTGGAAAATTCACATTATTTTTGAGATAAAGTGGAGATTTAATAACAAAAGTTAAATATAGTTATTTATAGTAGTAGTCACAGTTAATTTGCTGGAAGTCTTTACCTGCTGCGTCCACAAACACACACCTGTTCTGAAGCTATACTTTATTGTGAAATGAGGGTTCGTCTTTGGGTTGAAGCTCTTCGGTCGGTTCAGGTGTTTGTAAAAAGTGTGTGAAAAGCTGTAAATGTTCTCTGTGCTCAGCTCTGGTGGAACGTGAGACTTTATCATCCTCCATCTGTACCATAACATCCGTCTATAGAAGCTCAGTGAGGCCGAACCCGTCCAGAACCAACCGCCCCAACACCCCTGCAGGTTTTATTTCAGGTCCGTTTCACAAGCTGGATCTTATTTTCATGACTTTGAGACTTCATGGACTTTAAAGATCTAAACTTCGCTTTGGGTTCTGTTTTTTTTTTAAGCAAAGTAATAATTTTACCAGAACTTCCTGCTGTAAAGGAGCAGTCCGACATTTTCCTTCTACTGATTTAAAATCCAGACAGATAAAAGTCAAATCTTTAGAACTGGGTTTGTTTGATTCTGGACGGGACAAAACCTTCAAAACATCTCCGGTTTGACAAGACCCTTCGTCTAATGCGGAGTCCAGAGTTTGAATTCACAAGAAAGACTTCCCTGAAAACAAGAGTTTGCATGAAAATCCAAACGGCACAAGTTAAAGTTTGAACTCCTACGATCATTTCAGATTGCCAAGACACACATTTTAGTTTGAGCTTCCAAGAAAACAAGTTTGAACTCCTCAAAACAACTGAGCCTAAACCCAGGTTTGGTTAAACCTCCGACCAAACCGACTCCCAAAAACACAAGTTCGAACCTCTCGAGAACAACTTCGAACGTACCTGTAAACGGCTAAACGAGTTCGTCAACACGTTTATATTTGAACTCTGAAAACATGAATTTGAGTTCAAGTTAAAATTCCCAAGAGCACAAATGTTAAGTTTTTTCCGAAGACTAACTCCAATTCGAATTTCCAGCGATGAAAATTCAAACCTCAATGAACACATTCGAACTTTCCAGAAACGTCCAAGAACCTCAATTCGAATCGCCGCCAGTATGATTTAAAAAAAATCCAAAAACCTGAGTTTGATTAGAACTTCAGAGTTCCACCTTCCAAGAACATGATTTTTTTCTCGCATTGATTCCATCAAACTCCAGCGAGGTTTAAACTACCAGGAAAGATCATTACAAACCCTCAAAAACTTGGAGCTTAAACTTGTCGTTTCTTGAGTTTGTGCAGGACTTTCAACACAAGTTCAAGTATGAATTCCCCCAAAAGACGATTAAATTCAGTCTTGAAAAGAAATTTAAGTTTGAAAGTTCTTGATTTCAGACTTTCAAGAATTTAAGTTCAAGTTTAAATCCTGGAACTCGAGTTTGAGCTTGAACTCTCAAGGCAACAAGTTCTCAAAGACTTTTAATTTGAAGTGATCCAGGTTTTATCTCACAAGTTAAATTTATGAGTTCGTACTTGATGACTCAAAATTTCGTATTCGAAGTTCCGACATCCGAGATTTCTATTCCTAGCCTCAGCAGCGAGAGTTAAGACTCTTTCTGTCGCCATGTTTCTGGTTGGAACTCGGGTCTTGTCTGGGCGGAGACGTTAGCGTTAGCTGGTCGGGTCCAAAGTGTGAAACCCAGCGAAGGTTCTTCTCGATCATCACTAGTCTGCCGGCGGCTCTCAGGACCACTTCCTGGGTGTCGGCGCCTCGTTATGGACCCCAGCGAAACCCTGGGTCAGTACCTCCTGAATCCTGCTGTCGAAACTAAGCTGCTTTACTGTAAACCCACTCATTTTAACCCGATGAACCCTCCAGTCACAGCTTCTGCTGGGGTCCATAATTCAGACGGCTTCCTGGGTCGAAGCCGTCCGCCGCGTCGCCTGTAAGAAAACACTGAAAAAATAAAATATGTAAATACTGCAACCCTGTAAATAGGCAAATACTAACGGAGACTCTATTTTATGTATGAGCGGAGCGAGAGTGGCGCTAACTCAAGGAGAAACCTTTGATTTGGTGTTTTTTATTTGTGTAAAGCGATGACGGAAAGAGAAAGAGATGAATTTCTGACTTTATGAATTGTACAGTCGAATCTCCTCAGTTTGATCGTTCTGTTGTTTTCTATCTGAAGCTTCGGGTTGTTTCTGTTTGGTTTTTTGTACAGAAGTGGTTGTTTACATCCATTCAAGTCCTTATTTCTGTGAGACGACGTGATTGGAGCAGAGGTCTGGCAGGGGGCGGTGCCACTGGATAGGGGGCGGGGCCAGTGGCGTCGGTGTCGTATTACAAACAAAACTAAAAAGAAAATTCTCGACCTTGTAGAGCTGATTTAAACATACGACTGGGTATTATAATGACTGTAATGAATGAAAAAGTAAACTGAAATGAAAATATTGATTTTATTTTTTTATTATTTTATTAGAATAATGAAAAAAGTGAATATTATAAGAAACAAGTTACAATATTTCGAATTTCATTTTGCATTTAAAGAATTAAGCTGTAATCTTATGAGAAACAACTAATATTAAGTAAAATCAACTTTATTTAAAAGTTGATTCGAGAAACATTTATGAGAAAGTCACAATATTTAAAGTTGTGGTTAAAATTTTAGCTGGAAAAACAATAATCTGAAAAAAATTTACTAAGAAAATGTAATTTTGGGGAAAAGGGTTTACTTTTAACAGAATAATTTGTAAATATGCACAAATTTAAAATTTTGCCAGAAAAAAGTCATATTTTTATTATTATGTTGTCACATGATGAAAATGTAATTCAAAAAGAAGTCTTTACATTCCAAAAAACAAAGTGGAATAAACTTAAATAAATGGGTCAGAAATTATTCCATTGAGTTGTGTTTTAATGAGAAAAGTCTTTTAAATTTTGTGACAAAAAAATAGTGTTAAAATTTGTTGTAATAAAAAACAATTAAGCAAGAAAAATCTGAGTATTTTAAAGGTAAAGTTTAAATTTTGTGTTACATGATAAAAACATAAATCAAGAAAAAGTCTTTACATTCCAGAAATGAAAGGGAACAAACGTAAATAAGTATGAAACTATTTGTAGTATTATTACATTTTTTTTTTTCATTTTCTATCATGAACTAAATTTTGTCTTTAAAAAAGTGATTATTTTCCTCTGAAGGTGTTCTACGTCTCATAAATGTATATTTCTATGCTTGTCGTGTGACTTTTTAAAAGTAAAACTGCATTTTTTCCATTTTAAATATCTTTATGTTGAAATATTTGATGTTACATTAATTTCTTTCACAAAATTACAGCTTTTTTCTATGTGACTTTCTTTAATTCGATGCAGTTTTTAAATAAAATCATTAGTTTTTCTCAAAATGACCGCAGTCGTATCGAAATCAGTGAATTCATATTAACTCATTTTATCCTTCCAAATTCTCCTTTAAAGTGACGACAGTGTTTTAAAATGAGAAATTCTCTGATAATGTGGATGTTAATCAGAAAAAGACGGTGTTTTAAGCAGAGACTGGACATGTAGAAGTTTATCGATCATCTTATTGTAAATGTATTGATCGGATATCGGCTGTTCCTCCTGCAGACCTGTGCTCCCTCTGCTGTCACACTACAGACACTGAAATAAAACCTCTGGACAACAACAACACGACTCATGCCTCAATCATTTCACACTCTGCTCTGTTAGCATGCTAACATTAGCCTGCTAACATTTGATAGCTACACAACATGGTGTTGACGTACCTGAAGCTGTTTGTTATCTCCTGAACTCCTGAGTTGTTCAGTTGCAGCAACACACAAAACTACCACAATGACACGCAAAACTACTGCAATGAGACACAACACAACTACAGAGACACAAAAAAACTACAGAGACACACAAAATGACTACAAAAAGACACAAAACTACTACAAAGACACACCCAATGACTACGAAAAGACACAAAACTACTGCAAAGAGATACAACTACAGAGACAAAAAACCACAAAAAGTCACAATGACACACAACTACAGACACAACACAACTACAGAAAGACACAAAACAACTACAAAGAGGCACAAGAAAACTACAAAGACACACAAAATGACTACAAAAAGACACAAAACTACTGCAAAGACACCAAATGACTACAAAAAGACACAAAACTACTACAAAGACACACAAAATGACTACAAAAAGACACAAAACTACTGCAAAGAGATACAACTACAGTGACAAAAAAACCCACAAAAAGTCACAAACCTACTTCAATGACACACAACACAACTACAGAGAGACACAAAACAACTACAGACTCACAAGAAAACTACAAAGACACACAAAATGACCACAAAAAGACACAAAACTACTGCAGTGACACTACACAACTACAGAGAGACACAAAACAAACACAAAGCGACACAAGAAAACTACAAAGACACTCAAGTTATCACAAAAAGACCAGAAACTACTACTAAGACACACAAAACTACTGCAAAGAGACACAACTACAGAGAGACAAACAACCACAAAGAGGCACAAGAAAACTATGACTGCAAAAAGACACAAAACTACTACAAAGACACAAAACTGCTGCAATGAGACACAACTACAGAGAGACACAAAACGACCACAAAGACACGAAAAAACTACACAAAAAGACATAGAACTACAAAGACACACCAAACAACCACAGAGAGGCATAAAAACAAGGACACAAAGATGCACAAACCGACCACAAAGACACGTTTGTGCAGCCCGGTGTCTCGGTGCGTCCATGACTGGATCTGCGCGTCTCTGAGCTGAACCGGTTTATCATTTCCACGACTGATATTCATGTTGAAACTGGAGCTGAAAGACTTCGATCTTCAGTTTCAACGTAAACATCAGACCAGAGCAGCAGAAACAGGAAGACTGGCTCAAATCAGCTTCCTGGTTATTTCAGTTTGTGTGTTTCTGTGCAGGAAACAGGAGCAGCTGGTTAAGAATAATCACAGCTGTGGGTGTACCAGGGTTAAAGGGGGTGTGAGCTTTAATTTCAGCTGATAGGGTCCCTGTTCCCCCCCCAGGACTGGACCTGCGTCCCCCCTGGAGGACGGTTTCCATCCCTGATTTGGAGAAGGTTTATATTTAGGGTCAAATTTGGGGGAAGGGTGAAGGTTGTGGCCGCGGATGAAACGGTGGTACAGTAGCGGGGCTTAGCGTGAGTCTGATTTCAGTTATATAACAGGTGGAGGATGAGGCCTTATATAATCCGTCACACCTGCTCCACTTACGGAGCTGGAAAACACCGAGTCACAGGAAAAATATCCTGCAGTCAACACTTTACTGAGGCTAGACAGCAGCAGCAGCATCACACTGAGCAGCACAGTCCCCCCATCAGGGTTGTATTACCGTATACAGTCTGTTAGGTTAGCTTAAAACACAGACACTATTGCTAAGCTAACTAGCTTTAGAGCCCAGTAAAATACAATTAATTCACTGTGTTTTAAGCTACTTCAAAATCCTCACTCTTTAATTTTTAAAAGAGTTAAATAAAGTTACTTAAGTTAAATAGCTTAGCTTAGCTTTAGCTTCAGTCTCTTAGCATGATACCATAGCTGTAGTCTCAATCTGTTAGCATGATATCATGAGCTGGAACATGTCAGCTTTAGCCTCAGTGTGGTAACTTTAGCTTCTCTGTTAGCATGATGGCATGACCTAGGACCTGTTACTCTGAGCTTGGTCTGTTAGCTTGAGCCTCAGTCTGTTAGTGTTTGCCGCATTGTATTCTATCAACTTTAGCCTCAGTGTCAGAGCTTTAGCCTCTCTGTTAGCATGACACCATAAGCTGGAACCTTTTAGCTTAAGCATCAGTCTGTTATGTTTAATCTGTCTGTTAGCAAGATGTCATGAGATGGAATCTGTCGGCTTTAGCCTCAGTGCAGTAGCTTTAGCCTCTCTGTTAGCATGGTGTCATTGCCCGGGACCTCTTAGCTTTAACCTAAGTCTGTTAGCTTGAGCTTTAGTCTGTTAGTGTTTGCCACACTCTGTTAGCACAGTATCATGAGCTGTACCCTCTTAGCTTTGGCATCAGTCTCTTAATATGATGCTGTGACTGGGAAACTACTAGCTTTAGCATCAGTCTGCTACTTCAGACCTTTTATTTTTCTTTCTTTCTATTGTGACCTGTAACCTGTTAATTTTAACTTGTCTGTCATCATGAGCTGGAATCTGTTAGCTTTAGCCCTAGACGGCTAGCACAACATCATGATTTAGGACCTGGTAGTGTTAGCCTCTCTGTTAACATGTTATCACAACCTAAACCTGCGAACTTTAACCTCAATCTGTTAGCTTTAGCCTCAGTGTGTTTGCATTAGCCTGTCTGTTAGCTTTAAGCTCAGTCTGTTAGTGTTAGCTTCCCTCTGTTAACCTGATATAATGGGCTGAAATCTGTTAGCTTTAGCATTAAATTATCAGCCTTAACCTCTGTTCCTATTTTAAAGAAAGGCATCTGGAAACAAATTAAAGTTAAAGTGAAATTTAATTGTTTAATTTAAGTTTTTAACCGACTGACAGTGCTAACGTTAGCTTGTGTTGCTAGCTTTGTGTGCTTTCGGTAGCAAAAGGTATCAGAAATCAAAAGTATAAGTTAATTTGGGAAAATTGTGAACATTATTTATTAGATTTGAAACGAAAACACACGTGTGAAAGTGATCCTGTGACCTGATGCATGTTCCTGATGCAGCAGGGCAGTGATATGACAGAGCGAAGCAGCAGGTGAGTGAATGTTGGACTCAGTTCAGTCTAAGTTTAAACTGCAGCAGCGCTGACGAGGTCCAACCTCAGCAACATGCCGCCTGTATGTGTGCAACATGTGGATCATCATGTATATGTATGTATTTAATCCATCCTGCTGTGTTCAGGTCATTTCAGTTGAAGCTCTGCTCAGCGTGAACTCGGCCACCTGCTGCTTCTGACTACATCTCCCAGAACCCCCTGCCATAAGAACCAAGCAGCCAATCAGGGAGCAGATAGACTTGATCTCTGTTCAACTCATTTGATCAATTTATACACTGAAATCTGTATTTTGGATCAATTCTGTGACTCTGAACTGATCTGGGATCAATCATCTCCACGGCAACAGACAGCAGAGGCTTATGGGTAGTGTAGTCTTTAGAGACGTCCCCAAACTCTTAACAAAACTGTCCTCACTTTAAAAAAAATCGTCCTTTCTTTATAGTGAAGTTAGTTTATGTAGAGTGAAATATTTGTGAAGTGAAGACAGTTTCGTAGAAGTAGGACATTGTTTTCTAATTATCTATGAGAATATTTATGCTGGAAAATGAAGTTCGGACATTTAAAAGACATTTTGTAAAATTGAAGACTTTTTTTGTAAAAAGACGTTTTTTATAGAACTGGGCCTTTTTTGTTAAAAAAAAACTTGGAAGTGGGAATTTAGTTTTTTGCAAAATTTAGGACTTTGAAAATTTTTCTTTTTTTTGTTTTAAACAAATGATACAAATTATTCTGTAAAAAAAGATGAGATAACTTTGCAAAGAACATTGTAGGGATTTTTTTTATAAAATGTTTTATTTTTGTTAAATGATAAGTTTTTCCAAAAGTGAGCAGTTTTTGGTAAAAGTTAGGACTTTTTTCTTTTCTTTTTAAATGTTGGATGTTTTTGTAAAGGTGGATTAATATTTACATTTTTTGTAAAACATGTTTTTTGTGAAAATTGTTGCATTTCTTTAAAACTGGGGACCTTGCCTATGAAAGTGTGTAAATTTCTTCGAAGTGACTATTCGTCTCAATTTTTCAGTTTGAGGACTTTTTTTTTTTTTTAAATGATTGTTTTGCAAAATTAAGGATTTTTGCAAAAAAAAAAAATGCTATTTTTGTATGAAAGTTGATTTTTTTAATAAATGTTTTCAGTTTTTTTAGTTTAATGACATTTTTGGGACATTTTTCAAGGTCGAGGATATTTTATAAAAGGATGTTTTTGTAAAAATGTGAAAACTTTTTGTTCAAGTGAAGTCATTTTTTATAAAAGTAAAATAATTTTTCCAGTTTGAGGACTTTTTAGTGATCTGAGGACTTTTCTGGACAAACTTCTCCACTGACTCTGGTCCTCACAACGACAGACACACAAACACTCACTCTTTGATTTTTTTGCAAAATTTTTAACATTTGTTTGTTAGCAGGAGCTTTTATTTTGACAGCAGTGTGTATCTTCCTGAACAGTGGAGACATCAGTAGTGAATGTTTTCACTCTGACTCTTATTTGAGGACATTTTAGTGATCTGAGGACTTTTCTGGACAAACTTTGACTCTGACTTTGGTCCCCATAAGGACAGATACACAAACACACACACACCAACAGATCTGTCAGCGACACACACTTGGACTGAACACACACACAAACACACAAACACACACACATGTTTAGGCTCCGCCCCCTCAGCGCCCTTTAAATACAGCTCCTCTCTGGAGCTTCGGCCTCGGTGATTCGCATCCAGCCGCCGGCAGCCCAACTTCACAAGCTCAAGACCCAGAACCAAGGTAGATATGACACACACACACACACACACACACACACACACACACACACACACTCTTGCTGTTTGTTAATTATCTGCTCCAACAAAGTTTACTGACTCTAAGTTTTCTGCTGCCTTTGTGCGTCTTTGTCGTCCTGCAGCACAAAAAGACTTTAAAGACTTTAAAACGAGTTTGTGCAGAAACTTTTATGTTATTTCACTTTTCTGCTCAAACTCTTGTAGAGTTTTTACACAAAACAGTCATTTTATACCATAGAAGAATGTGTTGCATGTTCATGTGTTGTATGTTCATGTGTTGTATGTTCACGTGTTGCAGCACATGTTCCTGCAGTGACGCCTCCAAGCAGCTGCAAACGGACCAACTTTAATTTATGGTCTTTTGTTGTGTGAAAATCTGCCGGGAACTAAAACGGGAACCGAATAAATGTGACGAGGAGATTCAGTTAGAAGAAGAGTTTAAATTAAAAATGATATTTATTCAGTTTTAAACAAGTCAGACGCACAAAACGAACAACACAAAGTAAATTAAAGAACCGGAGCTGATGCTGTTCAGTTTGTTCAGCTTTGATTTCAGCTTCACTGATCGACTCAGAACAACTGACATGAAACTCGATTAGATTTAAATGGAATAAAAAGACAATTAATATTAATTAATTTAATTTAATAACCCTGAATTTCCCTTCAGGGATTAATAAAGTACATTCTGTATTCTATTCTATTCTAAATAAGGAGGGTAAAATAATTAAAATGAAATTAAAATTTATTCGCACATATTAAAAAATAAAAAAGGAACCAAGAATAATAATAAAAAATATTTTAAAAACTCAATACGACAAATTGAATGGATGAAATATGACAGTAAAATAAAACAAGGTTACTAAAAAAATAATCATAAAACTGTTTCAAGGCACATAAAATCTTAATAATACTGATTTAAAATGCAAAATATTAAAGTAAAATAATACAAATATATATTAAAAACTTTTATTTTAAAACTTACAATATAAAATGTAATCAAATATTAAACTATAATTAAAAAATGAAATTAAAACTTGATTAAATCCATTTAAAAATAAAATTTTAAAATTAAGACATTAACAACTTGATAAAAACCAAATTAAATTGCAAAATATGGAAGTAAAATAATAATAAAATCATCAAAAACAGAATAAAAAGTCAAAATAGAATAAAATTCAACACAAACACAAGTAAATAAGAAATAAATGGGACTTAATTTATTTAATATGCGGTTAAACTTTTTGTTTTTGTCAGTATTTTTAACAGAATCTTGGAAACATGACATTAAAAACAGGATTTAACATCATTTTATTTTGTTGCAGTTCAACTTTAGAGTCACAGTTTCAGCAGAGATTTATTTTTTGTACATTTTCTCCAAATTATCTAAAAGAAACAAACAAATAAGAAGCCATTTTAACTGTTTTTAGTTTTTGCTTTTATTAGCTTTAATGAATAAACCTAATTAAAAATACAGATTTATGACGTGGAAGTTATTTACAGCTTCCTTGTTTGTGATTTCACTCAATATTATCTGTAAACAGGGAAAATAATCTTCAGTTGTTTAAAGAATTCCAGTAAAAAACTCTTTAAAAGCTTAATTTTTTCTGGATCTAGTCTTGAACTCTGAGGTTCTTCCTGCAGGTTCTGCCTCCAGGAATCAGCAGGACTTCAGCTCACAATATTCAGAATCACCTGCAGCTGCTGTCGGCGTCTCGCCAGCAGATTCCAGCGACAGTAAAATTAGCAGCGAGGCTTTGTCCAAACTGAAACAGTGTCGGGTTCGGCAGCTGAGGAAGACGTGGAGCTCGGGGCGGCTCTGGTTCCTCTGAGGAGGAGAAATTCAATATTGAATGGAAACTCATGACGATTCCAACGTGGAAGAAAAGATGAGAGAAAACTGCGAGGATGGACAGAAACGGACACGAAATGACTGAAAATAGACTCGGTTAACTTCACTACGGGAGTAAAAAGAGCTGAGGCGACAAAAAACAGACACAAAGAGACAGAAAATGACAAAGAGAACCAACAAGAGACTCAAAGAGATTGAAAAAAAGATGTAAAACAGCCAAAAAATAGGCATAAAGACCTTGAAAATACAGAAATAACATAAAAAAGACAGCAAAAAGACACAAAAAACCAACACAAGAAGACAAAAACTAGACACGGAGACTGAAGACAGTCTTGAAGAGACCAAAAACAGACAGAAAACAACCAAAAAGAGACGCACAACAACAAAAAATAGACACCAAGACACTGAAAATAGACAAAAATGACCAAAAAATAGTTTGAGACACTTTTTACAGACACAAACAGATTAAATCCATTAAGATTAAAAGTCATCATATCCTGATTTTACCACATTCAGACTGACCATTTAACTGACTGTGATCAGTGCAGCAGCCAGCAGGTGGCAGCAGTGAGTCTGTTCACTGGAGGCTTGTGGGTAATGTAGGATCCACCGAACCTCAGACTGCTGTTGTCCATTCAGTCACTTACAATTAGAGGAAAATGTCCAGTTTGTGTTGTTTTTGTGTCTTTTTTTAGATGTTTTCTGTTGTTTTTGTCATTTTGTGACTCAATTTGTTAGTTTTTAGTCTCTTTTTGTGTCTTGTTTTGTTTATTTACCGTCTTATTTGTGTCATTTCTCACCTCTTTGGAACAGTTTTGTCTCTGTGAGGTCGTCTTGTCTCCACATACGATAGATATCTATCTGTTTACATACCATTTAACTTGCTTAGTGCCGCACAGTTCCTCCTGTTTCCACATTGACGTTGCTGACTGCGGCTTTTGTTTGTTTGTTTGTTTGCCTGCAGCCTACTCAGCAGACATGGAGCGTACCTTCATTGCTGTGAAGCCCGATGGCGTCCAGAGAGGACTGTGCGGTGAGATCATCAAGCGCTTCGAGACCAGAGGTTTCAAGCTGGTCGCCGCCAAGTTCTTGCAGGTAACCACGGCAACGGACGATGAAACAAAAAACGTCTTGAACCGTTTCCACAAACTTTAACAACAATTCCGATCATTACAAAAACAGACTTATTTTTCACCAGCAGCGCCCCCTGCTGGTTCATAACGTCTACAGTTTGCTTATAGTAAAAGACAGAAATGATTCACTGTATCACAGAAAAGCAGCTTTAGATTTATTACATGTTTAATTACCTAAACAATGCCGGCTTTTTGATTTGATTTGCAGACAATCAAAGCAGTAAAACAGCTGATAGGAGTTAGAAAGCTACAGTTAAATATTATTTATGTAGGAGGAACAAAGCTGTCGTTAAACTGAGCCCTGAACAATGTGGAGCAGGTTTCAGATTCGAGCAGCTGCTGGAGGCTTCAGTGAAACATTCAAACGTGTTATTCAGAGCAGCTGCCGGAGTTAAATCCCCCCCGACAGCTAAGGGTTCATCACTGACACGCTGCTAAAAATACAACCACACACCGCCCCCTGCAGGCAGAGGCAGGAACTACAGAAACATGGCTTTAGCTGCGTTGTTAGCTTCCTTCCATGGCTTTAGCTTTAAGCGCTAAATGAGTAATTTTCATTGCAGAATATTTCCCTAATGAAGAACAAAATCAGAACACACTCGCTTTCTGACATCAACGCTTTTATTCTGGATGACAGGTGCAACTTTAGAGAAGGAACATTTTTTGCACAGTTCAGTAAAATATACAGCGAAGACTTAAACATTTATGATAGTTTGACTCAATGAGCAATATTCAATCTGCCCACCAGGGGGCGCTGCACAAATTAAGACCTTAATCGCCTCAAAATATATCTGAACCACTACATACACTGGAATAGCAAATTATATATATTTTGCTATTGATTGAGTTTTGGATGTTTTATGCATCAAAGGCCTTCAGTTGGCTGCATATAACGGTTTGATTTGTGTTCAGGCATCTGAGGACCACCTGAAGCAGCACTACCTGGACCTGAAGGACATGCCCTTCTACGCTGGTCTCTGCAAATACATGTCCTCCGGACCCATCCTCGCCATGGTAACCCCATAAACAAGCACTCGGATAGCTTCCTCTGTTTATCTCTTTCCATTGCATCAGGCTTCTGTCGCTCTTCACACCCTCTTGGTTTCAAGGTCTCTCAGCTGCTTTCACACCTCCAACATGACAAAGAGACACTTGAAACCTTCTCAGGTTCAGAGGACGAACAGGACACTTGATTAACAGCCGAGGGTTTGTTCATAGACAGCAGTAGACACTTCACAGAATGTCAGCTGGTAGCAGCACCTAGAGGTAAAACTAATGTAAGGAAGCTTCACAAAGAGTTTAAATTGATCAGTTAACTTCACACCAACTTATTTCCACACTTTGATTAGAGTTTACTTGGTTTTGTATCAGGCTTCGGACTCTGTCATGTTCAGATGAGGAGTCGGTTCTTTGTGGCTCGTGGTCCTGTAGAGGTCCCAGGTGTGTTACAGGTGTGTTCCTCTGTGTTCCAGGCATGGGAGGGTCAGAACATTGTGAAGCTGGTCAGGATGATGCTGGGTGAGACCAACCCCGCTGACTCCAAGCCCGGCAGCATCCGTGGAGACCTGTGCATCAACATCGGCAGGTAAGCAAACCACAGCATGCGCAATTCGAAAGTACTGTCAATAAAAAGTTCAGGGTTCCCCAAAACATCTGATCAAGATTGACAAAAGTCTAACTCCAAACTACAACGTCCCAGAGACAGGCGTGTTTACTGTGATGCTCAACAGTTCTTCATAGGTCATCTAAAACTTGTAATTATCAAAAACAGATTCTACTACAAAACACATAAGTACATAAAATGTGACAGACATGGAATCAATTCTCTGCAACACGTAAAGTATTGAGGTATTAGTTTGCTAAATAATGACAATAACGAAATATACACTGGCACGTGACTTCAGTATTTAAAAAGCATGACTCTTAACTGGAGTTCACCATTTGGCTCTTGATGGTGTTTGACATTCATCCAAGAGGCTTCTTCAGTTCTGGGCCACTTATCAGACACTTACAGTGCTGTCCTGACATTCGAAGACCCAATCGCAGTCTGACAGCTGAAATATACCCAAGTCTGACCTCGCTATGACCCGATGGTGTCAGATACTGATAACGCGACAGTATTTTAAACTAGAAAAGCACTCAGAGAGTTCATACCTCCACCAAGGAGCTTCAGTCCACCCCCAACACAATCTCCCAATTCACATACTTTGTATGGAACGTGACAAATACTAATGTGATTACAGACAGTTCAAATGTCCTACCAACAATGCGGCCTTCACCCCATCCGACCTAATGAACAGACGTGGCCTCTAGCGCGGCAGCTCCTAACAGCCTCCCAGCTTCTTAGACAACCGGAGATAAGAATGCCGGCCCAACCGTGCGTATGTCGCTCAGGAAGGAAAGAGAACTCCGTCATTGTCGCTGTCTGTTGCGTGGAGACCCAAAATGTCATGTGGTCACATGGGGTTACCCCAAAAACAAGAGTGCCCTCTGGTGGCTTTTAGAGTAAACCGCATTTAATTGTCCACCAGGTTACGCTTAGATTAAAAAAATTCCTGGATGGACAAGGTGATCCGGATCAGTCCCAAAATTTCATCATTTCATCCAAAACCGTCCATAAGTTTTCAAGTTATTTTGAACACAAACCAACAAAGAAACAAACCAACGTCAGCCATCGCATAACCTCCTTGGCGGAAGTAACAAACACGAGGCATCAGCAGAGCAGTGTAGCGTACACAGAGCAATGCAGAACTCACTTAACAGATACTAACAGTGCCGTCCTGACAACTCAAAGACCCACAAGAGCTAACATCAAACTCAATCAGCTCTAGTTAGTGTCGTTGTACCACGAGGCTTTACGGATCAATCACATTAACATCGGTACCAAATGAGAGAACCTACAGAACTAACCAGCTCTCTTTCATCAGGAACATCATCCACGGCAGCGACACCCTGGAGAACGCCAAGAGGGAGGTTGAGCTGTGGTTCAAGCCTGAGGAGTTCGTGAACTACACTCCCTGCGCCACACCCTTCCTCTACGAGTAAACTCCACCATCCTCCAGCAGTCGATCCTCACCGATCAAACCACGACATGTAGCACTTATCAATAAAGTCTCATGTTAACAAGTCTGGCTGTGATGTTGTCTTGAATTCTTTCAGTTTGTCTTGTCTTTGGCAGTTGTAAACTTAACGAATATAGGAACCAAAACATTTTCACAAAATTTTGTTGGACGACTTGTTAGAAAGTACTTTACTGAGGTCTTACGTCTAACATTTTTGACGAAACACGATACTATGACGTTTTTGTGATATTTCGGACCGCATACTATACTATGACTTCTTTTTCAGATTTCGGACCCCATACTATACTATGACGTTTTTGTGATATTTCGGACCGCATACTATACTATGACTTTTTTTTCAGATTTCGGACCCCATACTATACTATGACGTTTTTGTCATATTTTGGACCGCATACTATACTATGACTTTTTTTTCAGATTTCGGACCTCATACTATACTATTACGTTTTTGTGATATTTCGGACCCCATGCTATACTATGACGTTTTTGTGATATTTCGGACCCCATACTATACTATGACGTTTTTGTGATATTTCGGACCTCATACTATACTATGACGTTTTTGTGATATTTCGGACCGCATACTATACTATGACGTTTTTTTTCAGATTTCGGACCCCATACTATACTATGACGTTTTTGTGATATTTCGGACCTCATACTATACTATGACGTTTTTATCAGATTTCGGACCCCATACTATACTATGACGTTTTTGTGATATTTCGGACCCCATGCTATACTATGACGTTTTTGTGATATTTCGGACCGCATACTATACTATGACTTTTTTTTCAGATTTCGGACCCCATACTATACTATGACGTTTTTGTCATATTTTGGACCGCATACTATACTATGACTTTTTTTTCAGATTTCGGACCCCATACTATACTATGACGTTTTTGTGATATTTCGGACCGCATACTATACTATGACTTTTTGTTCAGATTTCGGACCCCATACTATACTATGACGTTTTTGTGATATTTTGGACCCCATGCTATACTATGACGTTTTTGTGATATTTCGGACCGCATACTGTACTATGACGTTTTTTTCAGATTTCGGACCGCAAGCTATACTATGACTTTTTTTTCAGATTTCGGAACCCATACTATACTATGACGTTTTTGTGATATTTCGGACCGCATACTATACTATGACGTTTTTGTGATATTTCGGACCTCATACTATACTATGACGTTTTTTTTCAGATTTCGGACCCCATGCTATACTATGACGTTTTTGTGATATTTCGGACCGCATACTATACTATGACTTTTTTTTTTCAGATTTCGGACCCCATACTATACTATGACGTTTTTGTGATATTTCGGACCCCATGCTATACTATGACGTTTTTGTGATATTTCGGACCGCATACTATACTATGACGTTTTTGTGATATTTCGGACCTCATACTATACTATGACGTTTTTGTGATATTTCGGACCGCATACTATACTATGACGTTTTTTTTCAGATTTCGGACCCCATGCTATACTATGACGTTTTTGTGATATTTCGGACCCCATGCTATACAATGACGTTTTTTTTCAGATTTCGGACCCCATACTATACTATGACGTTTTTGTGATATTTCGGACCGCATACTATACTATGACGTTTTTGTGATATTTCGGACCTCATACTGTACTATGACGTTTTTTTTCAGATTTCGGACCCCATGCTATACTATGACGTTTTTGTGATATTTCGGACCGCATACTATACTATGACTTTTTTTTCAGATTTCGGACCCCATACTATACTATGACGTTTTTGTGATATTTCGGACCCCATGCTATACTATGACGTTTTTGTGATATTTCGGACCGCATACTATACTATGACTTTTTTTTCAGATTTCGGACCCCATACTATACTATGACGTTTTTGTCATATTTCGGACCGCATACTATACTATGACTTTTTTTTCAGATTTCGGACCTCATACTATACTATTACGTTTTTGTGATATTTCGGACCCCATGCTATACTATGACGTTTTTATCAGATTTCGGACCCCATACTATACTATGACGTTTTTGTGATATTTCGGACCGCATACTATACTATGACGTTTTTGTGATATTTCGGACCTCATACTATACTATGACGTTTTTGTGATATTTCGGACCGCATACTATACTATGACGTTTTTTTTCAGATTTCGGACCCCATGCTATACTATGACGTTTTTGTGATATTTCGGACCCCATGCTATACTATGACGTTTTTTTTCAGATTTCGGACCCCATACTATACTATGACGTTTTTGTAGTATTTCGGACCGCATACTATACTATGACGTTTTTTGTGATATTTCGGACCTCATACTATACTATGACGTTTTTCAATTTCGGACTATGCTATACTATATAGCGTTTTTGTGATATTTCGGACCGCATACTATACTATGACTTTTTTTCAGATTTGGACCCCATACTATACTATGACGTTTTTTTTCAGATTTCGGACCCCATACTATACTATGACGTTTTTGTGATATTTCGGACCGCATACTATACTATGACGTTTTTGTGATATTTCGGACCTCATACTATACTATGACGTTTTTTTTCAGATTTCGGACCCCATACTATACTATGACTTTTTTTTCAGATTTCGGACCCCATGCTATACTATGACGTTTTTGTGATATTTCGGACCTCATACCATACTATGACGTTTTTTTTCAGATTTCGGACCCCATACTATACTATGACTTTTTTTTCAGATTTCGGACCCCATGCTATACTATGACGTTTTTGTGATATTTCGGACCGCAGACTAAACTATGACGTTTTTGTGATATTTCGGACCTCATACTATACGATGACGTTTTTTTTCAGATTTCGGACCCCATACTATACTATGACTTTTTTTTCAGATTTCGGACCCCATGCTATACTATGACGTTTTTGTGATATTTCGGACCGCATACTATACTATGACTTTTTTTTTAGATTTCGGACCCCATGCTATACTATGACGTTTTTGTGATATTTCGGACCCCATGCTAAACTATGACGTTTTTGTGATATTTTGGACCGCATACTATACTATGACTTTTTTTGCAGATTTCGGACCGCATACTATACTATTACGTTTTTGTGATCTTTCGGACCCCATGCTATACTATGACGTTTTTTTCAGATTTCGGACCCCATGCTATACTATGACGTTTTTATCAGATTTCGGACCCCATACTATACTATGACGTTTTTGTGATATTTCGGACCCCATACTATACTATGACTTTTTTTTCAGATTTCGGACCCCATACTATAGTATGACGTTTTTGTGATATTTCGGACCCCATACTATACTATGACTTTTTTTTCAGATTTCGGACCCCATGCTATACTATGACTTTTTTTTCAGATTTCGGACCCCATGCTATACTATGACGTTTTTTTCAGATTTCGGACCCCATACTATACTATGACGTTTTTGTGATATTTCGGACCCCATACTATACTATGACTTTTTTTTCAGATTTCGGACCCCATACTATACTATGACGGTTTTGTGATAATTCGGACCCCATGCTATACTATGACGTTTTTGTGATATTTCGGACCTCATACTATACGATGACTTTTTTCAGATTTCGGACCCCATGCTATACTATGACGTTTTTGTGATATTTCGGACCGCATACTATACTATGACGTTTTTTTCAGATTTCGGACCCTATACTATACTATGACGTTTTTGTGATATTTCGGACCCCATGCTATACTATGACTTTTTTTTCAGATTTCGGACCCCATACTATACTATGACGTTTTTGTGATATTTCGGACCGCATACTATACTATGACGTTTTTTGTGATATTTCGGACCGCATACTATACTATGACGTTTTTTTTCAGATTTCGGACCCCATGCTATACTATGACGTTTTTGTGATATTTCGGACCGCATACTATAAAATGACTTTTTTCTCAGATTTCGGACCCCCTGCTATACTATGACGTTTTTGTGATATTTCGGACCCCATACTATACTATGACTTTTTTTTCAGATTTCGGACCCCATACTATACTATGACGTTTTTGTGATAATTCGGACCTCATACTATACTATGACGTTTTTGTGATATTTCGGACCTCATACTATACTATGACTTTTTTTTCAGATTTCGGACCCCATGCTATACTATGACGTTTTTGTGATATTTCGGACCGCATACTATACTATGACTTTTTTTTCAGATTTCGGACCCCATACTATACTATGACGTTTTTGTGATAATTCGGACCTCATACTATACTATGACGTTTTTGTGATATTTCGGACCCCATGCTATACTATGACGTTTTTTTCAGATTTCGGACCCCATACTATACTATGACGTTTTTGTGATATTTCGGACCTCATACTATACTATGACGTTTTTGTGATATTTCGGACCTCATACTATACTATGACGTTTTTTTTCAGATTTCGGACCCCATTCTATACAATGACTTTTTTTCAGATTTCGGACCCCATGCTATACTATGACGTTTTTGTGATATTTCGGACCGCATCCTATACTATGACTTTTTTTTCAGATTTCGGACCACATACTATACTATGACGTTTTTCTGATAATTCGGACCTCATACTATACCATGACGTTTTTGTGATATTTCGGACCTCATCCTATACTATGACGTTTTTTTTCAGATTTCGGACCCCATACTATACTAGAACGTTTTTGTGATATTTCGGACCGCATACTATACTATGACGTTTTTTGTGATATTTCGGACCGCATACTATACTATGACTTTTTTTTTAGATTTCGGACCCCATGCTATACTATGACGTTTTTGTGATGTTTCAGACCGCATACTATACTATGACTTTTTTTTTAGATTTCGGACCTCATACTATAATATGACTTTTTTTTCATATTTCGGACCCCATGTGATACTATGACGTTTTTGTGATATTTCGGACCGCATACCATACTATGACTTTTTTTTCAGATTTCACACCCCATGCTATACTATGACGTTTTTGTGATATTTCGGACCGCATACTATACTATGACGTTTTTGTGATATTTCAGACCTCATACTATACTATGACTTTTTTTTCAGATTTCGGACCTCATACTATACTATGACGTTTTTGTGATATTTCGGACCTCATACTATACTATGACTTTTTTTTCAGATTTCGGACCCCGTGCTATACTATGACGTTTTTGTGATATTTCGGACCGCATACTATAAAATGACTTTTTTCTCAGATTTCGGACCCCATGCTATACTATGACGTTTTTGTGATATTTCGGACCTCATACTATACTATGACTTTTTTTTCAGATTTCGGACCACATACTATACTATGACTTTCTTTCAGATTTCGGACCTCATACTATACTATGACTTTTTTTCAGATTTCGGACCCCATGCTATACTATAACGTATTTGTGATATTTCCGACCGCATACTAAACTATGACTTTTTTTCAGATTTCGGACCTCATACTATACTATGACGTTTTTGTGATATTTCGGACCGCATACCAAATTATGACTTTTTTTTCAGATTTCGGACCTCATACTATACTATGACTTTTTTTTCAGATTTCGGACCCCATGCTATACTATGACGTTTTTGTGATATTTCGGACCGCATACTATAAAATGACTTTTTTCTCAGATTTCGGACCCCATGCTATACTATGACGTTTTTGTGATATTTCGGACCTCATACTATACTATGACTTTTTCTTCAGATTTCGGACCACATACTATACTATGACTTTCTTTCAGATTTCGGACCTCATACTATACTATGACTTTTTTTCAGATTTCGGACCCCATGCTATACTATAACGTATTTGCGATATTTCCGACCGCATACTAAACTATGACTTTTTTTCAGATTTCGGACCCCATACTATACTATGACGTTTTTGTGATATTTCGGACCGCATACTATGTTATGACTTTTTTTTCAGATTGCAGACCCCATGCTATACTATGACGTTTTTGTGATGTTTCGGACCTCATACTATACTATGACTTTTCTTTCAGATTTCGGACCCCATACTATACTATGACGTTTTTGTGATATTTCGGACCGCATACTATACTATGACTTTTTTTTCAGATTTCTGACCTCATACTATACTCTGACTTTTTTTTCAGATTTCAGACCCCATACTATACTACGACGTTTTTGTGATATTTGGGACCACATACTATACTATGACTTTTTTTTTCAGATTTCGGACCCCATGCTATACTATGACGTTTTTGTGATATTTCGGACCGCACACTATACTATGACTTTTTTTCAGATTTCGGACCCCATACTATACTATGACGTTTTTGTGATGTTTCAGACCGCATACTATACTATGACTTTTTTTTTAGATTTCGGACCTCATACTATAATATGACTTTTTTTTCATATTTCGGACCCCATGTGATACTATGACGTTTTTGTGATATTTCGGACCGCATACCATACTATGACTTTTTTTTCAGATTTCACACCCCATGCTATACTATGACGTTTTTGTGATATTTCGGACCGCATACTATACTATGACGTTTTTGTGATATTTCAGACCTCATACTATACTATGACTTTTTTTTCAGATTTCGGACCTCATACTATACTATGACGTTTTTGTGATATTTCGGACCCCATACTATACTATGACTTTTTTTTCAGATTTCGGACCCCGTGCTATACTATGACGTTTTTGTGATATTTCGGACCGCATACTATAAAATGACTTTTTTCTCAGATTTCGGACCCCATGCTATACTATGACGTTTTTGTGATATTTCGGACCTCATACTATACTATGACTTTTTTTTCAGATTTCGGACCACATACTATACTATGACTTTCTTTCAGATTTCGGACCTCATACTATACTATGACTTTTTTTCAGATTTCGGACCCCATGCTATACTATAACGTATTTGTGATATTTCCGACCGCATACTAAACTATGACTTTTTTTCAGATTTCGGACCTCATACTATACTATGACGTTTTTGTGATATTTCGGACCGCATACCAAATTATGACTTTTTTTTCAGATTTCGGACCTCATACTATACTATGACTTTTTTTTTCAGACTTTCAGGGACCGCTATGCTACTACTATGACGATTTCGGACCTCATGACGTTTTTGTGATATTTCGGACCGCATACTATACTATGACCTCATACTATACTATGACTTTTTTTTCAGATTTCGGACCGCATGCTATACTATGACGTTTTTGTGATATTTCGGACCGCATACTATACTATGACTTTTTTTCAGAATTCGGACCGCATACTATACTATGACGTTTTTGTGATATTTCTGACCTCATACTGTACTATGACGTTTTTGTGATATTTCGGACCTCATACTATACTATGACGTTTTTGTGATATTTCGGACCGCATACTATACTATGACTTTTTTTTCAGATTTCGGACCGCATACTATACTATGACTTTTTTTTTCAGATTTCGGACCCCATACTATACTATGACGTATTTGATAAAATTTGCACCGCATACTATACTATGACGTTTTTATGATATTTCGGACCTCATACTATGACTTTTTTTTCAGATTCCGGACCCCATGCTATACTATGACGTTTTTGTGATATTTCGGACCGCATAATATACTATGACTTCTTTTTCCACATTTCTGACCTCATACTATACTGTGACGTTTTTGTGATATTTCGGACCTCATACTATACTATGACGTTTTTGTGATATTTCGGACCGCATACTATACTATGACTTTTTTTTTCAGATTTCGGACCCCATACTATACTATGACGTTTTTGTGATATTTCGGACCTCATACTATACTATGACTTTTTTTTTCAGATTTCAGACCCCATACTATACTATGACGTTTTTGTGATATTTCGGACCTCATACTATACTATGACGTTTTTGTGATATTTCGGACCTCATACTATACTATGACTTTTTTCTTCAGATTTCGGACCCCATACTATACTATGACGTTTTTGTGATATTTCGGACCTCATACTATACTATGACTTTTTTTTTCAGATTTCAGACCCCATACTATACTATGACGTTTTTGTGATATTTCGGACCTCATACTATACTATGACGTTTTTGTGATATTTCGGACCGCATACTATACAATGACTTTTTTTCAGATTTCGGACCGCATACAATACTATGACGTTTTTGTGATATTTCGGACCTCATACTGTAGTATGAGGTTTTTGTGATATTTCGGACCGCATACTATACCATGACGCTTTTGTGATATTTCGGACCGCACTCTATACTATGACTTTTTTCTCAGATTTCGGACCCCATGCTATGCTATGACGCTTTTGTGATATTTCGGACCGCATACTATACTCTGACTTTTTTTTCAGATTTCGGACCCCATGCTATACTATGACGTTTTTGTGATATTTCGGACCGCATACTATACTATGACTTTTTTTTCAGATTTCGGACCGCATACACTACTATGACGTTTTTGTGATATTTTGGACCGCATACTATACTATGACTTTTTTTTTCAGATTTCGGACCCCATGCTATGCTATGACGTTTTTGTGATATTTCCGACTGCATACTATACTATGACTTTTTTTCAGATTTCTGACCCCATGCTATGCTATGACGTTTTTGTGATATTTCGGACCGCATACTATACTATGACTTTTTTTTCAGATTTCGGACCGCATACTATACTATGACGTTTTTGTGATATTTCGGACCCCATGCTATACTATGACGTTTTTGTGATATTTCGGACCTCATACTATACTATGACGTTTTTGTGATATTTCGGACCGCATACTATACTATGACTTTTTTTTCAGATTTCGGACCGCATACTATACTATGACTTTTTTTTCAGATTTCGGACCCCATACTATACTATGACGTTTTTGTGATATTTCGGACCGCATACTATACTATGACGTTTTTGTGATATTTCGGACCTCATACTATGACTTTTTTTTCAGATTTCGGACCCCATGCTATACTATGACGTTTTTGTGATATTTCGGACCGCATAATATACTATGACTTCTTTTTCCACATTTCTGACCTCATACTATACTGTGACGTTTTTGTGATATTTCGGACCTCATACTATACTATGACGTTTTTGTGATATTTCGGACCTCATACTATACTATGACGTTTTTGTGATATTTCGGACCGCATACTATACTATGACTTTTTTTTCAGATTTCGGACCCCATGCTATGCTATGACGCTTTTGTGATATTTCGGACCGCATACTATACTCTGACTTTTTTGTCAGATTTCGGACCCAATGCTATACTATGACGTTTTTGTGATATTTCGGACCGCATACTATACTATGACTTTTTTTTCAGATTTCGGACCGCATACACTACTATGACGTTTTTGTGATATTTCGGACCGCATACTGTACTATGACTTTTTTTTCAGATTTCGGACCCCATGCTATGCTATGACGTTTTTGTGATATTTCGGACTGCATAATATACAATGACTTTTTTTCAGATTTCTGACCCCATGCTATGCTATGACTTTTTCGTGATATTTCGGACCGCATACTATACTATGACTTTTTTTTCAGATTTCGGACCGCATACTATACTATGACGTTTTTGTGATATTTCGGACCTCATACTGTACTATGACGTTTTTGTGATATTTCGGACCTCATACTATACTATGACGCTTTTGTGATATTTCGGACCGCATACTATACTATGACTTTTTTTTCAGATTTCGGACCGCATACTATATTATGACTTTTTTTCCAGATTTCGGACCCCATACTATACTATGACGTTTTTGTGATATTTCGGACCGCATACTATACTATGACGTTTTTGTGATATTTCGGACCTCATACTATGACTTTTTTTTCAGATTTCGGACCCCATGCTATACTATGACGTTTTTGTGATATTTCGGACCGCATAATATACTATGACTTCTTTTTCCACATTTCTGACCTCATACTATACTGTGACGTTTTTGTGATATTTCGGACCTCATACTATACTATGACGTTTTTGTGATATTTCGGACCGCATACTATACTATGACTTTTTTTTCAGATTTCGGACCCCATGCTATACTATGACGTTTTTGTGATATTTCGGACCTCATACTATACTATGACTTTTTTTTTCAGATTTCGGACCCCATACTATACTATGACGTTTTTGTGATATTTCGGACCTCATTCTATACTATGACTTTTTTTTTCAGATTTCGGACCCCATACTATACTATGACGTTTTTGTGATATTTCGGACGTCATACTATACTATGACGTTTTTGTGATATTTCGGACCGCATACTATACTATGACTTTTTTTTCAGATTTCGGACCGCATACTATACTATGACGTTTTTGTGATATTTCGGACCTCATACTGTAGTATGAGGTTTTTGTGATATTTCGGACCGCATACTATACCATGACGCTTTTGTGATATTTCGGACCGCATACTATACTATGACTTTTTTTTCAGATTTCGGACCCTATACTATACTATGACGTTTTTGTGATATTTCGGACCGCATACTATACTATGACTTTTTTTCAGATTTCGGACCTCATACTATACTATGACTTTTTTTCAGATTTCGGACCCCATGCTATACTATGACGTTTTTGTGATATTTCGGACCGCATACTATACTATGACTTTTTTTTCAGATTTCGGACCGCATACTATACTATGACTTCTTTTTCAGATTTCGGACCCCATACTATACTATGACGTTTTGTTCACATTTCGGACCCAATAGTACACTATGACGTTTTTATGATATTTCGGACCTCATACTATACTATGACTTTTTTTTCAGATTTCGGACCCCATCCTATACTATGACGTTTTTGTGAGATTTTGGACCCCATACCATACCATGACTTTTTTTTTCAGATTTCGGACCTCATACTATACCATGACTTTTTTTTTCAGATTTCGGACCCCATACTATACTATGATGTTTTTTTCAGATTTCGGACCCCTTACTATACTATGACGTTTTTTTCAGATTTCGGACCTCATACTATATATGACTTTTTTGTGATATTTCGGACCTCATACCATACTATGACTTTTTTGTGATATTTCGGACCTCATACTATACTATGACTTTTTTTCAGATTTCAGACCACATACTATACTTTGACATTTGTGATCATATTTCAGAAGACATACTATACAAAGTGGAACACATTAGAGGACTGAAATGTATTTCTCCTCAGGATTTTGAGAAGACAAAGAGGAATCTAAACAATAAAATCATTCCTCTAAATTAATGCTGGAGTTGCTCTGTATCGTTTGGATGAGTTGCAATACAAACGTAAAATATATTTCTTCTCTACTGGAACCTTGCTTTCGTCCCTGTGGTACAATACTTGTGAATCAGAGTAATCATATCATATCTGAATCCAGTGTCTTAAATTGTTAATTTGCACCACAGATTAAGCCTTTAAAATTAATTTCAACGCCCAGTCAATACATCAGTATAAGGATTTATCTCCCAGCTTGAGAGCATGAAGGAAACGGATCCCAGTGGCGCATCTGAACACAAAAATTCAATTAAAACTTGAACATGAAAACATGCAACCTGCTGGTTGTCTTGATTAAAAATGTTCCCCGAGGAGCCCCATGACTACGCTTTTCTTTTTCTTTCTCTTTTCTAATCTTACTGTGGTAAACACCTTTTTGGTCTTTGCACTAATTCTTCATTACCGTCCCCATTCAGTTTCTGTAATTGAAAAAAGATAGTAAGCCCATTGGTGTGCCTGTGCAGTGCAGGTTTTTTGGAAAGTCTTGTGAGGCTGCATCATCAATTCTCTCCCTCTCCTATGCAATTACCTGGGCGAGCTTCCAGCGACTCCTGAGACTCTGCTGGCAGAGCCAATTAAACTGGGTAACAATCATTCTAATTAGCTGAGCGGCTCTGCAGAGAAAATGAAGCAGCGCTATGTGAAGGTGTGCCGAGGCTGAGCCACTTTCATTTTGGACGGACAGAATCTGCTGTGATCCAGAGGCCAGGTGGTTAACAGGGAGAGAACACGCTCCTCAGACCTGCCAAGTCAAACATCTGTCTTGAAGGAAAAGCATCTGGGAAGTGATTAAAGGAGCTGAGCCAAACCTGGAGGCCAGTCTTTTTTCTCTAAACAATTATCGTGGTCGAAATATTCACAAAAAGATTCGACTTATTGTTCCTCCAGTTATCTCACAAATTGTCCAAAATTGGAGCAAAAAGTGGCCGATGGTGTTCCGTCTCTCCAGCATTGTGCAGCTGCTCTCAGATGATGTGATGCTTCTATTTGTTTTGTATTATATCAACACAACCATCCATATTCCAGCTGCTGTTTGGTGTTAGTCGGCCACTCTTGGTTGCTAATCAAACTGTCAAATCAGGGCTGCCTGATAAATGATATTTTTCTCATAATATGATCATTTTGTGACCAGTATGTCAACATTTTTATTTATCAAAAATATAGTGCGTGAAATAAACGAGCATGAAGCTATTTGGTCCATAATCAGCTTGTTGAAGCAGCAGGTGCTTCTGTTTGAGTCAAACTCAGCATTAGCGCTTTTGAAACTCGAGAAAACGGAATTAAACGACATTTATTTGGCAGCTTTAGTTTGTTAGTTTTACAAATTAAAAAATCATCCAAGTCATACAGTATAATGAGCTTTCTACTGATTAAACCCATCTAGAGTATTGAAGAAGATTAAAACATTTAAAAGTGCAGCAATTAGTGAAGCAAAAATGTCACAAAGTTTTATTATTTTGCCTTTTTAACTGTGAGTTTTCCACTTTTTTTGTCACAGCGTCCCACCAGCTTAGTAAAATAATTGGCAGAATAATCAGCTAACACAATTAAAATGCTGCTCTATGCACTGTTACTATGCTAATAATTCTTGGTTGCTTCTACTGAGAGACTTTTAAATCCAAACAAAACATCAGCGCTGGCTGTCTTTGGCATCAACAGACCGACTACAAACCTCTACTTTATGGGTTTTAGACGACGCAATATGGTGGAACTCCTACGTGCAGCTCGTCACTGTGAGTTCAAGCAACATCAAACCTGTAAAGATGCAAAATAAGAGTCTTTACTTACCGTAGCTGGAGAAGCTGCACAGATGCTCCAGGTGGATGGATGTACTGCGCCGACACGTAGCTCCACCTGAAAACACAAAATGTCACTTATGTTTGGGCTCATATTCAAACAGACAAGACAAGCTAGCTGTCCTGTTGCCTCGTCTCCAAGGCTTTAACTCTCTGAACCCCAAAAGGCATCTTATTATGTTATAAAGCTGGTTCTGACGGGAAAGCTAACCAAACGTACGCCTAAATAAAATCATTAAAATCACCTTATTCTGCATTCTACGCCAAAAATCAACAGTTCGTGCCAAATTCTATATAGAAAAAAAACAACAGCAACAAATAATTCGGTACATCTTGGCGCAACCGTGATGCCAATATTGACTCAACTGTCATCAACAGCGACATAAATTCTATGACTACTAAGTTGAACTGCAGGCAGTGTACACACATAGCAAAGAGTAGACAATCAGGAAACAAACTGCAGCAATTGAGAGTTAAATAAAACATAACTGAGCTATAAAATGAATGCAGCCTGGCTCAAGAATGATATAAAGTGGAGCAAGTTGTTGGAAGATACATTCAGCCTGGTGAAACATCTGGAAAACAGCTGTAAATATGGAAACAGTGGAATATCTACAGTAGGTAGAGCCACCTTCTTTTTCAGGTATCAATCATTACCTGAGCCAAGGAGGTCATGTTTTTGCCAGTGTTTGTTTGTTTGTGTTCAAAGTAACTTGAAAAGTTATGGATGGATTTGGATGAAATTTTCAGGAAATGTGTGAAATGGGACAAAGAAGAAATGGTGAAATTTTGGGACTGATCCGGATCACCGTCTGGATCCAGGATTTTTTTAAAAGATTCTTTAACATTGGGAGTGTTAGAAAGCCTTGCAGTGCCGCCTTGTGGTAAGAAAGTGCATTGCATATATATGGTGGGTGTCGGCCGCTCGTGTTCAACCACAGCACTGCTACGGTGTGAGAGTGATTACCGGATGATTAACTTTTTTTCAGGATACTTTGTCATTGTTAGATTGTGTTGGGGTGGACTGAAGCTGCTTGAGGGAGGTCTGTGCTCTCTGAGGGTTTTTCTACTTTTATTTTTATCAACCCAAAGTTGAAACTTGTGCTATTGGAAAGCGTTTTGAGTTTTTGACACCGGAGTTGGCAGGTCCACGTACTACAACCATGGCAGCGTTCTACAGCCTCGACAGCGCGCAAGACTATTGGAATTATTATCCGAATACCACCACAACAAACAAGTATTTGGATATTCCTATATTCGGGACCAGCCCTAATATTAGGTTTGTAAAGCAGCTAAGCTACCATACTGTTGGTTAGCTAACTTAGCCACTCTAGGCTGCTTGGAACTACACCGTACTTGGCCTTAATATTAGCCTTATTTCATCTTGCTGAAATCTCCTGCTGCTTATTTCTTGTCACAAAGCTGTAAATTGGGACGTCTTGTTCAAACTAAGTAGTTGTTTTTCACATAGAGCTGTTTGTCCTCAAACGCAGCTGCAACAGAAGTCCTATTTAGCAAAATCAAACCAGATTCTCCAGAGGAACATTTCTTGTTTTATCCTACTTATTTTATCCGTTCAGCATCCTCCAGTTAATCTGTTCAGAATAAAGAACCAACATATATTTCTGTGTTAATTTCTTTAGACTACACAATGATACTTTGTCACTGGGAGATTGTGTTGGGGTGGACTGAAGCTTCTTGGGTCTGCGCTCTCTAAATGCTTTTCTATTTCTTTTTTAACAATTTGTGGCATTAAAACTTTATTTTCCTGTGCTAAAGGCATTTTTGAGTCCTTTCTACTGCTAGTCATGGCTGTTCTGTTTCCATAGAGGTGCAGGACTTTATATTGCAGTGAGAAATGAGCCCACAGTGGACAAAAATGAGATATGAACCAGAAACTGCTTGGGGTTTAAAGGGTTAAACTAAACCAACCTGAGTCACAAGCTCCATATTTATCACACAGATATGAAAACTGTCTGAAGGAAAGCAAATAAACACATTTCCCACCCAAAATGTAAAAAAAAAGCAGCAGATAAGAGCCTCCGTGTGATGTGCAGTTTAATGACCCTGCAGGCTTTAAAGCAGTGGGAAATGAATCCACTGCAAAACTCACAGCTTCATTATCTCTGCATGTGTCAGACCTGCGCTTCCCATTAGGTTTCTATTAGGGCTTAAGGCAGAGCCAACGCAAAAACAATTACGAACCGAAGGGAAAAAGACGACTCAATCCAGTTTTCGCCCGGAAAGCGAGCGCATGTTGACACTGAGAAGGTCTACAGTGTTACAAGAGACGGTCTGTTTGCTAAAAATTAGCTTAAGATTTCCTCAAGGACGAAAACAAAACACAGACAGGAGCCATGCAGACGACTCTAATTAGTCTTTTTAACTTGATTAATTACATGTTTGAACAGACTGGGTTTGTTTTCTCTGTGTTTGCACGTTATAAACCTAATTAACCGACGGCAGGGGAGGCTTACGACATCAATAAATAAACACTGAACAGGCTGAAGTAGTGATAAAGTGTCTTTCAAGACGAGAGGAAATATATATTTATTTAAAAACCTGTGAGCTTTGTCTGCCTTTGAGCTGATGTATTGAGCTATAATTGAACCGGAATTCAATTAAGGGGCTGCGGTGTTGAGCCGGGCTGTAATTCAGGTGTAGGAGCTGAAGATGTAGTGGGGGTTTAGAGAGCGGCTCTCGTCTGGAGATGGATGAGACGACCTTCATGTTCGAAGCCGAGAACGTAACGCTCGTTTTCCTGTTTTGAATAATGGGGTTGAGACGGAAAATCACAGAGAAAAACATGTTTGATGAGTGAGAGGGTGAGAGATCCCAAGAACAGAGAAAATCAGTGGTGGAAGAAGCATCCAGAGGTTATACTTAAGTACCAACACAGCAAAGTAGAAGAACTTCATGACAGGTTAGAGTCAAGTAAAAGTACATCGAAGTCAAAGTCTTGGTTTGGTCCCTTTGACTGACGTATTCTGGTTTGTGCCATCATGAGATTATTATTAGTGAAGCATCAGCTCGGTTGAACTTCTGTACACACCGGTCAGCCCCAACATCAAGACCACTCACAGGTGAGGTGGATAACATTGATCATATTGGTACTATGTGGTGGAAAACCATGGATTTTAACATCCATGTTGATGAGACTTAGACACCCAAATAAACATTGTCCCACAACAAACACACTCCTTCATGCTAATGGAAATCCTAAATGTCACTCAGGAAAATTCACCCCACCACATGGAAACAACACCAACCAATCAGGAACAGGTTGAGGAACATGACAATGGCCCAACATGTTGGTTTGTCCTCCAAACTTCCTACACCTCATTCTGATCAAGCATCAACAGGATGCAGTGGAACAAGTTGGATTGACAGAGGCCCCACTGCACAAGCCAGAGTACCCAAAGGATCCAGTGCCAACGTCCTGGTTCCAGACCCCATAGGACACCCTGAGAGGTCCTCTGGTCCAATGGTTCAGATTGTTTTAGAGCACATGAGGGGGACCAACACAATATTAGTCAGGTGCTCATAATGCTATGCCTGATTGGTGTATAGTTCTATATACATGAATATACATCTGATCATGACATGATTAATGGAAGAACAGGGTTATTTGGGTGTTTCTTTACACCTGCGTTACTCAAAAAGGCAGAAAATCGAACATTTTTCTCTCAAACTTGTCGTCATTGTGCTTCAAAGTTGTGAACGGTAAACTGCTCATCTCATAACATGTGGTTTTGTGTGAAAAGCATTTTGTGACCGGTGAGCTGCTGAAATAAGGCTTTATATATGTGCACCATTGACTTTGCACCTGTTTTGATGACCATGGAATTTGGTGTTTGTTTTTGTATTTATTTATTGTAAATGTCACGATGTGTATTGTATGAATGGGCTGTGTGAACGGCGGCATATTAGTTTCCCTTTGGGGATTAATAAAGCTTTCTTATCTTATCTTATCTTATCTTATCTTATAACTCGTCCTGACACCTAACTTTATTTTACTTACGCAGGTAATCTCAGTCATGTTTGCAACAGTCTTACACTTTACAGTCTGTTACCTAAATATTTTAACCATTTTAGCTTTTGGACAACAATTGGAATTGTCGTAAACTTAAATTTGAATTTAATTTATAGGCAGTTGCAGGTAGACTGACTGTAAACCACTGATAAAGGACAGTTTGACAGCCTCTACATGTGGGTTTGTTTATTAGCGAGACGACCAAACTGGTGTTTATGGGACTTCTATGAAGGAAGAAGGAGGGAAAACAAGGTTCTGATCCACAAATCTGTTCTGTAATCCTTAATTCTTGGTGAAATATTACCTCACTCCAACATTTATTGACATTAAACCACATCAAAAAGCGAAAAATCACTATTTAGTGGAGCTTTAAACAACTCAGACATGCTAAATGTGAGCTCGACGACACGCTGCTTTTCGTAAGAAGCCAAAACGTCCATCGGTTTAATCTTTAACTATGTTTTGCAATGTAAAAACTCCTTACATTATCTATTGTGTAAAGTCTTCATCTTTCAAACGCTGTCAGATCAATGCAGTGGAGTACGAAGCACAGTATTTCCCTCTGAAATGAAGCAGAGTGGAAGCATAAAGTAGCACAACATGGAAAATACTCAAGAAAAGTTCCTGAAAATTGTGTTTGAAGTCCATAGACTGAGTTAGCTTCCACTACTGGAGAAATTAACCTCTTTAAATTTCCTTACCAGAGACTGAAACGGTGAAATTTGGCCTCCAGAACTGATGACAGGAACTACAGACGGTGTTTTCATGAGTTTCTGCTTGAGGTTCCAACATACAGCTCTGGTCCGACCCGTCACGTCGTCCTCTCCGTACCGTTTTGTGATTAATTGTGTAAACAGTGATGATTTGTCATGAGTGGAGCTGATATCCTTCTGTGTGTGTGTCTCTGTTCGTCGCCGTAGGTCTGAAGCTGCTGATTGAAGCAGGTGTTTCTGCTGAGATGATGAATCAGCTGCACGGTGACTCAGGGAGGAACTCAGGAGCTGCTGCCAGATGTTTGATTCTGTTAGAAACTTTATCATCTGGAAGTGTTTTTAAATTTGATTTGCTTTAACAGTGCAGCCGTGCCCTCTGAATATTACATTCATGTACAATTAAGCTGCATTCTCTTTGAAATAAATTGAATTTTCCTCCATATTGAAGGATAGAAAGGTGGTCGAGACTGGGACCATTATTCTTAAGTTTAGTTTTGAGTCACTGGTTGCGTTTAGCTCCTCGTAACTGGTCAGTAAGGTTTAGAAATATTATGTTTTGGGTTAAAATACGACCCTCGCACAATATTTTTTAAGCTTTTCCCCCATTTACTGCACAATAAAAAGGTAAATCCCATAGAAAATATTAAAATCTGCCACAAAAAACAAATATAAAACTGTGGAATACTGTAACATTCAGAGACTGAAAAAGAAATGACGACAAATTTCTGTAAAATAGTGACGTTTTTCTGGCTTATAATTATCAGCATAACTTCTGACATTATTTACAAGTTCAACCATTTTTTTTTACAGCCAACCTGTAAATTAATACTTATTACATCCGCCAAGGAGGTTATGTGACGGCCAGCGTTTGTTTGTTTGTGTTCAAAATAACTTGAAAACTCATGGACAGATTTGGATGAAATTTTCAGGAAATGTGTGAAATGGGACAAGGAAGAAATGATGACATTTTGGGACTGATCCGGATCACCGTCTGGATCCAGGATTTTTTTTTAATCTAAGTGTAACCAGGTGGACAATTAAATGCGGTTTACTGTAAAAGCCACCAGAGGGCACTCTTGTTTTTGGGGTAACCCCCTCTGACCACATGACATTTTGGGTCTCCACGCGACAGACAGCGACAGTGATGGAGTTCTCTTTCCTTCCTGAGTGACATATGCACGGTTGGGCCGGCATTCTTATCTCCAAATGTCTAAGAAGCTGGGAGGCTGTTCGCTAAGTGCAAAATTAAAGTTCACAACACCACAATGGATTTGAAATGAAACAATCAAGATGTGCTTTAAGTGCAGACTTTGAGCTTTAATTTCCAATTTTACAATTGAAATGCCCTCAAATTAAAGCTCAAAGTCTGCACTTAAAGCACATCTTGATTGTTTCATTTCAAATCCATTGTGGTGTTGTACAGAGCTGGAATGCTGAAAATTGTGTCAGTGTCCAAATACTTATGGACCTAACTGTATGAATCCTTGATTGACCCAGACGGTTTGAGAGGCATGTTATCCTGATAAAAAGGCAAAATTACACCATTTTTCAGAGCCAGAAAGTGTCAAAACAGAAAGAATCACTTGATTGGAAACTTTCTAATGGTCCTGTCGAAGAAATCACGTATGTTGTGAAGGAAAATGAATCAAATCTAAGCTTAAAATCTTTATAATTCACTGAATTCTCTTTGTTTAGTGTCAAATTCTCCAAAAATAAAACCATTTGCGCTAAAAATATTCCGTTAAAAGCTAAAAATTCTGCACTCCTTGGCGAAACCGTGAAGATATTAGTGACTCAGCTGCGACCAAGAAGCTCATGACAACAATTCAGGGACTTTTTAAGCTGAACTGCAGGCAGTGTTTACTTAGAAGAGATAAGTATTCAAGCAAATTAACAATGCAAGTATTAAATTATCTGTAGTTTGTAGAGTCAGCGTTTGGTTTATGTACCTGGAGAAAACAGTTTTTTTTAGCATATATAATCAAAGAAGGCCTTATAAGTGTACAATACTGCACAAAATAGATGTCTGAGTTCTCTCTCCTTCTAGTCTGGGTGGTTCTGTTTCCATAGAGGTGCTGGACTTTATGTTGCAGTGAAAAATGAGCCCACAGTGAGTGAAAATGTCACAGGAGCAAATAAAAAAAGCTCAGATAATTCTTCCCCTCACAGCCTGAATATTAAAGTTGAAACACCATTATTCCAGTTGTCAGACATGTGCCGCTGTTCCACCACTAGATGGCAGAAGCAGAGCATCCCCCAGCTCGCCGTGGGGGAGACGGTGTCGTCGACGCCGCTTCCTCCCTAAAATCATTTTGCACCGATAATCCCAGCATCCTAATTGTGATTGCTTCCGGGCGCCGAGGTCCACGTCGCACTCGACTTTGTTTACTCACTTGTGCTGCGAGACACGGGACGGAATAAAAAGCCTGTAAATCCACATTTCTCAGGGGCGACGCCGATAAAGGCCACGTGTTATTGGATCACAGCTCAACATCTGCTCACGATGACACGCAGCTCCTCCGCTATCAGCTCGTCTAACCTAATCTGCGCCGCCTCTTAGGTGCTGTACAGCATCAAGGCCACACAGGAATCCCCCCAGATGACTTTCTTCATAATGTAACCTGCACCGAACGTACATTTCTCCACGACGGATGAGGCTCTTCTCTGAAGGTTTCCCCCTCCAGGCCTCTGTTTCATTGCTTCGGCCCACAGGTGGTTTATCCATCACTGTCTGCTGCAGGACGTTTTACTGAGCAGCTCCCCGCCCTGCTCCTCCATTATCGCTGCGCCTGCTCTGGGATTCTATTGTTAGTTTTAATTTAAATTACTAATTACATGTCTGTTATCTTCGGAGTTTTGCATTTTAAGCAGTTTCAAATCGCATGTGAGACGTGTGACGGTTTTCTTTGGTCTCTTATTAAAGACCTCCGCCAGCAAAAATTAAGTATTTCACTTTGTCTTCATGTTCGTGTCACGTTTTTGTACTCTAGGAGACACAGCATGAGAAAAATAAGCAGTCAACACCATGACGGGGTTGATGATAGTCATGCAGCTTGGCTTTGTGAAGCACAGACTCACCTCGAGGCCATTTTTAGACAGGAAGTTGTTATAGTCGTGGAAATGATACGTTTTTAGGGGTTAAATCAAAGACCGGAGAGGAACTTGAAGGTTTTGTATCTCCATTCACATTAGGGTTAAGGTTAGAGGTTAAAAACAGAAAAAAAACACTGGAATTTAAATTTTCTTTGAACTATTTAAGCGTGATGGGAAGGAAAACTAACGAACTGTAAACCTATGATAGTGATATTTCACCAGAGTTATTTTATTTTACATGACCCTTTAAAAATTATTTCAAAAATAGACCATTTGCGCTAAAAAGATTCTGTAAAAAATGAAAAATTCTGCACTCTTTGACACGTCTATGAAGCCATGACTGACTCAGCTCCAACCAACAATCTCATGACAGAAATTCAAAGACTTCCTGGTTGAACTGCAGGCTGTGTTTACTTTTCTGTTAGATCAGATGAACCATTTTGGTCTAGACACTTCGGGGTCGACCCTGAACTTCCTTGAGGGATTACATATCTCATCTGGCCCGGGAGCTTCCCCCAGAAGAATCTGGAAAACATTTCTGCGGAAAGAAACATCTGGAATGACCTGACTAACCTGCTGTCAAAGCAACTGGAGACGTGGAAGTAAACTGATGGATGGATTTAGCGCTTTAACAGGCTACACTGAGGTGATGAGGCACCATAGCTCCTCAGAATTCTAACTTTCTGGTGGTCTTTGAACTAATCATGCATGACGTGCAGGAAAATCAACCAAGTCTAAATCTGAAATCTTGATATTTCACCAGAATCATGTTTTTGTACGTCTGGATAAAAAAAAACCCAACCCATTTGTACTTAAAAGATTCTGTAAAAAACGAAATATTCTCAACTTTATGGCACATCTATGAAGCCATAACTGACTGAGCTCCAACCAAGGACTTTTTTGGACCCAGAACTTCCTTGAGGGATTACATATCTCATCTGGCCCGGGAACTTCCCCCAGAAGAATCTGGAAAAACATTTCTAGGGATAGAAACATCTGGAATGACCTGACTGGCTCTGAGCGCCTGATGCTAAGCTAAAGTGTTGAACATAGTTATCAGTATAGCTGATGAACATTAGCATGCTAGCTCTGTCACTGCAGGTATGAAACGACCCTGACGTTAGCATTTAGCTCGAAGCTACAGTTTCCTCACAGAGCCTCTGACAAGGATGTAAATGTTTCATCTTGTTCCTTCAAATTTCTATTAGTTCAGGAAAAAAGACATGTCTTCAGTTAAATTAGGCCTCAAAGTATTTTCCCATCAACCTGAAAAATAACCTGTGAGGTAACATGTTCTTTTACGGTCACATTTAGCTTCACACCACTAACTTTTGCAGCTATGATTTCTTGAATCTCTATTCAATATCTTAAATTAATTTGGGTCGGAGGTGGGAAGTAATTAAACCGGCATTCTTTACTTCACCTTCAGGCTACTTTATACTTCTACTCCTCCACGTTTCAAAGCCACCTCTTCTTCCACTGCATTTAATTTATTTAAAGGTTCTACTTTTCAGATTGAGATTTTCTGCATTCAAGAAAAATACAAAATAAAAGCCTTGTCGAAGATTGAAGTCAGCGGCTCTCTAACTTGTAGCTTTTCACCCTGAAGACAAAGACTGGAAACAAAAAGAAAAAGAGCAAAAGTCGAGCAAGAGCTCAGGACAAAGCCGACTCTGAGTCCGTGACGCGTTCGTCAAGTCAGTCTGAGGAATCGAGTTGACAAAGATGATTTTAAATCCATCTGAGTTTGTATTTCCTAATCTGACCAACCAGAGTTTACAGAACAGACTCAAGTGCAAAGCTTCAGTCAACGCAACTTCACTTTTAAAGTCTTCCTGTAAAATCTCTTTAAGGGAATTTGTACGGGGCTTTAGCTCGTCAGGCCACGCCGGTTTTCGTGGGATGCCGCGGCCTTGTTTCGGTAATCACCGCGCCACTCCCTGATAGCAAAACCGTCCCGAGGATCTTCAGGAAACGTTGACGCTCGGCTCGAGACGAGGCAAAGGCAGGTGGATGTGTGCGTCGTTTCATTAGCCGCGCGATTATTAGCCTTGTTGACTCCTCCGAATGCCGCTGATTTCCCCGGGGCGCATGAAAAGAGCTCCCTGATCAACTCGCTTAAGCAATCAGCAGAGTCAACAGGTAGCTAAATAGGATCCAGCCTCAGGTAGCAGCACGCAGAAGTCAATCACATTCAGTCTGGGAGAGTCAACAGCTCCTTAAATGTGAGTTAAAAATGCAATTATGTGTCCAGGATGGCTTTTGTCAGATCAAATTGGAGGCGTTAAATTATAGATGTGGAGGTTAAACGCTGTGTCCTCAGTGAGGTGAAATAGAACCTGTAGCAGGGTAAAACGTGAAAATCCTCCCGTCCCCAACGACTGGCAGAAAAAGAGAAAATGAAGCTCCGTCTTTCTCTCTGATGCTCGGCACCGTCTTCATTCAGTGTCACTGCACGACTGTCGCTTTGTTCAGACTCCGGTTACGTCTCATTTTGTCTTTTATCTGCTCACTCCGCGCTAACCGCCTTTCACCGGCTGACATGAATGAAGAGCACGAGCGTGTGATGCCTGATTAAGTGTCGGGAAGATTCAATCAAGCCGGATTCAAATCCAGCAGGACTCAAATCCGGCTTGATGTTCTGTTCTTTTATTTATGAGCGCGCTGTTGGTATTCATTAGATAATGCAAACTGGGCTGTCAGGGTCGTCACGGAGCTGCGGTTTAAGTGGTAACCTCTGGGGCTGGAAAATGAAGCCGATACCAGAAAGTGCAGTTCCTTAATTAGCCACATGGGGCCGGCTTCAAAAACATGTCAATCCCCTTAGATCCCCATGTTAAAATGTGCAAATTTACAGCAAAAGTAAATATGTTTACAGCCTCATGCAAAAAATGGTTTTGGCCTCTATAGCTTATTTCCCTGTTCAAGAAAACTGCATGAAGTAAATTTTATATGGGGTGAGTCTTGTTTAAATGGGACACTGGGGAAAATTGCAACTGTTAAGCTTTGCAATTTAAGTGTTGTTGCGTAATTTTTAGGTCACCGTGGTCATAATGTAATAAAGAACCTCTGAAATGGGCCTTGTAGCTATCAGTAAGGTTGATAACCATATTTTGACCTGTTATATTGAACAGCCACATTGATATATAATAAAGGAGACAACACTTTGTTTTGAGGGATGAAATCATGAATAATTAACACCTTGACAAAAACGACTTGCGGTTGTGATATAATACTACTTCTACTAATAATAATAATAATGCATTGGTTTTATATAGCTCTTTTCTAGTCACTCAAAAACGCTTTACACTGCATTATTCATTCACTCCATCCTCCATGGTGGTAAGCTACGTATGTACCCACAGCTGACCTGGGGTAGACTGACGGAGGCCAGGCTGCACCATCGGCTCCTCCGACCACCACCAACCAACCACTCTCACACTGCATCCACCCAGGCTTCCTGGTGTTCCCTCACGGTCTCCCATCCAGGTACTGACCAGGCCCAACCCCGCTTAGCTTCCCAGATCTGACGGGATCGGGCATCCACGAGGCGGTATGGCTACGATATGGTCATTATATAAAACTTTTTACGCTATAAAACAGACTAATAAAGCTACAGTCGTCCCTCGTCATATCACAGTTTCACTTTTCGAAGTCTCACTGTATCGCGGATTTTTAAATTGTACACAGTTACTATATCAATCAGAGCACCGTGTTCTATATCCTGGGCGCTGCATAGCATCAGTTTCCTCCCACATATAGCAGCGTTCATCATCTGGCCTTGTCCATTTCACATCAACGTCTGATCGCTTGCTCTGCTGCTCTGTTGAATTTATTTCAAGCCCCACGACGTCGATTAAACGTTCTGCGCTTCCTAAGGCTTCCGGCATCGAACCCAAGCGCCGGAGGAAGACGCTTACCATCGCAGAAAAGAAGGTGGAGCTCCTCGACACGCTAAAGGAGGGGAGAAGCTCCGTGGCTGCAGAATCCTACATGTTATTAAAATTACGCACGTTTAAAGAGAGTAGAAAGTGTCTATAAGAGTGTGGGGTGGGGAGAGTTTATAAAGTGTTAAAAGATATATAAATGAAGAAATAAATGCGCGGATTTCGTCTATCGCGTGGGGTTGTGGAACCTAAACCCCGTGATGGACGAGGGATCACTGTGTTTATTATATTTTTTGTAGTATAGCTCCATCCATCCCTTATCTATACACCGCTTAATGCTTTCACCCAGCCGACTCGGGTGAAGCCATTCCATCATGGGGCTACACATAGAGGCAGACAACCAAGCAAACTGTGATTCATACCAACGTACAATTTAGAATAATCAATTAACCTCAGCATGTTTTTGGACTGTGGGAGGAAGCTGGAGAAAACCCACGCTGCACAGGGAGACACAGAAGGATCCCAGGCGTCCGAACCGGGATGTGAACCGGGGATCTTCTAGCTGTGAGGCGACGCTGCTAACCACCGAGCCACCATGCAGCCACTCCCTTATTTTAACTGTATCAAGGTTTACAGTTACGCATCATTAACAGGGAGACTGATTTGAGGTTGTTGTCATCACAGGACAATCTACTGTTTGATTCGGCTCCACCTACGCTCCATCTATTTGCTCATTCTTAGATTATCCAGGAGTTAGGAGGAGTCATGCTCTGCCAAGATGACCAGAGTCCCCACGCTGAGTTTCAAAGAAGCACATAAAAACACATCTTTATGTACAGACTATGGTGTGGCAGCGCTATATAAAGCAGTCACCCAGCCCTTCCTGCTCCGCTGGTTTACACTCTGTTTGGTTCTGTAGTGCTCAGCTTGTCTTGATAATAACTTCCCTTTCAGGAAAACATCCAAAACGTCTTGTAATGAAACAATAACAAGCTGCCTGCAGTCAAAAGCAAACTCTGCATTTAAAACATGCTCCTAAGTGTTTCATTTGCATTTGAATCTGAGGCGAAGGCTTAAAAGCTTTAAGACACTTCTTGCACGCTCGTGAACGGACCCTGTGAGCGAGGCTGGTTGTTGTAACCGGCCTCGGCAAGATCTGCAGTATCCTTAAAGCTATTTCTGTGCAAGTGATGGAGCAAACAGCGCGAACGTGTCCTTCTAAATCGACGTTTCGGAGAATATCGGCAGTAAAACTCGATTCCTGTCAGTTTGTAAAACAGATCATGAATGCGAGAGTTTAGCAGTCAGCCATACAAAAAGATGTAGAACATTAAAAGAGTACTTTTTTAAAGGTGAAATTAGAATTTGAAGATGGGAAATAAAAGTAAACCAAAAATAAAGGACAATGAATGAAGCAAAGCAGGAAGAAGTCGTGCTGCTCCAAAGGTCTTTTTTTGCTCAAAGCACAACTCATTTAATTTAAATCCATGCAGGTGCTTTTAAATTAACCTGTCAGCAACCACTGCAAACTGAACCGATAATCTCCTTAACAGAGGCAATAATTCAGCTCAGTGTTATTAGGCTGCGACCAACTCAGCATTATTGGTGGCCATTTCAATAATCTATCAGTTGTGAGTCATTTTTTACCCTTTCAAGCGTCTCAAATGTGAATCTTTGTCTTAATCTTAAGCCCTGTCCACTACATTCCTATACAATGCATTCTCAAGACGTTTTTGAGGGGACACCAAATCACAAACACATTTCCAATCAGTAAATAATTGACATTTATTCAGTTCTTTTACTGTCTGTCCCTCTGAGCCATCCAATCATACATTAATGAGGCGAGACTCATTGAAACTGAAGAAGAAGCTTAAAATATGTTGTAAAAGGGTCAAGTTTTAGCCCAAATCATGCTATTTTCCTAAATATAACCAAGTAATTTTGGTGCTTAGACTTAACCAAGCCTTTAGTAAGTAGGCGTATATATATTTTTACCTCTACCAAGGAGGTTATGTTTTTGCCGGCGTCGGTTTGTTTGTTTGTTTGTCTGTTTGTCTGTATTCAAAATAACCTCTAAATTTATGGATGGATTTGGATGAAATTTTCAGGAAATGTGTGAAATGGGCCAAAGAAGAAATGAAGAAATTTTGGGACTGATCCGGATCACCGTCTGGATCCAGTATGTTTTTTTTTAAAATTCAAGGATACTTTGTCATTGGGAGATTGTGTTGGAGGTGGACTGAAGCTCGTTGATGGAGGTCTGTGCTCTCTGAGTGCTTTTCTACTTTTATTTTTATCTACCCAAAGTTGAAACTCTGTGTTGTTGGAAAGCGTTTTGAGCTTTTGACACCAGAGTTGGCAGGTCCGTGTACTAGAACCACAGCGGCGTACTAGAGCAGGGGTCAGTAACTGGCGGACCGCGGTCCGGACCCGGACCCAGACGCCGTCTTATATGGACCCGGACTTGTAAAAAGTAACAGGATTTAAATTTGACGAGTCGCTTCTATTTTTACCGGCGCAGCTTTTCCAGTGTTTACGGCATTAGTTTGTCAGCTCAGGAAATACACAGACCAATTACATACGAGTTCAGCCATCCCACGTGACGCTACTCCGCCAATAAAGTCTCTGTATTACAGGCGCTAAACATCGCTGTTCGGTCAAAACACTGGCAGGGCAAGCTGCAGCTCAGTTCTCCCATTGAGCAGCAGGGGATCAAAGGGGAGTGATAGAAGACATGAAAAAAAATGTAAAAATATTCGATTGCTTAACTTTTTTTAGATGTAGGTATTGTTAAAGAAGTATATACGTTGGTTCAGGTTGTTCAGTTAAAGATGTCTATAAGTTGGTTCATGTTGGTCAGGCATTATTTCTTCACGTTCTGCACTTTATTTTCTGATGTACAGTTACATCGAAAGTTATTTATTAATACATGTTGTCTAAATGTTTTTGAATCGTACTGAATTCATTTGATTTGACGGTCAGCTATTGATGACGCTAATAGAACTACTATGTTACATCAACAAATATCACACTAATTCAGTTAGACATTATGATGTTCCGGACCTTTGCTTTAATAAATTATCTCTGACTGGACCTCTTTGAATTTTAGTTGCATACCCCTGTTCTAGAGCCTCGGCGGCGCTCGGCAACGCTCGTCGGCGTACTACAGCCTCAGCAGCGCCCGGTGGCGGCGTGCAGGACTATTCAAATATCAAAATTATTATCCAAATACCACCACAACCAACAAATATTCGGATATTCCTATATTCGGGACCAACCCTAATATTCTGTTTGTAGAGCAGCTAAGCTACCATACTGTTGGTTAGCTAACTTAGCCACTCTAGGCTACTTGGAACTACACTGTACTTGGCCTTAAGGTTAGCCTTATTTCTACCTCCACCAAAGAGGTTATGTTTTTGCCGGCGTTGGTTTGTTTGTTTGTTTGTTTGTTTGTTTGTCTGTGTTCAAAATAACTCGAAAAGTTAAAGACAGATTTGGATGAAATTTTATGGAAATGTGTGAAATGGGACAAAGAAGAAATGATGACATTTTGGGAGTGATCCAGATCACCGTCTGGATCCAGGAATTTTTTTAAAGATTCTTTAACATTGGGAGTGTTAGAAAGCCTTGCAGTGCCGCCTTGTGGTAGGAAAGTACATTGCATATATATGGTGGGTGTCGGCCGATCGTGCTCAACCACAGCAGTGCAACATGTGAGAGCGATTACCGGATGAGGAACTTTTTTAAAGGATACTTTGTCGTTGGGAGATTGTGTTGGGGGTGGACTGAAGCTGCTTGGTGGAGGTCTGCGTTCTCTGAGTGCTTTTCTAGTTTAATCTGTCCTGGTAGTTTTGGTGGTAAACCTAATAAAACAGTGACTGAAAACCACAAATAAGCAACAAGCGAACACAAAACTTTAGTAAGAATAATGATCCTGCGTAGGAAGTGAATGGAACCTATGCCTTAACTCTTGGCTCTTTCAAACTAAAAGCCTCGCAATTTGGTTTATTCAAGACAAAGGCACATTTGCAGCAAGAAAGATGCAGTTTTGTTGAGTAGGAGTGTAATTTTTAGGAGGTAAGGTTGTGTTTACCCCAGTGAAGACATGATCCCTGCCTGGCTTCCCACCTCTTAACAATACCAGCAGTTTTTTTGTCGGTTGGACCACATTCGTCGCTGGAATATCTAAAATATTAATCTTGTTTTGGTGTTTTTACAAATCAGACTCTTTTTGCAAACAGAATACATGAAGCTCCTGACAGATTTGGGTACACAATCTCTTTGACTTTACAACCGAGCTTCGTTTTCATTGTTGGCTGAGCTCGGTGTTTTCCTGTCCCTGCTTTACTACACAAAATTGATTCACGAAACACTTTAACGCACCAAAGGACTTGATCTCATTGTTTCACAACGCTCTTTTAAGTACTAGTTCAACCTCCGCTGTGTGTGTGTGTGTGAGTTCCCACTCCACCAAGGCAATCAGGGTGTTTACAATGAGTTGCTGATGCACTATGGCTGACCTGCAGGCAATTTCCGATGCCTAAATATCTGCTAAATGAAGTGAGACTGAACTGGGGCTGAACTCCAGCCTGCAGCAGATAAGAGTCTCTGCCGATGTGGAGAATATCAATTTACGCAAACCAAAAAGGAGCCCTTTTACAAAACAGTTAACTCTATAAATTCAACTGCTGCTGTGCTCTGAATTGAAACCGAACCGGAAGTCTTTGTGAGGATAATTTACCTCCAGTGCATCCAGTAACTCCTGCTATTATTCTTGCTTTTACCTCTGAGGCAGTTCTAAACCTGGACATCTTCTCTTTCCTTTAAAGCATTATTTTACCCATAAACTGACTTATCAAAACGAATGTGAAGCCGGTGAAAAGGACAGATGTAACACCCTCTCACTTAGTTCCAGAGCTCATTGCCTCCACGGTTAGATTTTCTTAAAAGTAGTGAAGCTGAATAAAACCTGACTGCTGAGCTAAATCAGGTTTCACGTGGATTTTTCTGGTGCAACTCCTCCATTGTCCGGACTGCTATAATCATTTGAAGGCAAATAGAAGAACACGTCATCTGATATTAAGAGCATGTAGCGCGGATGTCAGGCAGAAATTGTACCTTTGCCAAGCTACTGTACAATTTATCGAGCATGGCTTGTTATTCTTCCCTCCTTATTGTAGGGTTGTCAGGCGCTTTGTGCTAACCCACTCTGCCAGTCTTTCCAACTCCCACTTATAAAGACTGAGAATGAACTCAATTCAGATGCCAGAGTGTATGACTCCCGAGAAATGACATGTCTGAGTACAGCCGTCTACAGCCATTGTGATCAGCATGCTATCACTCAACCAGCTTATGAACAACACCAAATGTTTTACCATTAATATGCAGATTAGCAATGTCACAATCAAGAAATTTTTCCCCCAAGCCAATCCAAGTAATTTAATATTTAGTACCTGCCAGTGCCATTTTCCTAGTTAATACACACTTCAAGTATTGTAGATTAGCTGTAGTACCTAATGGGGCCCCCAGGTAGATCCCTACTGTTTAATATTGTAATGACCAGAAGAGACAAGCAGGGTGTTTAGCTAGTAAAGGGGCACCATGACAAAGACTTCAGTGAGGCTTAATGACCTCGGCACACATGCAAGTCAGGATCATAAAAACAGTGGGGGTTTTAGCCAAAGGTGCACCATGACAAAGACTTCGGTGGGGCTTAATCACCTCGGAACACATGCAAGTCAGAATGAATAAGAACAGTGGGGGTTTTTAGCCAAAGGGGCACCATGACAAAGACTTCGGTGGGGCTTAATCACCTCGGAACACATGCAAGTCAGAATGAATAAGAACAGTGGGGTTTTTAGCCAAAGGTGCACCATGACAAAGACTTCGGTGAGGCTTAACGACCCCAGCACACATGCAAGTCAGAATCAATTAGAACAGTGGGGGGTTAGCTAGCCAAGGGGCACCATGACAAAGACTTTGGTGAGGCTTAATGACCCCAGCACACATGCAAGCCAGAATCAATTAGAACAGTGGGGGTTTAGCTAGTAAAGGGGCACCAAGACAAATACTTCAGTGAGATTTAATGACCTCAGCACACATGCAAGTCAGAATCAATAAGAACAGTGGGAGTTTAGCTAGTAAAGGGGCACCATGACAAAGACTTCAGTGAGGCTTAATGACCTCGGCACACATGCAAGACAGAGTCAATTAGAACAGTGGGGGTTTAGCTAGCAAAGGGGCACCATGACAAAGACTTGGTGAGGCTTAATGACCCCAGCACACATGCAAGTCAGGATCAATAAAAACAGTGGGGGTTTAGCTAGTAAAGGGGCACCATGACAAAGACTTTGGTGAGGCTTAATGACCCCAGCAAACATGCAAGTCAGGATCAATAAAAACAGTGGGGGTTTTTGCCAAAGGTGCACCATGACAAAGACTTTAGTGAGGCTTAATCACCTCGGAACACATGCAAGTTAGAATGAATAAGAACAGAGAGGGTTTAGCTAGCAAAGGGTCAGCATGAAAAAGACTTCTGTGAGGTTTAATGACCCCTGCACACATGCGAGTCAAGATCAACTGCTGTTATATTCCAGTGGCATGTGTAGCTGCAGTTGTGGTGGCTTGTATCGTGTGTCTGTTGTTTTGCTACCAATACAGGCGCATGATCGATAAAAAGTATGTTGAATAGGTAAATTCGTCCAACAGGAGTGACAGTGGACGTAGACAAAGGATCAAGCTTGGGTTCTTGTTGACACCAGTCCTTCGAGACTGTCTTTTATCAGCTCTGTGACCTTCCTAATGTATCCCTACTGTGTTTACATCAGGCAGTTATGCTGGTTCGAATTTTGCTAACAGGACTTTTTACACGTTTTCTCATTAACACACAGTTCACCCCTTCCCTGATACACCAGAGTTGGTAGTAATAGCTTTTTACAGGCCTCTGATTGGCCAGTGTGGCTCGAGGGTTAGCATCACATCCTCGCCTCGTTGGCCCTTAACAGTGCATCAGTTATGTTTTTACATTTTAATGTGGACAGAGATTTTTTTTTGATGATTAAGGAAGAAATGCCCATTTTAAGAATACACATACATGCAAACAAGGCTTCAGTCGATTGTTTTGTGTTTCTTGTATACTGTCTGTATACTATAAAGACAGACTATATATAAGAAATGGACGTAGCCACCATGACGTCACCCACTGATTTGTGGACTACTGATGTGAAGTCTTGACCGACCTGTCAATCACAACGTAGCCCTGCTGTTAGAAGAATTGTGCTTATGTTAACAATTATATTTATTAGGTAATCATTGAGTGACCGTCAGGACTTTAAAGTCTACATGTCAGCAACCATGATTGTAAAGAATCACCATAAAACATTCCAAGCTGTATGTACTCACAGTAAAGAACACACAGAACTGACCCATTAAGATTGTGTAAGTGACACTTATCTTATGCAGACTCTTGTGCTGACGTGTGGGGACGCCCTGTGTTACATGATTGTTTACCAAATAAAAAGAGCCAAGGACAGAAGGACTAACCAGAGAGCTGGAATGCTGTAGCGATGCATACTGCAGAGCTGTAGTGTAAAAGTAAAAGACCTGAGCTTGTGAGTGCCGTCTTCCTTCCTGTGCTGTGTGTAACACCTGCCCTAAAACATGTCTTCTTTATCATCTATTTTACTCAAAATGGGATTGCAATTTGCCAAATTAACATCATGATGAATTAAAAAAGCCTTGGTTGTAGCGATTAATAACATAAGTTTAGTGCTTACTGAGGTAACAGATCAAGTGATAAGTAGAGTCATTTTCTCAAAGACTTTTATATACTTTTTAAACCCCCCCGTCGCCCCCTGCTGGTTGTTCGAAAGAATGCAGGGTGATTAACCGTTAATTTCTCTTTTAGACTTCAGTCTATGTGTAAAGCCCTTCGGATGCCCCTCGCAGCTCTGCTTCACCACAACAACACGCCGGCCAGTGCAAAACAAACTTTTTCATTTAATCGTTTCACATTAAAAACACACACTGTATGCTGCATCACAAAATGAGAAAAAAAAACGCTGTCCTGCGATAACAATTGAAGCCAAAGAAGAGAGAAGAAACATCCAGTGTTGTTCCGCCACCAGAGAGAAGCGAGACACGCCGGCCTGACGCCGCCGCCGCCGCCGCCGCCGCCGCCGGTCGGCTGAGGACTGTGCTCGTCTGAAGCCACAACATGAGATAGTACACGGAGACAGCAGGTTGAGCCACAGATGGGAAATTATAATTCAGACAGTCTCACGAAGCACTTGAATTCATTCCTACCTGTAACGTACATTACCATGATGACAGAGACCATGCTAGGATGATCATGGACTAGAAAACTCAGATACACTAAATCTTCCAAATAGTCTCACAAAAGCTTTTGGTGTAAAGCCGTATATATGTAATGGTTGCCTCTGAACCGAAAAGGATGTCTGGTGCTCGTAGCAAAGTGTGTCCTCTTCGTTTTTCAGCATGACATTCAACTACCCCAAATATGCTACTGGCTGTTACATAACATACTCACCTACTGAGAAACTGCAGATTGAATAAGAACAAAATAAAAAAAACAGAGAAAAGAAAGTGACAGATACGTCGCCCCCTCTGGACTTGGAGTCGACGTTCGTACCGAAATGATTCTAGATCGGATCTGCTTCAGGCATGTCTGCGTGGTACCCGTTTTTATGAGGAAAAAAAAAACACAATTATTTACACCATAACACTGCAGACCCTGTATGTATCTTAAAAAACAGACAGACATCCCGGCTGAACTCTCCTTCTGGTGCTTTTGTGGTCATTTTTTATCATCATGAAAACTGCTTAGAATTGTCAAGCCTGGGGATTTCTGAGGCCGTCCTTGATAAACGCCTGTCCGAAATATCACCCTGGCTGTCTCTTAATGGAATAATTGCTTTCTGCCTCATTTTGCCGGGCTGCTCTGGTGAGCCCCAGCACCCAGAAGCCAGTCCGTCATCCACATATACTATCAGCAAAGATGTCTGGAGCCACGTAGCAAAACTCGCCTTCTTGTGATTAAACCGAAACCGACAGGTGAGTAAAATATGCAAAACGCGGGCGGCGAAATGTTCGGATTTCACTGTGTTTTCAGTAAACAAAGCAAAATATTCAGGTGTTTTCCCCCCCTCCTCCCTCCCTCCCTCCAACCCCCCCGTTCTACCCCACGATAATTAACTAAGAAGTGATAAATTGCTCGGAGATGGATTGGTCACACCTGAACTATGATTTCAAGCAACCATATGTTCAGTCTGTACATTCGATTTCTCGCCCGGGGCCCCGCCGTCGCGGAGGGGCCCGTCCTGCAGATAAGAGAGACAAAAATGGCACACATGTACAGTAAAAGCAACACTGCAGTCCAGCGTATGCATCAGCAAAGAGAGCAAGATAGAGCGACGCATGCAGATCGGACAGTTTCAAAACCAGTTATTTTTGTACAGTTCATTTGGCAGTGAGCGACATATGAATGTGTTTGTTACATAGATATGCTGCACAGGGATGAGTCCCCCTTTTAATGGGTAGCTGCCCCACCCGACGTCTGGTTTTGTGTGTGCATGTATGTGGAGACTGGGACCCCGCTGCAGGTCTGGTGTAGCAGAGCCGCCCTCCCACAACAGTACAGTGCAGGCTGACAGAGAGTGCTGATAAGTCCAGCTGACAGCTCCTTAATCCCCATTAGTGCCTCAGACAGGAGGGTGTGACGGAGCGCAGCGCTGTCCTCAGACCAACCCCTGTTCCCGTCCCCGTCTCCTCCCCTCCCCTGTTAGGGTCCCGTTGGATGCCGTAACAAAGGATGCAGCGCCACCCGGTGGAGGGAGGCAGCCGCTGGATGCGTGTTTGGCTCTGAGGGGGAAGGGGGGAGGGCTTCAGCAGGCGATCTCCTCCAGGGTGCCCAGCGTCGTCTGCAGGGGGACGGTCACGGTGTGGCTGATGGACTCGGAGTGGTTCGCCACCGGGTCGCAGGAACTCTGGAAGAAGATTGGAAGAGCCTTAAAGTGAGGTCAAAGTGGTAGAGAAGAGACAAACGTACAAGGCAGGTGTCTTAGACGCTCAATCACCCAGGTCATGGAAAGTAGAAAGCAACTGGACTTTTGTTTAAGATTCTTGAAGCATTCGTTTCTGTTGATTTCACCACCATTCAAACCTAGAGACAGGTGAGTCCTTGGGCCAACAGCCATGAGAGCTGGAGTGACTAAGCATCTGAAACTCCCGACCAGTCAGGTGAAGGTGAAACGTCTTCAAGAACCTTAAAGAGAAGTCCAGTTGCCTTCTACTGAAGCTCCTAGGAGAGCACCTTGTAGCTTATACCAGGCAGTAGATGACCAAACAAATCGTAAACAAACCAAACTTCAAGCTTAACTCTGCAAGCTGAATCATAGTATACATTATACAACAGTGCAATATCATGTAAATGTCAAATGAGTCGACACTGTATGACCTCACAGATTTAAAACTGTATGGATCTGCTGTTTTAAAAATACAGAACTCAATGCAACATTCATTCCCGAATTTCAAATCTTTTATTTTTTCAATACTTCCCATGACCACCTGTATTTTTAATGCTACGCTCGATCTTCCTCGGCAGGAAGGATTCTGAGTTTCTGGAGAGAAGTTCTGTCTTCAGAGATTATATTTTTTTCATCTGGTCTTCGCTGGAGCGCATCTGTTGCTCTGTCTTTCCCTTTAAAATACCCCAAAGGTGTTCTATTGGATTCAAGTCAGGCAACACACTTGGCCCAGGTCACGGTTTTTACTTTTTCCTTCGGTAGAAACTCTTGTGTGGTTTTGGCGGTGTGTTTTGAATGGTTAACCTGCTGGAATACTCCTATTCTGCCAAGTCTCCACAGACCGAGGGTCGTCTTTTTGGCCGGTATTCTAGTTCATCCACAGGCATTCAGGGTGCCAACTGTAAATGTAATCTCCTTTTCCGCCTGTTCCACTCATGCAGCCCCATTTATATCACAGTCACACCTCTGTGCTTCACTGTCAGGACTATGCATTCACTGTGGTCGCCATGGCCAAGTTTACACAGGCTCTGGTGGTAGAGCGGGTTGTCCACTGACCGCAAGGTTGGCGGTTCGATCCCCGGCCCCTCCACATGCGGAAGTGTCCTTGGGCAAGAAAATGAACCCCAAGTTGCTCCCAATGGTAGATTAGCATCTTGCATGGCAGCTCTGTCGCCATTGGTGTGTGAATGGGAAACACATTGTAAAGCGCCTTGGATACCACTAAGGTAGAAAAAAGCTCTATATAAGTGAAGACCATTTACCATTTACCAAACATACTGGATCCCATCTGAGCTGAACAAATTTATCTTGGTCTCATCTTGGACCAAAGAACGTGTTTCCAATATTCATGTTCTCTGTCTTCATCATGGATTTTTGTGCTGAATAATAGCAAGCGTTTCTAGTTGGACGCCTTCCGTAAAGGTTGTTGTGATGCAATATTCCTCACACTGTCTGAGCTCCCTGATTTCCACTGATAACCACTGTGCAAGTCTGAAGCACATCTCAATAGTCTGCGCTGTCTATGTTGTCATGTCAGGAAGACGACCCCTGCAACGCTGATTAGTGGTACTGTGGCTCCTTCTATACCTCCTGATCACTGCTGCGTCTGTTTCCACTGATTCTTAGTGGATCTTCCTGTATCCTTCTCCATCTTTGGAAGTCCTGCAATCGGATTTCTTAATTCTTTTCCAAAGTGGAGCCATGATGCAAACATGCAGAAAGACACAGCCCATAGGTCCACAACTGAGAAAGTTCTTCATTTTAGAACCATGTTCTTGCAGTTACATCGACTGGAAATCTCAGGTGTACTCAGTTTAGTTTCAGTGATCGCAGGTGTACTCACTACTGCTGCACTGAGTTTTTTATATAGTTTTTCTAAAGTACAGCAGTCCCTCGCCATATTGCAGCTCACTTTTCGGGTCTCACCTTATCACAGGTTTTTAAATTGTATATAAAATACGTAGCGTCCAGCACATGAGTAAAATGCAGCTACAACCGCTTCCTCCTGAGCTAGTCGGTCTCTGATTGATCGGCGGTGATGGAAGCCAGCCAGAACCTTTGGTCCCACACGGTGAGAGTTTACTGGAAATGACTGTCAGAGAACCGGAGACAGTCTGTAGGATTACCGTAACATCATCATCAGTTTCCCAGTAGGTAGCCGGACGTCTTCAGTGTTGGTGTGTTTAAAATAAGGCAGAGTTTTTCCCAAGTGGATCGCTGCGTCGCTAGTTCCATTATCAGACACGGCTGTAGAAGCTCCTCTAGATGGAAGGTTTAAGAGTGTAGGAAGGGTTTAACAGCAGAGGAGGTGTTAATAACAGTGTGGGGAGGGTTTGTAAAGCCTTAAAATATATATAAATAATAAAATAAATATGAGGTTGCTACTTAGCAGATTTCGTCTATCACTGAGGGGTTCTGGAACCAAACCCCCGCGATAGACGAGGAATTACTGTATCTCTTTTTGATTGATCAGAAAAGTAAATACTTTAGAGTGCAACTTAGAAATACTAAAATTATTTCGAAGTTATACAATTTTGAAACACTTGACATTTAACTGATATTGGACAGGGGTGTACACATGTATTTCATATACTGTAATTATCACTGAATACTCTGCAGACGCCCTCATACTATTTCAAACCAACCTCCTCCTGATACTGTCGCTTTCAGTTTTGCTGATTTAACTCAGATCTGATGTTCATGTGTGTGTTTATTAACGGGGCATAAGTTCGCACAGCAGAGTCCTCGTTGCTGCTCGAATTTGTGGAGATTTCCCTCAAGGAGCGGAGCTTTTCCTGCCAAATTGGCGTGTTACAGTGGGCCTGAACACGCTCTTAGTCTTGCTTGAGTGCTCCCTCTACATGCTCGTGCGGATGCACAGAAATAGTGCGAGGTCTGATATGCATGATCAGAGTGAGTGAAATTATACGGAATTATACACGCTCCACTTATGCAAAGCTTTCAGTGCAGAATGACTGAAAAGTGTAGGGTTAAAGGCCACTCTTACCACATCCTCGCCATGACTCTCCTCCTCCTCCTCTCTGCTCAGTAGGTCCAGTAGTCTGTCCTTCACTACCTGCATGTCAGAAAACAAATGTCGGTCTGTTATTAAAAAAAGATCTCCAAGAGCTTTTCCTGTAATCAAGAAACATTTGACTTCAAAGTAAAAACATAATAAGGTGGCAAAAAACCGACACCATTACAATCAATTCACAAAAGTTTCTCTGAAACCGCTTATGTCTCTGTCATGAAGGTTTCTTATTCCTAGGAATCCATTATGGTCATTAAAATGAAAAAAACTCTTCCAGTGTATTTCCAAAAACCCTAGGGAGAGGTGAGTCTATTATGTGCTTATCAGAGGCTTGTGGAGCTAAAAGCAGCATGAGAAGCTCTAAAAGGACCGCAAAGCAGAGCAAAGGTAATGGAAAAGTACCATTACACAGTCCTTCATCTCCGCCACCTCTAAGTAAATCGAGCTCTTTATCTGCTTTTTATGTCAGCGACTCTGTTTCTGCTGTCAGCTTTCACGATCAATGGTCCGGCACTTCACTGTGACACCAAAAAACAAGAGCCATTAAAGTTTGTTGGACTGCGAAAGCTGTCTGTGGAGGAGTGATGTGTGGGAGTAATTAGGCGTTTCAACAGGTGTACGAGAGTGAAACTGCCGCTTGAGACTGACCTCATAAGCATAGTCAAACAGCTCTAAGATGGTGAGGATGCTGGCTCCGATGAACAAACCCATCTGACCGCCGATATCACCTGCAAAAGGATACAAATACGGTCACACCAAGAGAAAGTAGAATGGGAAAATACAGAAATAGTCTTGCCTGGATGGTCTTTTATATGCCAGGACGAAGGGAAAACTTCATTCTGATCAACTTGCAGCACATAGACTCGGATGAGTGGCGCAGACAGGCAGAGAGGAAGACGACACTTCAGAATGAAGCAGCCCAGTTTTAAAAATTGCAAAGGGTGTGTCGCTTCAGGTACCGGTGAGAAGACAAAATGTGACCCTGGAAGTTCAGCTGCAGGGATACATCCGTGAATCTGAAAGTTTATCCGACGGCAAAACCCTGCACTGCAGTTTACAGCACAGAGAGCCATTATATCGACCATAATTCTACCTTTTCGTGCAACATTATCTTGTAATCACCAGCATTCTTTGGCAAAATAATCTACCTATTGATTGGGCAATGGATGCCTTGCTTGATAACGGTGCACTAAGTTATGGAAAAAGTTCAGGTTTAACTTCATTTTCCCAGGCAATTCTACTTTGTTGTCTTTTAACTAGAGCCCTCTGCACAAGAGTAGCCCCATTTATATGAATGAATGAGCTCATGTTAGTATAAACGGGGTAAACAAAACTCAGTGCTTTGCTTAAAGGTGGATGTACACGCAGTTCTACTTAAACTACAATAGATTTCCTGTGCAGACAGTCGCATTGTTCCTCATTTTAAACACAGAAAAACGCACCGGGTTGCTGTGGATGTTTCTGACTTTGCACTTTTTTCCAGGATACAGCAGCCTGTATTAGTGCGATTCTTCCTGAGGTGTGTCGAGCACAGTGGGCGAACACAGCACCGGATTTCTGGAGAATTTAGAGCTTCCCGCCGTGTTTGGCCTCCATCGATGGAAAGCAAATTTTGAAAGCTGCAACTTTAACTCCAACTATTCTAATGATGAATCATAAAGGTGTGGATGATAGATAATCTGCTTGTAAAGTCTCTCCGAATAACAAGCATTTGTTTAGCTGGTACTTGCGCAGCTGGTGTACTTGCATTGCGCGCAGTCCGAAATCTATTAAATGAATTGTAAATGTCATCATCTACTATCATCCACATCTTCATCATTTATCACTGGAAGGGTGTTCGTCCAAGTAGTAGCTTGCGAAGTGCTTTGATTTGCTTTCCATCGATGGAGCCCAAACATAGCAGGAAGCTCTAAATTCTCCAGAAATCCCGTGCTATGTTCGCCCATATGTTTCAACACACCCGTACAGTGCATTTGTTTTGAGCACCTTTTGTTTACTTGGCACTTGTGCAGTTGGTGTGCTCGCATGGAAAAATAACACCTAATTTATGCTTTTTTTTTTGCTTACTTACATATGACATCCCAAGTAACCTGGATTCCCAATCACATTTCGCTGTTTTTGAGTTGCAAATTAGGCACCTCACTCCTAGAAGATCTCATAACGTCACTGCTTGTCAATGGTTCATGTAAAAACAGAACCAAAACAAGTCTAGTGACCTATTTATGTGCACTTTAAGCTTGTGTATCCGGTAGTTGCTGCACTTTTATCCTCTGTAACCACCATGTCTCTAAAAGCAAAGAAAGAATAGCCAGATTTAGCCTGTTGGGAATAAATTTTTACCATTTTATCATCACAAACCTTTAGTTGTTTTGTTAATGTTTTGCATCGTTGGGTTTGTTGACCATCTAATCAGGCATTTCTAATGGTGAGGTATGAAAAACTAAGTGTCCCATTGCGCAAACCTACCCAGCAAACCTGCCACTTCATAGGCTTTCTTCTGCTCGATGGTCTCGTAGTTCAGTGCTTCGAAGAACACGTCCAGCACCAAGATGTTGTCTCTGCAAAAGGCCAAGCAGGGCGTCTGACTAACGAATCCCACTTCGGGGGATCACTTGGCATGCATGCAGTCAACAACAGTCCATCCATTTCCTACAGAGCTGAGCGACCGGAGGAAACAGGAGTGCTGTGTGGGCGGACAACACGCTTGCTGCAGCCAGTCGAAGCTTCCAGTTATTTAGAATCTCTATTAGAAGGGCTACAGGAAACAATGTGGGCAGCGAAGAGGTTCAGTGGTTTTATTTGCCGTCAGGCAGGGAGAAGACTCCGAGATTTATTCTGCACAAGTGGAGTTTGTATGTTTTCACGTGTCTCCGCTGGACGCTCAGCTCATCTGGCAAATTGGAAACTCTAAATTCTGAACTGGTGCTTCATGAATATGGTTAAAAAGCATTATCAGCTGAACACGCAACCAGGCACAACATTAAAACCAACCGACTAACATTGTTGTGGTTTAACCAAAGCGGCTCTGACTCATCAATGCATGAACTCCTGAGGTTTCAGGCACCGAGGCTTTAGCAGCAGATCCTTTGAGTCCTGGAGGCTGCCAAGCGGTACCTCCATGGATCAGACTTGTTTCTCCCACAGACGCTCGATCAGATTCAGATGTTGGGAGTTTGAAGGCCAAGTTAAGACCTTGAAGTCTGTCAAACCGTTGCTGAACAATGTTTGCAGTGTGGCAGGGAGTATTACCCTGCAGGAAAAGGCCATTAGGGAATACTGCTGCCCTGTAGGGGTGTATGTGGTCTGCAACTAAGCTTACAAGGGTTTTGCATGTCAAAGTAGCACCAGACGTGAATGCAGGACCCAAAGTTTTGCATCAAAACATTTTTCAGAGATGCACACTACCTCCGCCGGCCTCGCCCGATAGATGACCTTGATGTCCACATGATATTAAAGAGAACATGACCCACCAGACCACAACAAATTCTTTCTGTTGCCCCGTGGTCCAGTTCTACTGCTCATGAGTCCATGCACTCCAACAAGCCATTAATTCAGCCATTAGTCCCTTCTTGGACCATTTAGTAGTTCCTAACCAGTGCGTATCAGGAAAACCCAAGAAAACCTCTTGTTTCGGAGCTCATCCATCAAAGTCCGGCCCTTGTAAAAGTCTCTCAGATCTTTATGCAGCCCATTTCTCCTGCTTCTAAAACATCCGTCTCAAGAAGTGACCGTTTCCTCGCCGCCTCATATATCTCATCCCTTGACAGGTGTCGATGTAACAAGATAATCAACGTCATTCACGTCACCCGTCAGTGGTTTTAATGTTGTGTGGCAGACCGTGTCCACCCCTTCACGGCAGCGGCGTTACAGCGGTGTATTTTAGCGGGATAATGCTCCCCGCCACACTGCAAACACTGGTTAGGAATGGTTTGAGGAGCATGACAGAGACTCCAAGGTGTTGATTTAGTCTCCAAAGTCTCCAGGTCTCAATCTGACTGAGCATCTGTGGGATCCATGGAGGGGCCCACCGGACAAGACTTAAAGAATCTGCTGCCTGAAACCACAAGACACCTTCAGAGGTCTGTGGAGTCCCTGGTTAGAGGGTTTTTGGCGGCACAAAGCAGTATCAGGCAGGTTGTTTAAATGTTGTGGCTGATCCGTGTAAATGTCAAGTTTGACCCAAAAACATTGACGGAAAATTAAAACAGAAACCCCTAAAGAACGTAGTCATGAAGATTAAATCAGTGTACATGAACGTTACATGCTCTAAATGTTCATCGAGTTTAATCGAAGCTGCAGCTGGAGACCAAACACAAAGACTCTACTCACGTGATGTACTTCTCCGACTTGTTGAACTTCTTCTGCAGGTAGCGGGCCGAGGTCTTGCTGGGGATTTTGACCATGGACAGCTCTTTGTTGTAGCGGGTCATGTTGCACGGCGTCCGGCACATGCAGCTGCTGCTCTCCACGGCGGAAAGTTTGGCTTCGCACATGCGTTGGAGGACGATGGAGGATGGAGGGAGCGTAAACATTTTAGGGGGCGGGGGTGGGAACGAAAACGTGGGAGGATGAGGATGAAGATGACGGAAAGAAGGGGAAACAATTTAGACGCCAAGTTTTCTTCACGCAATCCCAGAGAAAAGAAGCCAAATCTGCCTGAGTGGTGGTTTCTGAGAGTTGCCTAAAGTTCTGCAGTATTGATTTGAGCATCAAGCTTCTCAGGCAGTTATACATTCTCTGCTGACAATGTGCAAGTTTGACTTAAAGGTGACGATTCATATCCAACTGGGAAAAAAAGCAGCTCATCCCTTTTGTTTAAAGAACCTTTGCCCAGACTGTTCCATAATAAAATGCAATAAAAAGGAGGAGGAGGAGGGTCGTCTGCTCGAATCAAACAGCTGATATAAGCGTCTAGTATCGCACGAGGAAGCTCATCTACAGGATATATATGCTATCACAAGCGAAGGATGTAATAAGACACCAAATCCGATAAAGTCACAAGCTAATACTAAGCGACAGAGACGACATGAGATACTGTTGAGATGTTTTTAAATAGAGTAGAGGTGTCAGAAATTAGATAAAAGCTGTAGAATGTGTTACAGTGACAGAAAAGATCACTGAGTTTTCAAAGGAGTCTCCACTGAAACAGCCAATTAGCCGAGTGACAGAAACATTTCAGTATTTTTTAATAATGTTTGCCTTTTGTCAGACATTCAGCAGCTTTTAAATGATGAGATGATTCTGGTTTGTGTCGCTGCAAATTGAGCATTTTTGGATTTCGTTTTTATTAGTTATTCAGAACAAAGCGTCACAAAGAAGTCACCTTGGACCGAGGGAAAGTATAACGACAGAATTTTCTAACTTTATAGAGTAAATGGATAATTTTATGCTGTTAGAAATCAAATTAAAACATGGCAGAACTGATGGAGTAGAACTCAAAGCGCAGTAAATTAGATTTTCATCGTCTTATTTTAACTTTAACCTATACTTCCTCAAGGAAGGAGAAGCAGTTCCTGGGGTTTTTACTCATCGTACGCTCATTTTTCACCGCAATAGAAAGTCCTGCATCTCCATGGAAACAGAACAACCAGAAATACAAAAGGACTAACACATTCCTTCCGTGCAGTATGATGCAGTTAAAATGCCAGAAATCATCATCAAAAATGAAAAAAAGTGACATTTTTGTGGTTGTGGTGGCGGTTTTGTTTCCCTACTTGTCTCCTGTGTACACACACTGCCTGCAGTTCAGCCGAATGTTTCCTGAATTTTCATCACGTGACTGTATGCTGTAGCTGTACCATTCATGACAGCACAATTGCGCAGTAGAGTGCAGAATTTTTATGTTTTTACAGATTTTCTTTACAGCAAACCGTTTGTTTTTGGGCATTTTTAAAATGAAACATGTAGAATAAAGTGAATTCAGTTTTCTGACTGAATGAGTCTGTTTAAGGCAAATGCTTTAACTTTGGAATCACTTTTTAAAACTAGAAAAGCCCTCAGAGAGCTCAGACCTCCACCAAGCAGCTCTTTTCCCCCCATGTTGGGATTTACACCCAGAAATAATCGTCCCAGGATTGTTTTATCTACATTATTAGACTCCTTGACCCAGAAAACAAACCCTTAGCATCTGGATCCACATTGACATCATCATTAGTTCAATAGTTCTTCACCAGAATCTCTTTCTGGGTAATGGTGGTTTCTTCTGGATCCAGCTCCATAGCTGTTGATTCTACAACAGATCTGTTGGATCCTCCTGATTCAGCAGAGTCTCAGCTACATGTTGGTGTTGGCTGCATGTCTGGATCTTCATCTGTTACCTTACAGTGATGACCATTCCACAGGACCTCTAGTTTTTCCTGTTCTGGATCCTAGTATCTGGAATTTTCCCCGGATCCGGATCAAATTTTGATCTGTGGTAGAAATTAGCAGGAACTGATCCTGTATTTTTACCAAGCAGTCTGGACATTTGTTATGGAGTTACATGCACATATACATGCACGTTGCCCTATCTCCCAATGCTAAAGAATCCTGCAGAAAATTCCTGGATCCAGACGGTGATCCGGATCAGCACCAACATCTAATCATCTGTTCCTTGTCCCATTATCCCCCTTTCCTGAACGTTTCATCAAAATCCGTTCAGAAATTTTCTAGTTATCTTGCTAACAGACAGATTGACGAACAAACAAACAGATAAACGCCGGCAAAAACAAAACCTCCAAGGTGGAAGTCATTAAACATGTAGAATAAAGTTATTTTGGTGAAAAGTTGCAATTTTAAGCTTGGATTTTTAACGAGGCATGAGATTACCAATACAATACATCTGGATTCAGACACAATAAGCGCTCCGTATATAATAAAAACAACCTTCAATTGTGCCGAATAATATTCTCCTTTACATCGATATCCAAGCAATATGAGAAAAGATCATTAATACGGGGCAACAAACATTTAACAAACAAGTGTAAATGAGTGCTTTGGTTGATATAAATGCAACATGATTAAGTTCTATTGTTGGTTGAAAACTTTCCTGCACATCACGCATCACTACTTCAGAGACCACCAGGAAGTTTAAAATGCAAGGATGATTTCTCTCTGGCTCTGATAAATGATGTAATTTTGGAGATTTTTCAGAAACAACACAGATTTCAAACCCAATAAATGAAAACTGGAAACGTTCAAACTAATCGAACACGGAGGCCTGAGGCTTCTCTGCTCAGGACGTCAGGCTTGTACGTCTCACATCTCTTTTCTTATCAGGACTAAAATCAGACACAAGCGCTGGAAATTAGAACTCGACTGCACTCGTGGCCCCGTTTATGCTGCGTCTCGAGTCGCGCCGATGTTTACCTCAGTGGCAGCACAAGTCAGCGTCACTGTCGGCGTCACGGAGGGCAGAATGTAAAGCGGCAAAACGCAAACGAGCCCTGGAGCTGCTTCTAAGAAAACAGCCTTTTACCCCGGCAGAGACAAAGCCCTTATGCCAGACTCTATTCAGGGCTCTGCTTCGGCAGTTCGAATTGGAGAAGGAGGAGAAAAAAAAAGAAGAAGCAGCGCCGTGTGATTTCGTGTGAAGCCCACGGCCTCCTCCACAACACCAACCTCTCCTGCAGCGCTGACGCTAATGCTAAGCGACGCGAGCTTGTCAAATATAGCTCCGTCGAAAGCTCCTCGGAAAGCCTCCGTTTGAACACTTCCTCTTTTTTTTTACCGAGCGCTTCCTCACCAACTTCGAAACCTCCCGCCCCGCTATGACCGGAATGGAAAAAGAAAAGGAGAGGCTAACGCTATCGGGTTTGTTTCCCAGTGAGACGGCTGAGAGCATGACTCCCCACGGCGGGCTAATAGCTGGCAGGGCTACACGGTCACGTAACGGCAAAGAGGAAATTCAATGTGGACTCCCAGTGGTCTCTTATTTTTATTCAAATGAGGCGTTATTGGAAACACGGGAGCAGGGCCTCGTGCATCCAAATGATTGATATCTTCGGCTAGCCCTCTAACCCGCGTCCTCGCACGCTTAAATCCCAAACGCCAAATTACCATCCCTTCCTGAAAATGCCAACTGATAAAAAAAAAAAGCACGAATAAATATCTTTTTTTTTTGACAGGGATGATATAACAGCTTCTTTTTTGCAGCAGTTTTGGCAGCTCGGAAATAATTGCGTCCCCCGTCTGGATGTGTAATTTTAATCCGCCCGTGTTTGTTCGGAAAAAAAAAAAAAAAAAAGCAAACGACGAGAAAAAAAAAAAAAAAAAAAAAAAAGTCGCTCGCAGACAACAGATGCAGCCGTGTCCTATTAGAATAAAAATACCGCTCGGTGCCGCTTCCAAAAAAACTCGAGCGACACAGTTGTGGAGACGGAAAAACCCAATCAAACCCCGACGTGCCGAGCCTCCTTTGGTGGTTCCGAGCAAATTGGCACTCGGAAGTTTTGAAAACCAGAATTCATTTGCATGCAGGGATCCGAGTGTTGATTCACTGTGTGTGCTGGGATTGTGGAAGTCTTACTGTTCCAGAAATGAAGCCAATTACAGGAAGAGGAAACGAGTCGTCGGCATCTTTGCCGTTGGAGTACGTGGTTAACGACACTGGTGGGCTGCACCCAGCGCCCTCATGGTGTGGGAGTCTGCAGCCTTGATGCTCATTGCCTGAAAGTTTCGTTGCCCTTGGATACGTTTTCTTTTTCTCTTTGCACCTCTCCGGCTTTCCAGAAATAGTTTTACTACGGGGTGGGAGAGGTGGAGGCTGAGCGGAGAGGAGGACGATGTGGGAGGAGAGAGAGCTGCACTGATCCGAGTCCTGCCGGCCAACAGCTGAAGGTGGTAAAGGTCAAACGTTGCTCACTAGGATTCTGCATCGAGTTGCTGTTTATTTATTTCTATTTTCCCCAACTATGGGCTTTAATTTCACTAAAAAAACTCAGAAGATTATATTACAATTAGTGTCGTCTAAAAGTGGCTTCGGTTAATAGTTTTAAAATGCTGTAACTTTTTAATTACCACGCTCGGAAATGAATTAATCCGGTGCAAGAGCGCTTTAATTATAAAACCCGACCCGTCGCCTCCGCTTAAGTTGCTAAATGGGGATAAAAGCCCCTGAAACCAGATTTTTTTTTTCAAAATAAGACAACTCATCTAAGGCTGAAAACACCCAGGGGGTAATCAAAGCTGGGTTTCTGGAGTTTAACAAGAGTTTTTAAGCTGACTTTGGACGATCAGGGCGTATTACACTACGACGTTTCACCTCGTCTCTTATCGCTGTGCAAACGCCGTCATTCGTTTATGCAGTGAAGGCAAGAGAGGGAGGTCTGCGGTGTGGCGGCTTTATTTATTAAGTGATGTGAGATGTGTCACTCTGCTGCTTCATCAGTCTGGTAAAGGGACGCCGGGTCACTTTTGCGATAACCTTCCTTACATCTATCAGCCACGTGAGGTTGGACGGGACCTGAGGCGATGCGTGACGAAGGACCAACAGACTAATCTAAGAACAAGCTCATCAAACCGTCCGAGTAACCAATAGCTTCCACTGAACTTGTACTTGACTGATTAGTTTTTACTGCATATAAATCAGCCAGAATCTCATTATTTTATAGATATTTGCCTCAATTTGAAAGAAGAAGTAAACACAGTGGAGCCTCGCATTACGAGTGTCCCAGTTAACGAGTACTTTGTTCTACGAGCCGAGGCTGAAGCGTATTTTTGTCCTGTTTTACAAGTTGAAGTCCACATTACGAGTTAGGTTCATACAGCGACAGGGAACAAGCGTGGCCACCGCTGTTGTGTCGTTACAATAAGCTGCCACCAGAGGGCGATACTGAGCATAATAAGGTAAAGTACAGGTGGTTGAAGTAAACAAGGAGAAGAAGAAAACTAGGAACACCTGTATTTGCAAGGCGAATACGTATTTGGCAAAACGACAACCTGGAAAATTGTAGCCCTTTACCTGAGGCGTTTTTAATGCCTGTATATCGCTTTAGAGTAATAATGCCCAATGGACCCAACACCCCCGCCGGGCGTACCGCGACCCTGCCGCTCTGTTTTCCCTGGAGTATGGTGTCCCAGGTGTGGGAGAGCATAAAGCCCCCCTCGTCCCTGTTCATGGCCCTCGCTTCTGGATCTCCATGGCCTCCTTTATCCATTGTTTTTATTTGTTTTGTAAACAATTTTTTACTGTTATTTTATGGATTTTCTCAGTTTTGTTACATATAATCATTATTAGAATTAAAATTATGCTTGTTTATAAACAGCAATTTGTTTTTTTACGACATAGGACCATTGCAGTTGAACTGTATTTACATAATCTAAAGAAAAACATTATTCCACTGGTATGTTCACGGGTTTTACAGCTGTTGAACATTAATGTATCACATCGCTGCCAGATTTTTATCGTTTATTTTATTTTTTTCTTTATTAACAGTGCAGATTTCGTAAAATAGTCCCGTCCAGAACTTCATTCCTTTTGGAGACGCTCATATGGACACTTCAGTTTGTAGTAGATGCAAAACTGTAGGGCAAAGAGAACGAGGACGGTGTTCTGGGACGTAAATGGTGTCGTTTTCGCCCGATATTGGTGCTGAAATGTGGACAAAGTCTTCCCTAAATCGCCTCGCAAGACTCGAAGCACGTCTGTCTGGTAATGGATGAAGCTCCAGCTTGAGAAATGAAAGCACGAGCTGACCTGGTACGACTGGAACCACAGCTTTCATGGAGGGCTGTTCAGTTTCTGTCGGGTCTATTGTGAAGATTGCCAAAAGACTTCCTTTCACTCTTACAGGCTCCGCTGCCAACCAAACAACGCTCGCTTCAAGTTCTCTAATTTGTGTGGAGTCCATTTGTGTAAACAACCAGTGAAACTCCACCTCTGGCCTCTATCAGACCTGCTGCACTCTCTTCGGCTGAATCCTTCTCTCCAAATCACGACCACGGTTTCCAGGTCACCTTTTATATCAACAACTTCAAGATTGAAGAAAAATAGCGCCCAGGCTGTTTTTCTCTGCGCTGGAAAACAACCACACGTTTGAAAAGTTTCAGTCCGGGTTCATGGATGTTCCACGCTCTGCCTTAAGGTCGCCGACCAGCTTTAAAAGGCTGCCGGTGCCGAGTCCTGTTCCCGCCGGGCCTCAGAACGGCCTCTGACACGAGCGACCGAAGCTTCCTCTGAGGCAGACGGAGGTATCTGCTGCAGCTTTGGAGTTACTTTCATGCAGTCTGTAAAACAGGAGGCCCTAATAGCTTTCAAAGTGCAGCCTCCTGCTCTTTCAGTCGCGGTGCTTTATGCTAACACACTTCTAGGTTTGCTAATGACTTGCATCTCTGCACGACAGTGGTTGTGGTGTCGCGAACAAAGCATTTCTTCCTTGGCACAAAGGGAAAGTAGCTCCCAAAGCTTGAATTTTCAGACATTTTTACGCCCGCTTTTCCTCAAGAATCCAACAAAACTGCTCTTAACTGCCGCCACAGCTGGGTTCTTCAGGACTGGGCTGCTGCTTTTACAGCGACTAACAACGCGTTACGTCGTCTCATCGTGCATTCCCATTCGTTAAAGTGACATTTCAGACTTGTGCCGTGTTGAAAGTGACACAGAAATGCTGCCAGACCTCATCTATTGGCATTCGGACATGTTTAGATCCGCCATATCAGACTGTTCATGAACACCTTTACGCTGATGACACCCTGGTGTACCCACCTGTTGGATCCTCTGATCACATGATGCTCAATTCTCTTCGTGACTACCTTTGTAAAATTAAAAATTTGTCTTGGTTTGCAGCTCAGATTCTGCAATAATCTGAGGTTTCAACAGTGCACCACGAAACTTTGCACAATCATGTTTTCATCATTTCAGAAATCCCTAAAAAATACAATCTACCTTAAATTATAGAGACTCAGAAACCACCTCATCCTGCCTGGAATACTGCAAAAGCCTTTTTACCTGCCTGAACCAAAAAACTATTGATCGGCAGAACTCAGCTGCACGTTTTAAGATTTCATTGATTACTTTCAAGGGCCTTCATAACCTCTCTTGAAGAAAAATGTTGGATTTTGTCAGTTGCAGGGGCCGGACTCAGAGTTTTAATTTCCCTGGAATCGTCTTTTACTTCCATCAATAATGTTTCCAGCACTGTACTGGTTGATATCCATGAAATCAAATGGAAATCTGGTGATTTTATGACTTGTCTGTTTAATTTGCTGCCTTGTCAGACACTTAACTTGAAATTTGAAGTGTGAACTGTAAATAAAGATTATTATTATTATTGTTATCATTATGCCCCATCACAACCCCTAGTTAGGTCACTAGAGCAGAGTTTTTTTTAGTACTTTCTCGATCTAAATTGGCACTTTTGGTCTTCAAGCTCCAAACCATAAGTTTTCATTTTCCAGTTAGAAACATATTTTTACTCATTGGGTCACCAGTTTAGATGCAGTTTTAATCTTTATCTGGGTTTACAGCACTAATGACTTTGACTAATTGCTTTTAATTTGTTTAAATCTGTTAAAACTCCAGCTCTAAGTCAACATTTAGTTAAACATAAGACTCTTGTGCTCAACAAAAGGATTCATCCTCAGTGAAGGACCTAGGACCCCTAATCTGTCTCTATACCTACCAGTGAGTAGTGATTCTTAACATGTCTCTGGGGGTCATCAGGTAGTGACCAGTGCCGATGCTACTATTTAGCGAGCTGCTAATGCTAACTGCCATTTCAAGCAGCACTGCCAGGCTCAACTGACCCAGGCTGTTTAGGAGATGCTCCAGGTGGTGACCAGTGCCTATGCTACCATTTAGCTAACTGCTAACTGCTAATGCTAACTGCTAATTCAACCAGCACTGCCACGCTCAACTGACCCAGGCTGTTTAGGAGATGCTCCAGGTAGTGACCAGTGCTGATGCTGCCATTTAGCTAAATGCTAATGCTAACTGCTAATCCAACCAGAACTGCCGCATTCAACTGATCCAGGTCCATTTAGGAGATGCTCCAGGTAGCAACTAGTGCTGATGCTGCCATTTAGCTAAATGCTAATGCTAACTGCTAATCCAACCAGAACTGCCGCATTCAACTGATCCAGGCCCATTTAGGAGATGCTCCAGGTAGTGACCAGTGCCAATTCTACCATTTAGCTAGCTGCAAATGCTACATGCTAATGCTATCCACTAACTGATTAAAATATACTGTACTGTAGACTATACAGCCAGATTTGCCTATAATGCTAATGCTAACTGCTAAGATACTACCATATTACTACAGCTTTAGCTATTGTTAAATGCTATAATGCTACCATAGGCCTACATGTCACACACAGCTGGTAGGTGCTAAGTGATAACGCAAGAAGGCAAACAAAACGGGAGAACAAACAAAACAAAGGTGTACCTTGCAGCACAAACTCACCTGAGCTGGCCGCATGGTCCCAAAGAGAGACTAGCAGGCCACTCCCCCACCTTACACTTCCTATTTAAGCGTGCTATATATCTAAACTGACCAAAACTCTCTTACTCTCTTAACTCTCTTAAGATGATAATCAGAAGGTATGAGAACACCTTTTTTTATGATCCTGCCCGCTTGAAAAGGTGAAACCGTGACTTTCAAACACTTTCCGGCGGATTTAATTTAGATGAAAATCGCAGAATCAGCCTCATCTGACTTTCATGCGTCTCTCTTGAGTGTAAAATACTGCGGAGGGGTGTCAGGGCAGGTCCACGGCGAGTTAGGAACAATGAAAGCCGGATTATGACGAGCCTATATTTAATAAAACCGGCAAAGCTAATATCAAATCTTGATTCTGATAGAATGAGCCGCGGCTGCCAAAACCTTTAACACAGCTGTATAATTCACCTCGATGCAGGAGCTCTGACGCATTATCTTTGTGGTTATTCATGCGCTAAATTGAACGCTGCAGTCGCTGTCTGCTCTGATGCTGCTTACAGACTTGATGAGCCCTTCACACACAAGGGGAAATATTAAGATGACTCCTCTTGATAAATCACAAAGTTCAAAAAGTGACACTTCCTCACATCTATAATGTACTCTGAAACTTCTGCGGCTTCACGAGTGGACCTCTTGCGTTCGCGGCCTTAAACGCTCCCAACCTGAGCCGTCTCCGCTTTGAAATCCTCCCCACTGTTGCTCGTCTTTAAAGCAGCTTTGGCATTAGCGCTCAGTGTCAACAGGGGAAAAAAACACTAATCCTAATCCCTCCGGAAGGCAGTAATAATACCTAAAACATCGTCTGGGTTCGTGTTTGGTCTCTTACCGAGGGCAGGTTCGGCGCAGTCTTTGTACTGCTCAGGTGTGCAGTAGGAGGCGTCACCTAGAAACAGGTTGAACAACACGCATTAGAGGACGTCATGGTTTAACACTCACCCTGCAAGGAAGCACAGTTACACACATCACATTTAGCCGACCTTAAACAACAAACTGTATTTACAGTCATAGAGTCCTGTTGTTTAGCCTGTGCTACTGAATAGCATACAGGTGGGGAAACCGGGTCATGAAATCACACAACTTGCAAACTGATTTATCCTGAATAAACTAACATTTAACAGTAGTTTTCTGCTTTTTTTTAAAGAATTAAAGATGCCCTAATCCAATCAAAGATCCACATCAAGGGTGGTAAAGGCATTTTCATTGATTTTAAAGGATTAGTATTATTTATTTACGTCTGCTGTCATGCCGGTGTCATAAAACGAGAGCACAGTTTGCAATTAGATGCTAGAGATGCGCATTTTGAATCATTTTCTCAGTCAATAATCGGCAGCATTGGCAATCAATAATTGATTTATAGCACAAATCGAGCACACTGGACATTTATCCTGTGCTGGGGTATAGGAGCGTAGTTCCAGTCAGTCTCGGCTTGCTGTAAAGCAGTGGTTCGGGACCCAAAAGTGGGTCGCGAAGCCATTTTTAGAGGGTCGCAGAAGCATGCCCCCCCAAAAAAGTAGTGGTGTGAAGTCTTTTATTTTAAAGGACGTGTTTCTTATGACAGTTTGCTTTCAATGGCAGGATATTTAGTGGTGGTGACACCAGTAGTTGCCCACTGTTACCTCTAGATTTGCTCATTGGAGAAAATTGTGCTAAAACGTCCCACAAATGTATAAAAATGTGCTCAGAATCTGTCAAAATGGGCCGAAATACACCCAAAACTTGGCAAAAGCGTTCAAATATACCAAAATTAGCAAAAAAATAAGCCAAAATTTTCCCTAAATTGTATCAAAATGCGTTGAGACTCCACCAAAATAAACCTTAGTTTGTTAACAGGAACAACAAACTTCAAAAATTTGGGTCGCGACTGTTATTCATAGAGACATAGTGGGTCCTGAGGCTGGACCAGTTGAGAACCACTGCTGTAAAGTACAGAAGCTCCGCCTGGAGGTCATTAAGCGTCACAGAAGACACTGTCATGGTGCCCCAAACCTCAACAATGCTCTCGGCTTGCAAACGCTGAACTAGTCTGAGTGACACCTGCTCTGGTTGCTACAGTATGAAACAGTAAGAGGCTCCACCTGGTGGCCGTATTGGGTACTACAGCTAATCTGACATGCATGTCGCGAGAACAGGTTTTCTCCATCTTTCGGAGCTTGTGAAGCCACAGAACGTCCGACCCTCTAACCAGACACTTCAGACGCTGCTTTACTGAAGCTATTTGACAATGTTTACAACCACCTACGTGACTTTAAGGAACAGCTCAGATGCAGAAATACATTTTTTTTTCTTAATGCACTGCAGTTGTCAAGCATAAACTGCACACTTGATTGAATGTAATTACTTTAAAGTACTTGAGGAGTTTATTATCTAAGAAAAGGGGATCAGACTGGGACTTGATCGGGGCATCCTTATTTTAAATTGTATAGAAACGTCGATAAAGTTGCTTTCATTATGAGCAAATTAACAACCCATGATTAAATGCAAAGCTTGTCACATGAAGGTTTAAGCCCATCTATCCATTTAACATTATTCCCCATTCAAACTCTGAATTTCTGGACAGAAATCAAGCAGGCTTTGTTCATCACTCCAGACGTGTCTGGTTCATGCTGCAGCCCACAAGCTGGGTCAGAACCAAAGGCCATGTTCAGTTTTTCGATTCCTCCTGAGGAGATCTGCACAATTATGTGTGAATAATTGGTTGCTGCTGTAATAAATATGAATAAATTAAACAAAAAAAAAGTTTAGAAATCAATAGCGGTCTGTGTTTTATTAGTGTTCCAAGACAGTAACTTTAAAAATTAAAGCCAAATCTCTAAAATAACAATGCTTCTCTGCAAAACATAGGATTTGTAAATGCATTTTACTTTATATTTAATAGTTTGCTGACATTTTTAAAGATTATATTAGTTTTCTACAGTGCATATATGTGGTTTATTCGATAGATATGCGACGATTTAAACAAATAAAATGCCTTACATGTATTTTTTGGTGGTTTTTACAGTGTCTTTGTTGCATTTTTAAGCATCTCACAAGTTCACAAATGGGAAACTGAGATCTTAATGTGTTTCTTCTGTCAAATTCTAGCCCAGGATTGAACAAATGAATGAATAATGGCCTTTCCCGTGGCAGCATTTGAAATTAAACCTGCATCCCATCAGTTAAAAAACACACTCAGCTGATCCTGGGTTTTTTGTTTACTCGCCCAGAAAGCCGAGCGCCGCATCAGAGCAGGAACAGGAAGTGGCGGGTGGAACAGGTGTGGGTGCCGTCTAATGCGGGGATGGAGGTGCTCTGGAGGGGTTGCGCCGATTCCTTTTAGCGCGATAAAGAGGGAGCGTAATTGGATACTCAGACGGTATTGTGTGACTTCAGTGAGATGTGTAAATAGGGTTAGAGTTAATTTGCATTGGAAATATTTATTCCATTTCAGAAAGCACAGAGAGGTCTTCAGTAGAGTGACTGAGTGTGATTTGGAGATGGAACCAGGCGGCGTCGACACTTTGCAGAGCAGAATAACTACAAATATGACTGTTTTCGACTATTATGCATGATTTACACTGTAAAACATCACCATTACGAAGGGAATTTAGTCAAATCAACTGAAATTTTCTCGTTGATTTAACGTAAATGCATGACTTCTGCTCATTTCTAGGTAATTGAACATTTCTTTTTGTATTTTTTGGCCACTTCAGAAGTTAAAAACACAACTTCTACACTTTAACTTGATGCATTTCGACAGCTGAAAAATCAGTCCAATCAACTGTTCTAATTTAGGTTCACAGTAAATAAAAACAGCATATATTTCCCAGAATGCATCATTATAGAGTAACACCTCCTCAGAACCGCTTATTTTTTGTAGTTTAGGACAGTGATTCTCAACTGGTCCAGCCTCAGGACCCACTATGTCTCTATTAATATCGGTCGTGACCCAGATTTTTGAAGTTTGCTGTTCCTGTTAACAAATTAAGGTTTATTTGGGTGTCGTCTCAATGCATTTTGATACAACTTAGGAAAATTTTGGCTTATTTTTTTGCTCGTTTTGGTATATTTGAACGCTTTTGCCAAGTTTTGGGCATATTTTGGCCCATTGTGAGAGATTCTGAGCACATTTTGGTTCATTTTTGGGAACTTTTAGCATAAATTTCTCCAATAAGCTGTCTAGAGCCAATTCAAGAAGTCAATAGTGGGCGACTACTGGTGTCATAACCACTAAATATCCTGCTGTTGAAAGCAAACTGTGTCATAAGAAACACGTCCTTTAAAATAAAAGACTCTATACCACTACTTTTTTGGGGAGGCATTCTTCTGCGACCATCTGAAAATGGCTTCGCCCACCAGCTGTCAACCACTGGTTTAGGACACCAGACATGATAGAAACTTGCTTTATGTCTTTAATGCAACTTAAATTAAATGGTTAAATGGCACCAAATTCAGTCCGTACAGCTGAAAACTTCTAATTTACTTCATCGTAACCAGAAACAGCCTCACAGACTGACTCAAAATGATCAGAAAACAGCTTTTAACAGCTGAGAAATGAAGAAAGAACTCTTTAAACTTCAAAAAAGCAAAGACAAAGCAAGCCTGGAAAAATTGATTCAACTTAATATCTTAAGTTTATTGAACTTGCTTTCTGAAGTTCGGTTAATTAGCTCAGCTAGTTTCACACTTGTACAACTCTTAGCAGGACTTTGAAGCAAGCAAAGTGCAGCAAACTCACATTTCTAAGGCAGCAGGAGGTGTTTTCTAAGCTGAATTAGCTTAAAATGCTTCACAGTGCACCGGAATCTATAGTTGCTCCGACTACAAAGTTTAAAAAGGCAGATGAATGAAACAATTTGCACAGCGTCGTTTTTTTCCTGCCAGACTCATAATCCCGGGGATTTTAAAAATGCCAGCACCTAACCCAGTATCGATAAGAGGCCTCTCTGTGCCGTTTAGTCTCACGTTAAATACTGCAACCTTGCTGAAAGCTCCCGTTTATGAATGCTCAGTCAGAGCGGCTCACCGGGCATGTGCACCATCCTGCAGTTGCAGTTCTCCACGATGTAGCGCGTTTCACAGTCGATCCTGCAGGCGGTCACGCTGTAGACCTGGAAGAAGCCCGACTCCAGGGCTTTGGACTCGCACTCTCCCCACGGGGGAGGCAGGTAGGTCAGCTGCGGGTGAGAGAGGAAGTGGGGGGTCAGTCAGGCCTGGAGGAAGAAGGTTGAACACCACATAGAAAAGCATTTTGACACCGTTCTCACATTCACACCAGGAAATAGAGTTACAGGAACCCCTAAAACCTCCCCTCTGTGTGTCAAAGCTACATATTTACAAGTGTTTTCCTATAAATGTAAACCTCCTACCCTAAAATGTCTAAGATGTAGCTCTGCATCATTGCTTTCCCCTATAATGTGCAGGTTTACAAAGCTCCTTCCTCTCCTCCGACTCAACAGCTCGAGCACACCAGCTCACCTACGACTCTCAATCTATGCTACACAATGGCAGAATAACTCCACCAGAAAGTGATTCTGGAGGACAACAATGCGACAGAAAGCTCCACTCTGCAAGCCGGAGGAGTCGGCTTCATAGGTTGGTTACATATCAAACTTTGGAGGTCTGGATCCATGTTCAGAACCAGTACAGTGCTCTGTTTGAAAAAGGAGCAAAGCAACAATACTTTCAGTGCAGGTCGCCCCACCAATTGTCTACTGATCATACAAAGATGACATTTATTCCTCCTGAACAAGCTGTGGAAATTGTTTTAATGTTTGATGTGTCTTCCAGCCTATAAAAGACACAATATGTACATTTTAACAAGGCAAAAAGCTTGATTTTTGCCAGAGGAGGCCTTTAAGCGCAAGGAGTTACTGATATTTCTGCTGCATTTTGTCGTTGTTGCACTGAGCTTTCTAATATCAGTGCTAATTTGTTCCTCGGCAACCTATTTTTCACGAAACAACAGCTAAATAACGAGTAATGCCAAGGCGCTTCGCTGGCAAAGCAACTCAACCTCTCTTTTTTTTGTTTTGGTTCTTGGAAGCGTTTTACCTCCGATCCGACGGGCTTCCCCAGTTCAGGGAGCTCCTCGGATCAGAGGCGAAGCGTTTCCAAGAAGCTGAAAGAAAAGCCGAGCTGCCTCCTGTTGAAGAATTCAGGAGCTCCATGACCCGGGTGGCTGAGAATCCGCTCGCATGAATCATTCTTGATGAGAACCGTCGTCAACAAATACAAAACTACAAGATCGCATTCAAGACAGGCAGACGGACGACGGAGCTCATCACTGGTTTGATGCAAAGAGTTTTTTCAAGGAGCTGCAGCGTCTCTTGAATCACCACGATCAAAGCTTCCTCCATCTCCCACCATGCACCAGTCTGACCCGTCGTCCTGCTGTTAATTAAAAAGCTCGTTAAAGGCCGTTGAGGGATCTTGTAAGCAAGCCGATTAAAGGACTAAACTACGACGACGAGCAGCAACAGAGACAGACTGCGGAGGTCCGTCTAATGTCGGTTAATTGCAGCAGTGTTCTCCAGCCGTTTAGCATCTCTGGTCAGGCCGAACTCAGACAGTAATCAGGACTTCAGCGGAAAAAAGTGAGTGAATCATCGACTGAATGAGCACGAACAGGCAGATGCATCGATGCTAATGCTAAAGGTGGGCAGGACGGACAGAAAGAGAGGTTCAGAGTTTGGGAAATGATAACTAGGTTCACCGAGGAGAGTCTGCACACCGAGTCTCTTCCACTTAAATCGCTGTAGATGAAAATAACACGTGTAACCATGGTAACGGTACATGAAAACGGGGGGATTTATGGCCTCAGACTGCTTTAATGATATGTAAAAAATGCAAAAATAAAACTCAAATGTCACCGCAAAGAACCAGACAAGGGTTTTTAAGTCTTTTGAAGCGCCGTCTTGTATCATAATGAGCCACTGAACAGGACGTGGATTCAGATAAGCTGCAGAAATTTAAGAAATAAAGTTAATCAAGTTTTTAAATGAGAGTAGAAGCAGTGTTTGTTACAGTCTCCTGCTGCAGAGTCGCACTCATTCGTCTTCCAGCAGCTTCAATAAAAAAAGAGTTATCACTCATTTCTGTCTGCGGCATGAAAGAAAAGATATTCAAGACCTTTGTAAATTAAATTCAGAACTTTTTTTCCGTTGGGGGAACTTTTCCAGACCTGCAGATCAACTGAGCACAAACTGCGGACTGATAGCGACAGCAGCTCTCCCCTCCCTCCCTCCCTCCCCTGAAACGCAGCCAGCGCAGAACAATGCAACAGATAGCCAGGAGTCTGTCGGAAAAAGAAAAAAAACCCCACAACACCCGGCGGCACAGAACCAACTCCAAATGTTCCCCTCCAGCTCCCGCGGCTCTGGAGGACCGGGACGACAGATGAGAAACGAGGGACACCGGGCCGAGCAGCGTGGAGGCCCATCTGCTCCCGAACACGCTCGCCGAGGCCCGGCCCTCCATCACCCGCCACCCTCTGCTGCTTAGTTCCCTTCACTGTCGCGGCGGCTCGTCCCTAACCGAGCTGCTTCCTCTGCCAGACGACCGTTTTTTTGTTTTGTTTTTTTTTTTGTTGGATGAGGCAAAATGCAACATCCTGCCAGGTGAAATTTGGCTGCAGCCTCGCTTGTTAGCGCTGACAGAACTGGAAGCTCCCCTGTCGGGTGATGTTGCATCTCTGCAGACACAATCCCTCCATTTCGGGGCAATAAATCCAAACCGCGGTCTAAATATTACAGCGTCCAGAAGCTTCCAGCCACTCCTGGGCGTAAAGTCTTTAATTAACCGCGTTCTAAAACGACACCCAGACGCTATTATAAGAAAGGCGTTCCTCTGCAATCCTTAACCTTTACAACCACCTTCACGGCTCGGCTAATCTTTACTCCCCGCCTAATTAGAGTCAGCTGAGGCCCGAATCCAGATCTGATTATTTTCTCTGTAATCAGATAATCCAAGGTGCTCAATATCACTTTTCACCGTGCTGAGACCTGCTGACCTGATTACGGTCCATCTAATAAGAGCCGAGGCCCGCGCCTCCGCTCGGCGTGTTATTAATCAATGTTCCTCTTCCCCCGTTGCAGCCGAGCGGGGCTTTAATTAGGCTCCACGAGGCGGTCAGCGAGGGACGTCGTTAAAAAACGTTGCGGGTTAGAACGAGGTCGTCGTGCTCGCGCTGGTTCGCCGAGCCGAGATGGAAATTTTCTGGTTTAAGACTCCACAACAAATCCCCTGGAACTGCTCTCATCTTTGTGATTTTATTTTTATTTTTCTGATTGCGAACGCCGACACAAGCGAGCTTGAATCAAAAGGCAGCCAAGGAATAACGGCCTGATGAAAACTTTTGTTTGTTTTTTTTCCCTCCATCTCTGGGAAGAATGACTTTCTCAACCCAGGGAACACGGTGCCCTTTCAGCTCCGGCTAAAAGCCCACAGAAGGGCAATTTCTGTGTCTGGGGAGCTTAAATTTGAAATTGGCTGCCAGTGTGTGAAGACTCATTGAGCTCTTACCATAGGCTGTGTGTTTTGTGCTTTTAGCTCACTTGATTAAAGCCGCTTTGATCTGGGTCCTAATATTATTAGCCAAAATGAGTTCATTTAAACTCTCTGTCAAAGTCATTTTCACAGGCACACTGACTGGTTTCCATTACAAAGATCCACTAATCACTTTTTTTCACTTCTAAAATCTTTCCTCCAGATTCTCCAACCAGTCGTTACCATCGGATTGTTTATGGGCACATCTGAAAGCGCCCTGCAGGCTCCCGGAGAACAAGGAGAAGAAGGAGCTCGAGGAGACAGGTGGGAACTCCTCGCAGTAGGAGGCCATTTCCTCAGACTTCCCGACACAAAGAGCAGCTCTGCATTAATTAGCTGCAGCTGAATCTGCAGTGTTTCCCGCTGCGGAGGCTTGTGGAGAGGAGCGGCGTGTTCGCAGCAGGCGAACGGAGGATCGGCCTCGTCTCCGCCCTGCCAGTCACAGAGCTGGGCTGACAGATGAGCTGAAACCCTGGAGGCTCATTACCCGAGAGACCGGAGCTCCTCTGGATGGATGTCCTCAAGTCCTTGGGCCGATATCGATCAGGTGACTCTTTGCATCGCTGCACCACAGACGCACCGAGCTGCTGAGTTTCCAACTGAAGTCTGTGGAAGAAAACTTCCTAAAAATCAGACTTGTTTCTTCCAATCAGTCTCCTTCACGATATTTTCATGGACCTGAACTAAAAAGTTACCCAGAGAACCCAAAGAAAATGTGTTTACATGCGTCTAATTTTCAAACCGTGGCTTTGTTATTTTAGTTATATTGGTTATAACTGATAAGGATGAAATACAATGTAAAACCGCCTTGTGGATGTCCGATCCCATCAGATCTAGGAAGCTAAGTGAGGTTGGGCCTGGTCAGTACCTGGATGGGAGACTGTGAGGGAACACCAGGAAGCCTGGGTGGATGCAGTGTGAGAGTGAGTGGTTGGTGGTGGTCGGAGGGGCCGATGGTGCAGCCTGGCCTCCATCAGTCTACCCCAGGATAGCTGTGGCTACATACGTAGCTTAGCACCATGGAGTATGGAGTGAATGAATAATGCAATGTAAAGCGTCTTTGAGTGTCTAGAAAAGTACTATATAAAACCAGTGCATTATTATTATTATTATTGAAAAAGTCAAGAGTTTTTAATTGTAACTTTTGGAACAATTGATAGTTCTGTTTTTACTTATTGTTATTTTACAGATTTTCTTTTGCAGAAAAAATGAAAACATGCCACAACTGTAAATAATGTCCACATCACAAATCAGTATCTTTAAATGTTTTTTTTTTACATTTGTATGTTTAAAAAAATGTTCCTCCACACCAAACTGGCTCATCCATGTCCGTATTGACCTTGCTTTGTGCACTGGTGGCAGCCATGTTGGTTCCAACATGGCTGCCACCAGTGCACAAAGCAATGTTAATAAGGGGCCATCCCCAAACTGTTCCCACAAAGTTGGTAGCATGAAATTGTCCAACAAGTCTTGGTCTCCTGAAGCATTAAGGCTACGTCCAGACTGCAGGGCTTAACGCTCAATTTGAATTTTTTTGTGAAATCTGATTTTTTTGCGAGTTCGTTCATGTTTGCATGCTCAGTGTTTGCGGAAGTAAACATGGATGGTAACGTTGGTAACGGTGTTCCAATGAGACCCCTCAAGTTTGGCCTGACTAGAGCTGTCCCCCCAAATATTAATTAACTCTGAAACCTCGCTTTCCCTCCATTGACTGGACTCTTCATTATCGTCCGCCATGGTTACTGTTTTTGTTCCTGCTTGAACGCAGAATAGAGACGTTTGTCTTGTATCAGTGACGAGTAGGTCGGATAAATGCGACCTGGCCATTCAGACAGAAGTCGCATGGCAGAAGATCAGATACCTATGGGATTTAGGACCACATATCCAAGAGGCCTGGGTCGCATTTGAAAAAATCGGATCTGTGTTGTTCAGACTGTCATGAAAAGATGAGATACAGGTCACATAGGGGCAAAAAAAATAATCGGATTTGGGTCACTTTAACCTGCAGTTTGAACGTAGCCTAAGAGTTCATTTCACTGGAACTAAGTGGGCTCAACCCTTGAAAACCACCCCACACCATGATGCAACATATACATGTGGCCATGGAAGTGATTGGAAGACCTGAATTCAATTATTTGGAGGGGTGTCCCAATACTTTTGTCAGTATAGAGTATATTAAGCAGAGACAGCCAGAAACATGACTTGATGAGCAACAATTTACTTAAAAACAGTCCTTGGTGTGGACGCAGGTTGTTCCTCAGTTGGCTGCTGTTGCACCCACAGTCGACCCAGTGCTGTAAACTGACAGCCAGCAGTGGCCAAGGGAAGGAAAATATCACTGATATGCCAGAGACAAGGGGCCGTTTTCAAACTAAGAGGGCAATAAGTTTATCTTGACAGAGATCTGTCTGCTCAGTGAAGAGCAATACAGTCAGGTCCCACTTTTGAGCCAGACAATAGTTTGGCTTTCAGACAGGAAGGCAGACAGAAAGGAAAATGAAGACACAAATAGTAAAAGGGGAAAGACAGAAGCAATAACCTCCACGACCTGACAAAGCTGATGGGAGTCACAATGGAAAGACGTTCAGCTTGGTGGTGCAGCAAAACCTTGTGTTGAGCTTATTCAAGGAGGGGAAAAGAGAAGAAACGACAAACAACCTCATGAAGCTGAAGAACGGCAGCAGAGAGGAGGCCGGTCCATCATAAAGCATCCGCTGTATACATCCTGTAAGTCCTTTGGTAGCGTCCTTGTGAGAACAAAGCTTCAGTATGATTGAGCGGGGCTGAGTTCGAGTGGAAAACCTCTCTACCAGAAAGGTCAAAGCCAGAGACAGATGAGGAAATTCATCATCTGTCTGTCAGCATTCACCAACAGAAGACTAAGACCGGCTGGGGGTCCGGTGAGCACAGAAAAACCCATGTTCATAGTTTTATAGTCTCTGAGTGATACGCTGAAGGTGTGAAAACCAGCACAAGGAAGAGAAATGATAAAAAAATAAAAGCTTTAACTATGTATCGGTGATAGTCAAGAACACCTACCCTCTGCTCCTGTGTGGCTACAAAGGTCTGGAAGCCGGGGGCGACTCCGAAGCCCAGCTCGTGGACGAACGGGGGCTCGGCCTGGCTGTGGATCTGCACCCGAACACCTGCCTCGAAGGCTGTATCCTCTGCAAAGAACACAGGCAGAGAGAGAGAGCGAGTTAGATGATTTATTCAGTCAAGAAACGGGCAAAAAAGTGCAAAACTTTAAATAGCTTTGGCTTTTTGACTGGTTCAGATAAACAGTTCAGGGAATAGAAAGGCAGAAAAAAACTGTTTACACTCAGCAGAGAGGCAAAAACTGAATTCTGTGTTGGGGAGAAAAACATTCTAGCAGTGATTTCTGGGCCTTTTTTGGACTCACAGATACAGGCTTTTACCTCTCGCTATAACACACACTCTCAGAGAAGTGGCGTCCCATTTGTCGCGACATCAAACGCAGGAAGTTAAAGAAGCCTCGGTGCCTTTAGTCGTCCATTCGGATTCACTCACACACAAGCAAGGATGAGAATAGCCTTAACATTTATAGGCAAAGCCAGAGCTGCCTTTGCACAAATCAATAACCCTCTCCCCTCCACATTCAGCCTAGTGCTCCCAGAAATCCAGTCTAGGCTTTCTCCCCCCCCCGCCAACTCATCAGCCGGACACCTCGGGGTGCTCTGAAACCGAGACACTGGAGACTTTCGGCGCCACCAGCGTTGCAAATCGACAGACTGCACACACACAGACGCGCTGCAGCATCACTCCACTATGATACAGTCATCAATCAAACATCTGCTGTGACTGATACGGCGACAGCTTGGATGCGTTCACATTAAGGGATGGATGAAGGCGGCAAACATGCTGTTTTCATCTCTGTGAAAGAGGACAGCGTGTGTGAGTATGAGAGGAGCTGGCTGTCTGAGGGAGATAATTAGCGTCCGGGTTTCTGAGGCGGTCGGAAATGGAGAAGCGAGCGAATGAGCGTGTTGCGTTTGAGCATTTGCGTCCCTTTAAAACGTAATTTCATGCGTGATGACAGCCCTCTGTGTGGCTGACAAGTTTTGCGTGCTTTGCGTCTCATCCAATTTTGACTGGATTAGCATCACTCGCACAAAACATGCAACTGCGGCGCGACATCTGTGCATGTGGTTCACGCCATATGGCCGATATGTGGAGGCTCGTAGCTGCACACATTCATTGAGCTACAAGCACACAGATGGGCTGCTTACCCTTAAAAACAGGAAGAGGTTGCGGGGCATCACTAAAATATGATGGCACAACAACCCTAATGACCTCACTGTGTTGTACCAGAGGCTGTATGATGAGTTCAGGTTGCTTCCATCAGGTCGCAGATACAGTGTTCCTAAATGTAGGACCAATAGGATGAGGAACTCTTTGGTTCCAGCAGCCATTGTTCTGCTGAATAACTCTTTGAAATGTTGATGCTATTGTCTTTAATGGGTTATTAATTGCACTTATTGTTGTTTGTTATATGTGTGATACTGTTGGCTGTAGAACAAATGGCCCCTCGGGGATAATAAAGTTGACCTTGACCTTGACCTTGACCTAGATGTTGGTCTGGATCGCCGTTTCAAGCGTTCTAAGCATTAAAAGCAGTCCCAGAACAAAAGTGAGGAGGACAAGAGGGTTCCTTGTTTGCTTATTTGTGATTTGTTGACTTAGTTTTTCTGCTGTTGGAGCATAATTTGTTATATAATTTAGTTTAAATTTAATCCGACATGCTGATTTTGAATTTATCTGCTCAAGAAGGAGAGCTGATGTGCTCCTTTTAACCCCTTTTTTTTGCGTATGACAACCTGAAAACTGATTGTAGTCCAACATCAAACGTACTCAAGAAGCCTCCAGTGTGGAAACAGTGAGGTTGCGTTCCAATAAGCAAAATACTACACTATAAAGTATGTCAGAAAAAGATTTAGTATGTCTCAAAGTATGGTATGTCAAATGCAGTATGCCAGAAACAACCGGGTGTCCAACCACATCATGTCACATTTTGCAGTATGTAACTTTCTGACCCACAATCCTTTGCACAGCAGAAGATATGTCACATACGTTACAGTGATCTGCATGAGAATATACAACCTTATGCAGACGACACCTCATTTTACACCACAGACTGCGACGGCTATGTGAGTAATTGTATTCATGCTGCACGCGACAGTTACATTATGTACTGAAAGTAAAAAAGAAAGAAGACTAATGAGATTCAGAACACAGAGTGAGAACAGACTGTTCACTGAAGCAGGAGACGTCTTGTGTCAAGTCGTTAAACCTTTAAAACGAATCTGCGTACAGTCATGGACTCTGGATTTTTCAGCCGTACTGAAGGAGTAAATGTTAAACTATGATTTTTTTAAAACAAGCTAAGCTCACCTTAAAATTGAAATCTCTATGTGATCTTTCAAGTGTGAATGTGCCGTGTTAAATTAAAGCACTTGATATTCCGCTATGGGTCTTAATTCGAGATATTACTGCACCATCAGAAGCCACGGCGCTGTTACAGCTCGCAAAATTGGCTGCTAACATGAGCATTAAACAGTGCAAACACAAAAAATACATCCCCGAGCCTGAACCGTGACCTTTAGACAACACAAGAATATAACTATACTGGCTATTTATTGCAGTAAAGGATTATGTTGTTGGGAGAAGCGGTGCGGCTCTAGTTCGTTTAAATAGCAACCCCTGTGCGATACCATTTAAATGTCAAGTGATTCAAATTTCCTCACCTCTCCATAATTGAATTCTTTCTAAGTTGAACAGCAGAGTGTTTCCGCTAATGAACAGTCAAAAACAAGCACTTAACAAGGACTATATTGTAAATACAGACCCCAAAGTGGATGCAACACCTGGGATCGCTGACGCATAAGTGAGATATCCTGTGATCCTTAAAACCACACTGAGCACACCTATGATTTTTAATCAGTCTAACTGCTTGAACACGATCATAAAATGAGCTGTAAACACCAGAACTTTCCAAATTTTGGACTTATGAACTATTTCTGAAATCAAATCACAGCTGCAGCAGTAATCAAGAGGTATAGAAGGATCCATCGTACCACTAATCAGAGCCCAGACATCGATCTACTTGCACAGTCTAGTTCTGAAAAACTGACAGGTGAGTGTTTCAGACTTGGCACAGGGGTCATCAATGGAAATCAGCTTCTGTGACAACCCAGACAGTGCATAACATCAACCTCTATGGATGCCGTCCAAGGAAAAGCATCCCTGCTCGCTGAAGAACATGAAAAGGAGTCTGATGAAACAGGGAGCACATCCTTTGGTCGGATGAGACAAAGATGAAAGCAGAGAAGGTGGGAGTGTGATGATATGAAGCCGCATGAGAGCAAAAGGTGTTGGGGAGACGACGTTTATGGATGGAACCATGAATGTCCGTGGATAAACCAAAAACACTGGCTGACAAGATGGAGGAGAGGAATGTGCCGGCATGACAGCCATTCAAAAAAAAATCACACAAGAGTTTCTAAAAGAAGGACAAGGTGCCAACTGTGACCTGGACAAGTACGTCGTCTGACTTGAATCCAATAGAACACCTCTGCGTTTTTTTTTTAAAAAAAGAGAAAGACAGAGCAGCACAACACCTGCAGCAAAGAGCAGCTTAAAGGAATAGTCTTGGAAGAGTGACAGAACGTCTCTGCAGGAACTTGGTGTTTTGAACACTCAGTCCTCTTTTATGCTTGGAGGATCGAGTCTGCAGAACTAAAGGTCTTGTCCACACGTAGCCGGGTATCTCAGAAAAGGAAGATATTTTCCTATGATTTGGCCTGTCATCCTCATGAAAACGCACATTTACGGCATTAAAACGATTCTTTTAAAAACCTAAAGCGAAGATTTGCGAATTCAGACATCATTAACCGGAGTTTTGTGTTTCGAAACGTCACTGCCTGCGACAAAATGTGTTCTTACGCCACATATGCGACCTGGGTTTGCATTCGGAAACAGTATGGATGCCCTCACAAGGTTTTTGGCGCTACTCTGATTGGACAGGATTTGGGGAACTACTGCCACCTAGAGGTCTGGCATGCTTATGGATGTGCTTAAAGACGCACTTATGCGGTTAGGTGTGGATGAATTCTTTTCTAAAAACCGAGGTGCTGTGTACGGAAGTTTTTTTCTAGACGGAGGGGGCAGGATGTCCGGTTTTACAAAAACCCGGCTACGTGTGGACAAGGTCTAAAGGTGAACATACAAAGTACTGAAAAAAGACTTGAATCCCAGTAATGAAAGGCAAACTGACTTCTGCTGCACTGAAGTCCTACTTTGGGGCCTGTATTTGAACTATAGTAGGGGTCAGCCTTATGTTCCCACATGTCTCACATTTCTAAGACCCTGTTTACACGAAGGGAAAACGCAGATATTTCCATGCAGTTCGTCACTCCACAGCAACCCCATGCGGAGCTCGAGAGAGTTTGGAAGCTGGCTCTCTCCTTCAAAACACCAGCCGTGGGACTGAGTGGCGAACCCTTAACCAGCAGGGGTAGAACTGTGGAAACATAGTAGATCTAAACCAGTGGTTCTCAACTGGTCCAGCCTCAGGACCCACTATGTCTCTATTAATAACAGTCGCGACCCCACCTCTTGAAGTTTGCTGCTCCTGTTAACAAATGAAGGTGTATTTGGGTGGAGTCTCAACACATTTTGATACAACTTGGGAAAATTTTAGCGTATTTTTTGCTCATTTTGGTTTATTTGGACACTTTTGCCAAATTTGGGGCATATTTTGGCCCAGTTTGACAGATTCTGAGAACATTTTGGTTTATTTTTGGCTCGTTTTAGCATAAATTTCTCCAATAAGCCAAATCTAGAGGTTAATAGTGGGCAACTACTGGTGTCACAACCACTAAATATCCTACTACTGAAAGCAAACTGTGTCATAAGAAACGCTTCCTTTAAAATAAAAGACTTTATACCACTACTTTTTTTGGGGGGGGCATGCTTCTGCGACCCTCTAAAAATGGCTTCGCGACCCACTTTTGGGTCCCGACCCACCAGTTGAGAACCACTGATCTCAACTGTTAGTTTTTAATTTTACATGAGAATAATAACCTGCTGTTCAACTTGCAATTACAATAAGGTCAAACAACTCTGACTTTCTTCTGACATTTAAGTGACATTACACGGGGAGTTCACCTCTGTCGACTGCATGTGCACAATAAATCTGTACTTGACTTTTGCAGCCAAGACGTAAGAAGTCTTGGTCTTGTCAAGGCACGTGTTGATGATTAAAAAACCTTTAACATAAGTATTTGTGTAAGCTCCAAGTTATGTCGCTTCTCTGCCGTTACATTCTCCAGCACATGGCTTTTGCTGGTGACCAATTAGCAACTGTTCAAACTGTTCCTTCGCTGTCCAAAGCTGCGCATCTGTTTGTTCAGCTGTTGTGCGCGGCGGCGTTCCTCCACCAAAGCTCTTGCTGTAACACGAACAACCGCATGCTAATATATTGGCTGAGTGAACATATATTGGATTTGATCAAGCGTTTTTGCGGCGAATACTGGGCAGCGGAGGACAAAGCAGATTTGGGAGCCGTAACAAGCTGCATCTGAAAAGCTTCTCTTTTTTTTTCCCCCCCATCGATTCCAAGCAAGGCTCAAATCACATCGACGGTAATGTGAGAAAAACAGTCTTTGTATAAATGACTTGTGAAAATGTGAGTTGTGCTCGGAGCGGCCTGACACAAAGCAGGCAGAAGAAGAGGAATTTGATGAACGAAACAAGAGCAGGGCAGCTCAAGACACACGAAACAAGACGGATTACAGGGCGTGATGGTCGGTAATGGAGGTCTTAGCTAAATGGTAAATGGTAAATGGTTTGCACTTATATAGCGCTTTTTCTCTACCTTAGGTATCCAAAGCGCTTTAAAATGTGTTTTTCGCCCATTCACACTCCAATGGCGACAGAGCTGCCATGCAAGGTGCTAATCTACTATTGGGAGCAACTTGGGGTTCAGTGTCTTGCCCAAGGACACTTCGGCATGCGGAGGGGCCAGGGATCGAACCGCCAACCTTGCGATCAGTGGACAACCCGCTCTACCACCTGAGCCACAGCCACCCACAGAAGTGGGGGCGGCTGTGCTAGTAACAGAAGCTTGGGTTGGGTTAAAGATGTTAGTCTGATGACGACGGATTTCATTCTATTGTGCTGAAACTCAGGTCTGTATTAATTAGCAGCCAGCTTTACCTGTATCTAGAGATCACTGCCAAGATCATTGTTCATTTTTTGGTCTAAAAGATGTCATAAAGTAGCCTCAACAGTCTAATTTCGTCCGAAAATCACTCCAAAACCCAAACATATCCATCTTGTCATCACTGAACGCAAACAAAAGCAGCAAATCTGCACAGCTGAGACGCTCGAAATGGAGTTTTGGCTTGAAATCGGACCCAACCCCATAACGAAATAATCAACTCATTGTTCCAGCATTGATCACGGTGGTCGGACGCTGATGCAAAGTGATGATGCACAGAACACCGAAAAAACTAATCCTGCAGATTTTCTTCGCCGGAATCCGACTGACGCCTCGATTTCTTACGGCGAGACGTGAACTGCACCGAACGAGACGCAGCGCGGGAGACGACGACCTCTTACCGGGAGCGAAAATTACGAGACGCTGAGAGGCCGTGTGAGTGTTTGAGATCAGAGCAAACAGAGAATCGCTGCGCTTGTTTGCGCTCCGGTCACTTCAGCTTATCGGAAGATGATCAAGAGGATCATGGGTAACGACACATCTGACCGCGGCTCGGGCAGAATCCCAGATAGCGGCGTAGACTTTGCAGTTGCCGTGCATTTCATCACCATCCGTCCCGCTCATTTGACTTCAGAGGTGGAAGATTTAAGAGGTGCAGACTGAATTAGGATGCTGCCGGCGGATCCACTCCTAACCTGCGTGCTGCTGCTTTGTGGATGCAGGTTGGAGGTCTGATCTCAGCTCCACCCTCCTCCAGCAAACATGAGAGGGAGAGAAGAGGAGCTACTGGGGTAGATTTGAAAACCCACTCACATTTCACATTTCACATGCAACACCGGCCGTGTCTCCTGAATTTTACATTCTTACACAACCAGCTCTCTCATATAATTCTCAGTCGTGTTGGGAGGAAAACACATTTTCCGCTGGATTGTTTGTTAACATGTTTTTGCCATTTCTTTTATTGCTGTACCGCCGCTCCTATTCAGCCAAACCATCATGTATTAGATGGAGTGGAACTCGTCACCCCGGTAACCCAGGAAATGGAGGAGAGGCCTGAAATGTGTTTTCAGAGGGCGGCGTTTTCACTCAAACCATGATGTTCCTCCAAAGTAGCTTTAGGGCCTAAACACACCTCTATAGACGCCTGCATGCAGCTCGAAATGGTTAGCGTTAGCATAGCAAGTGCGCTAACTGCCTGCGTGCCAGGAAAACAAATTTGCACGAAGAGATTCTTTGTCATCCGCTCTTCTATAATTCACCATTAAATCAGGTGTAAAATAAAGCAGTTGTGATTTAGACCAGTAGTTCTCAACTGGTGGGTCGGGACCCAAAAGTGGGTCGTGAAGCCATTTTTAGAGGGTCGCAGAAGCATGCCCCCCTCCCGAAATAAGTAGTGGAATGAAGTCTTTTATTTTGAAGGACGTGTTTCTTATGACAGTTTGCTTTCAAGAGCAGGATATTTAGTGGTGGTGACACCAGTAGTCGCCCACTATTAACCTCTAGATTTGACTCTAGACAGCTTATTGGAGGAATTTAAGCTTAAACGTCCCAAAAATGAACAAAAATGTGCTCAGAATCTGTCAAAATGGGCCAAAATATGCCCAAAACTTGGCAAAAGCATCCAAATATACCAAAACGAGCAAAAAAATAAGCCAAAATTTTCCCAAGTTGTATCAAAATGCGTTGAGACTCCACCCAAATAAACCTTAATTTGTAAACAGGAACAGCAAACTTCAAAAATTTGGGTCATTATTAATAGAGACATAGTGGGTCCTGAGGCTGGACCAGTTGAGAAACACTGGTTTAGACCCACATGCTTTCCACCCGCAGAGCCCAAACGCTACGGCACCTTTAAATTCTCCAGGTATCCTGTGCTGTCTGCCCACTGTGCTTCCACAGGAGCTGTAGCAACCAGTAAGGTAATAACATCCAGCCAATAATGCAATAATTTATTACGTTAACGGCCTTGCATTAAAAAAAAATCCTTTGAAAATGTGATAACTGCAGCAGATAATGTAGTAATACATCAACAGGACTGCAAAAATTGGTCTAGTGGATGGAATAGTGGTCAGATTCATTCACGTAGCTCTCACTCTCCTTAATCATGGCTGTAAGAGCCAATCTGAGAATTACTTTATTTAGAATATTGTTTATTTGCTTAGATATGTAAATTCATCATTCCATGTCAGTGTCTTTATTGGACGTTGCATTGTCAAATGAATTTACCACATTTTGTTCTTGGAAAACAAGGGCGGTGGTGGTTAGCAGCGTCGCCTCGCAGCTAGAAGATCCCCGGTTCGCGTCCCGGTTAGGACGCCTGGGATCTTCCTGTGTGGAGTTTGCATGTTCTCCCTGGGTTTCCACCAGGTTCTCCAGCTTCCTCCCACAGTCCAAAAACATGCTGAGGTTAATTGATGATTCTAAATTGTCTGTAGGTGTGAATGAGAGTGTGCTTGGTCGTCTGTCTCTATGTGTAGCCCTGTGATAGACTAGCGACCTTCGCCCGAGTCGGCTGAGAGCGACCCTACAGAGGATTAAGCGGTGTACAGATAATGGATGGATGGATGGAAAACATTTCATTAAAGCTTTGTTCAAACGTTTCTCAAGGAAGAACGATTCAGTCGTCACTTCAAACTGTATTTAAATGACTGGACTGGCTCTATAATGGCTCTTAACTCCAATATACAACACAGAACATGAACACTCATTTAGTATTATGTAAGTTATTCACTCAGTAACTTTATTACATTATTGGCTTTATTACATTTAAAATTAGTACGTTATTGGTTGCTACAGGAGTCTTGTGTGTTCTTTTGAGGATCGACATCTGCATTGGAAACCACAAACTAGCCCAAGATCCGGCTTTACACGACCTTGAAAGAGACTTACTTGCATGGGAAAATTTTAACTGTACAGGAGCGCCATTTGTGAGAGACAGGGTTGGCATGATTGTAGATGCATGTATGTGGCATTGTACAGGTCTGTTTTTGAATGTGGATCGATTTAAACATACTTTCCTGGCACATACGATGACTACAGGCATGCATTTGCAGCAACACCTTCCTCTCCATCACCCATATCGTCCACGTGTCTAGAAAGTTCGCTTGTTTTTTTTACTGTTTTTGTCACATACCTGAATATTTCACTTCTTTATATTGTACATTTCTCTCACACTGATTCCTTACAACTTTTTAATGAGCTTGTTCTGCTCTTTATCTGTTTAGCTCTATGTGTGATATGTCCCTGACTTCTCCTGTAGCACCACGAGATCCGTTCAAACTGTAAAACGACCAGTTCTATCAAATTAAAAGTCACATCATTCACAAAGTAAGTCTCACAGTTCATTCATGACCTTTAAAGGTACTTGCTGGTTGATTTTTTCCCCCCATTAAATTTATACTTAAAATTCATTTCAGTTATGTCTCGACAGTTTTATGAGACATAAAGGCAGAAATTCAGATGCAATGCTTTAAAAAAAATGCGTTTCTCTTCCTAACAGGTCGCATTGTGTCGCACAACGGAGTCGTGTAGTCGGTGGTGGTGAAAGCTGGTCCTCTTTGCTAGCTTTACTTTGCATTGACAAGCATCAGTCCTGGATTAAGCAGCCAGTAGGAGTTGTGTTTTATCCTGATGTATACAGATTTATGTCGGCCATTTTCTGCTTCTCCTCACACCTCACTTAATTCCCCACTGATGGTCGTTACTTCTTCTAATCCTCGTCTGTTCCTGGACTCTCTGAACTGCAGCAGGCTCATAATCATAAAGCTGTGGTTTGTTAGATGCATATGAATAAACAGTTTCAACCTCTTCAGTGTAAAAACTACCGTTAGGATACATATTTCCTATTAAACTGCACCTAGCTCGGCTGTTCCAACTTGTGAAACGTCATGAACAAGCTGTATTTTTCTGAGGCGGGCATTAAAGTCTGTCACAAAAACTACTTTAAATGTTATTGTAGTGCATACAGGCACAGTTTTTCTCACCAGGAGGTTAATTTAGCAGCTGTTGTGGAGCTTTTTGACTATGTAGTGCCCATGGAAAGTTGCTTTTTTCACTGTAATTCAAAGTTTTTTGCTTTTCAACTTTGAACATGGTCAGTTTAATTCAGAGGAAGTCATGGCTGTCTTGTACCCCTTTTCCACCAAGAAGAACCAGGTGCTAGTTCAGTGCTGGTGCTAAGTTGGTTCAAATCTAAGAACCTGTTTGCTTTGAGTCCAGTTGGAGCCATTGGGTCACCGTAAAACCACTACGCTAGCATCCATTACATAGCAGTTAAACAAACGCAGTAAGTTGATGATAATATCTATGTTTATCTCTATAGATGGTCTTAAGGCTGATTGTGAGGCGGAGGTCCTCCTGTTGCCTGGACACATCCGTGATCACGCTACTGGTGGGACACAACTGTAGCGGATTTCAGGTCAACAGTTTGTGGTAAACTTCCAGGAGTCATTCCAATACATGTGTGATGGGACCAGGGACGTCCTGGAGAACAAGGACACTAATTAGCGCTTGTGTGTCCCTTTCCACCGTTGATGGTTGGTCACCATAACCCCGCCCCCAGCCCCTGACGTACTCGGTGCTTAGCTCTGGCCCAGCAAAGAGTTGGTGCTTGCTGAGCTCCAGTTTATAGAACCTGGAGTCGGTGCTTAGGTGGTGGAAACACAAAGAAGTGGAGCTAAGTCAGGCTCTGGCTCCGAACTAGACCTGGAACCAGCTTGGTGAAGAAGGGGCATTGGTGACCTCAACCGCTCGTCTCTTTCTTGCACTCAGCCTGCTCTGGGGCTATACTCCATACATTTCTTAATGATGGATTTACCTGTACTATTAAAGGTGAAAACTTAGTGATAACATTACTTTTAAGAAACCTGTCTTCACTTTGACATTAAAGAGTCTTTTATTCTACATTTTTGTCCAAAAAAATCCAAATTAAATTGATCCTGATTTACTTTTAAAAAGCAACAAAAGGCGAAAACTTCCAATGGAGGTTAATCCTTTTTATAGGTACTGTATCACATGATCTTAGACAGCCCACGAGTTTCACAGTTGTCACGGAAATGTTTAAATTTCCATATCTTCGAACCGCTTCAACAGCGTCCCATCTGTGTTTACGCTTCCCCATTCAGTCATCCCTTCCCCACTCTACGGATTTATTTCATTTAAATTTAGCTCTGGTGCTGCATTCACGTCTACATTAGGCACATTCTCTGAGCAATCTCATTTTAATTCACAATCTGACGCCAGCTGTCACATCACGCTGAGCTAAAACGCTGTCTTTGCCCGACCAGCAACAAAATAGTGGTATTACAATTCCGCTGCTGGGTGCTCTTGGGTTTACTCTGCGAGGATGTCGAGGCGATTAACACTTTACATTTAGACGGGAAATAAAGGAAAATGACCTCTAAACGGCAGCAAATGAGCACATCATCCGGAGACGCGTTCCACCGCAGCTGCCTCTCCTGTACCGACGTTTTATTGCCACTTTCAGCCACAGCAGCGACAACCAAAATGACTTCTGGATACTGGCATGCTTGAAATTTAAACAGCAGCCTCCCGCCGCCGTTCGCCCTCGACCGGCGGAGGAGAAAATGTAGTGCACTAAAAAGGACAGCGGCACGAAACGTCCATGAAAGTTGTTGTGTTTTATTAGTGGCCGATCAGCCGTTTGTGAAGCACTTTCAGCCGCACTAAAACCCCTGAAAGGCGCCGTATAAAATACAGTTCGATTTATTGAGGGAGCAAAAGCAATAGTTCGCCGCGCAAGATCACGCTGACCAAACACCAAAAAGGGAAATGATGCAAGCAGCAAAAGATAAAAGGATCAGCGACTTTCCACTTCCACTTCGCGCCCGGTTCAACCTGATGTTGGAGGAACGTCGTATTTTCACTCTTTTCAGATGCTTTTCTCCTTCGCTTTGATTTAATAACACCAGACAGGAAATGGGCAGAGGCAGGGCGAGGACTTTAGCGGTGCACTCTAACGCTTGGCGGGCTTTGCCACATAAAATGGGGAGCTAAAATCTGAGATGATGGATGACACATTGATGGGAAACAGAAAAGAGAAGCAGACAGAAAGCTCAGGCTGCTGATGGGTCCCGCTTGGTGTGTACCTGCAAAGTCCTGCAGCGGCAAATAAAACAAGGCATGACAGCTTTGTTAGAGGAGCAAACAGAACTCAGATAGCAGCCGAGAGGAGATAAAACTTTAGTGCGAAGTGAAGCAGCAATCAATGAGGGGAAGGGAGTCAAATGAAGCAGCGACACAAAGCAAAGTGAGCAAAACGGAGACATTAAAAAACCTGATATGCAACATCCCGTCCTCCCATTTACAAAGGGGAGATAAAACAGAGTTCGAGAGCTCCTCGTTCGCTCGCAATCTGCATCCGCTCCATCAATAATGCGGTTAAAAAAAGAAATGGTGGGTGAGCGAGTCGTAATTGGTTGCTTGGGAACTCGAAAATGTCAGGCCTTCAAGTTTTGGCTTCTGCACACGAGAGCCGGCTTGATCTGAAACAAAACCCTGTGATGTGCGCGATTGAAAGAAAGAGATGCTCGTCTGACGCGAGGAGGAACGGGACTCCTGTCATCGCGGCTTCACAGCTTGCGATGTGTTTGAAGGGATTCTCGTCGCGCTGCAAACATTTTGTTGCTCGGCTGCTGAATGTAACGCGTGATGAGAGTGTAAACAGGCCGCTTTGATCAAGTCTGTTTGAGGAATCCGATATCAGAGAAGTCGGTCCAATACTGGAAGATCTGATGGCCCCATATGGTGAAAATCCATTTTTATTGTGTCTTGTAAGTTTTAGAAAGTTGGGGGTGTAAAGTAAAGGCTGTGAAAATATGAAAACACTCACCATTCGTCTAGCTCCTTCTTAACAACATCTGAGGAACCGATAGTGGTCCATGTTTAACTTCTAGAGCTGCTTCTGCTGACTCTAAAATGTCTCAACAACAAGCAAAGCTCACCAAACGTCCTGCTGTTGGCTGCAAGAGTGAACACAAGGGTCCTCATGCACTACCAGCAAGAAAATCCTTAACGCCAGTGCATTGTGTGGCTAACGTTAGCTTTGATTGTACCCCTGCATACTGAGCAGGTCTTTGCATCTGTTAGCTTCTCTCCTGCTCTCTGTGCTCACGCATACACTGCATTTTAATCCAGCGGAATTCCAAATAAAGTTGCTCTCATTTACAACTTTCAGGCCTTTCCTAAGCTGCACTGTCAAAATATAGACTTTGTAGCTGCAGAGTTGTCTGAAAAACTCACCAACACAAACTGAAAACAACTAGTACACTTAAAATTTCTATATTTCTAGATATTTCCATATAAAACAATAGAAAAATGTAGGTAGAAGTGTCAGAATATCCAGTTCTCACACTTTCATTTAGCTGTGGTGTTTTGCTGTTAATCACTGACACACAGAGAGTCTTCTTCCTGAAGGGGGCGGGGCCAGCAGCAGCTCGGCTACATTTAAAGCTGCAGACACCAAAACGGCCCATTTAGAAAAGGGATAATACCATCGGCTATGCGGTCACGGTGAAATTAGCTATGTTTTGGAGTGTTTTGAGCTGAAAAATCACGCATTCTGGGGAAAAGTGGAACCAAATTGGATCCTTAAAGCTACAGACACTCAAACAGCCTGTTTAGAAAAGGACGAGAAACTGGAGTTATACAGCAGTTGTGGTAAAAATGACTAAACTATGCAGTATATTGAGTTGGAAAAAATGAGAGGCTCTAAAGGGCACAATATGTGACCTTTTAAAAAAACGTCATTCTCCAGCAAAACCTTCAAACCTATCAAAAATAAAGACGTGAAAGCCACTGTGGAAGGCTTGCGAATACAAAAATAGCTGATCCCTGTGCATCTGAGTCACTCCCAATACAATTAGAGTTATTATTCCAGGCATTTTCCTAAATTAGCCATCACAAAAACAAGCCTCTAGTGTGCTGGTTGCACTTTTGAACCTCGACAACATCCATGCAGCAGAAGGGAAGGAGCAGCACCTTTGGGTGAATGATGGCCTGATTCTGAGTTCTACACATTTTTACTGAGTCGCTGGAGCTCTTGGTGTAATTATTTAATGTCTGCTTGAGAAAATATCATCTAGACGGGCAGAGAATGAACAAAAATAACCAGCACACACTCACACAAACACACATCCGAACCATTCATTATTTCCTTCGCTGAGCAGGTTGGTCAGCGGTGCGGTGAGGAGGATGCTGGGTATCCAGGCAACAGGCCATCTGGTTTCTCCCACCACTCAAACTTATATCCGTCTTGTTCATTTTTCACTGAATGAAACGTGTTTTCTTGTGATGTTTGTCCACTGTGATGAAGCGAGGGGGAGTATCCTGGCCTGCCTGGCGCTAATAGAACCCCGGGGCCCGACCGCCGGCCTCTGGATGATGGACTATAAGCGAAGCCGCGGGAGGGTCAGAGGTGTTTTGATTGGACGGAGGAAGGAAGTAACCGGTGGGAAGAGATGCTGGATGCGGCGTGTGGCTCGGCTAAGGAGGCAGCCGACTCCCCGCTGAGGGACTGACTCAGCTCATCTCGGCTAATTAAACCACACAGGGATAAACAAGGGCACTGAAAACCTGGAACCCGCTGCGAGACGGAGCTCCACATGCCGCCTGGGTGGTGGCGCGAGGGCAGAGTGTTCAAACGGAAAGAAAAAACAAAAAGAAAAACGGAGAGGAGTTCAGGACGGAGGGAGCCGGTGGAGAAGATGAGGAAGGCTGGCAGGACTTTTTCCTGATGGATCTTCTTTAAACCTGAGTCCAGGGTAAATAATGTCTATGTGCTGGGCTGCTTGTTGCTTGGCTTGCTGCTGGGAAACTCCCCTGACTGCCCTTCCACACATTCCAGACGTGACCGGGCCACTCAATGAGCTCCGATGAGGCATCGAGGAGCCCTGAAAACACTCAATCTGACGCCGAGCGAGGAGGATAATCTTCAAGCTGCACAGTTAATAATGGAGATAATCAAAGAGGGTTTTGAATATGCATTATGATCGCTGAGACGTTCTCTGAGGAGGACTAACAGTGACTTACAATGTGTGGAGCACCGTGTTTGGAGTTGTAGCAGCCAGTAATGTAATCATTTTGGCCATTTTAAATGTAATAAAGTCAGTAATGTAAGAACTTCACAATGACGTAATAAGGGTTTTGAGCCAATAACATACATAATAGTCTTCAGTGTAAATGAGTGTCCATGTTCTGTGTTGTATAGTCGTCCCTCGCCATATCGCGGTTCACTTTTCACGGTCTCACTGTATGGCGGATTTTCAAATTGCATATAAAATCCGTAGCGTACATCAGATGAGTCCACGAATGTAGCAGCTACGGCCGCTAATTGGTTAGTGGTGATCAAAGCCAGTGTTTGTAAGAGCGTGGGAAGGGTTATTAACAGTGTGGGGACGGTTTATAAAGCCTTAAAATGTATATAAATAACAAAATAAATATAGGGTCGCTACTTTGAGAGTTTTGTCTGTCGCGGGGGTTCTGGAACCAAACCCCCACGATAGATGAGGGACCACTGGATTGGAGTTAAGTGCCATTATAGAGCCAGTGCAGTTGTTTAAATACAGCTTTAAGTGAGCTGAACTGAATCTACAATCATGCCAACCCTGTCTCCCACAACTGGCGCTCCTGTACAGTTAAACTGAATTCCTATTGTGTTGGAAGAAACATGATTTTCCCCCCACAAGTAAGACTCTTTCAAGGTCGTGTAAAGCCGGATCTCGGGCTAGTTTGTGGTCTCCACGTGACAAATGCAGACGTGGATCCTCAAAAGAACACACAAGGCTCCTGTAGCAACCAATAACATACCAATTTTAAATGTAACAAAGCCAATAATGTAATAAAGTTACTGAGTCAATGACGTACATCATACCAAATGAGTGTTCATGTTCTGTGTTGTATTATATTGGAGTTAGGAGCCATTATAGAGCCAGTCCAGTTGTTTAAATACAGTCTGAAGTGACGACTGAATCGTTGTTCCTGTGAGAAATGTTTGAACAAAGTTTTAATGAAATGTTTTCCAAGAAAAAAAATGTGGTAAATTAATTTGACAATGCAACATCCAACAGAGACACTGAAATGAAATGATGAATTTACACATCTAAGCATCCATCCGTCGTCTATACACCACTTAATCCTCTGTAGGCTCATGGAGAGGCTGGAGTCTATCCCAGCTGACTCAGGCGAAGGAAAGGGACACCCTGGACAGGTCGCCAGTCTGTCACAGGGCTACATTTACAGACAGACAACCAAGAACACTTTCATTCACACCTACGGACAATTTAAAATCATCAATTAACATGCACAGGGAGAACATGCAAACTCCACACAGAAAGATCCCAGGCGTCCTAACCGGGACGCGAACCAGGGATCTTCTAGCTGTGAGGCGACGCTGCTGACCTTCTCTCCATTCATACCACATCTATAATAAACAATATTCTAAATAAAGATTCTGTACAACAGTTCATTCTCAGATTTACTTTTACAACCAGCTACATGGGACGTATCCTTGATGAAACATGACCACTATTACTTCCACTGGACCCTATTTTTTGATGAGCAAACTGCAGAAAAAACTGAAAAAGCACCTTTTATTTCCAAGAAATGCAGTCCTGCTTATGTATTAGCACATTATCGGCTGCAGTTAAAGGATTTTTTTTAATGCTAGGCCATTAACGTAATAGGTTATCACGTTATTGGTTGCTCCAGGAGTCTCAATCAGAGTGGAAACAAAAGCACAATACGCTTTAAATCTGCATTTTTCTGTAAGGTTTGACGCAGAAGAGAAAAGGTTGCAACTCTTGTGTGCATCCTTGTAAATTAGGCTCAGCTGGTAACTTTAAAAAAAGGCAGAAGAGTAAAGAAAACAAAGATACTTCCCCGCTGATTCGCCGCCGGCTGGACTGAGTGAACCACACAGCTCGCACCCCTCCAGGACGTCACACTCAATTTTTCCCGCGGCTTCATTCGATTTAGAACTTTCCAGGTGTGAAACCGTCCCCGGAGTCATTTCATCGGGGAGAAGCTGAATCATTCCGGCGTTAATTAGGGCCCCCAAATTAAATAACGTCGGAAAACAGTCGCGGCCCAAAGGCTCGGCTTGAAGATCAGCCGGGGAAATAAAAGTTGTAAATACTTATTGATTCCCAACATGTTGTTCTTTCCCTCAGAATAGAAATATTACTTTTACAGGTCAAGACACTAAAATCATATCTGACTGTCCACACATGGAAGAATCTGTATCATTATGTACTATTTTTATGTCTGCCTATGCTCCCTATATGCTTGCACTACCTCATTTACTGCTGCAGCACTGCAAATTTCCATATTACGGGTCTAATAAAGGCTCCTTCTATCTTTTTTATTCACTCAGAATCAGCTGATTTCTTCTGCACAACAACTTTAGTACATTTAATGAGGCCGTGCAGCAGTTTGCCTTCATAGTACGGATGTTTACAGAGTTACAGGCCCTTAAAGTGCACAAGGACGAGCAAAAAATGTAATTTGCATTGTTGTTTCCATCATTTCTGAGCCTCACAACTTCACAAGTAGAGATGATGGACACAAGCTGTTGTAAACGGGTGGAAAACACACTTGAATTCTGCAGCCAAATACGTTTTAAGTCCACTCCAGGTGCCACAACCTGTAGGGGACATCATGTTTTTGTTCACCACGATTCACTCTGAGCATATTTTCAACAGCAGCCTAGTGTCGATGGCATGCAGTCAAAATGGAGACAGGAGAAAACTTTAAAAAGTGCATTTTGGATGAGCTTTCAAGGCTCATTTGAACATGTGAGAGGGGAAGTTACAGCTGCATTTGATGCCAGGATCATCCTCCGGACACGACTCCGCCCGGGTCAGAATTACATCTTAATGCAGTCATTTTCCAACACCTGCAAATGGAGCGCATGGCTGTGAAATTGAGAAACCAAACGGTTGTTCACGCGTCCCGAAGCAGCCCGGACTAATCGCGTTCATCAGACTAGCCGGGAACATTCAGTACGTGTTTGTTTTAACTCTCCTCACTTCTTGTTCTGTCAGTTTGTTCTGTTTCAGCAGCAATGATGAGGAATCCTGAAGTCCAGCGCTCGTCTTAGGTCAAATCTGACATTTTGCAAGCATCAGGTTCATTAAATAAACGCTATTGTACTTAAAAAACAATTTAGTATGGACTGACCCAGTGCAGAGTAGAAACACTGCGATAGCCTGGAGTTAAGCCCTCATTCAGTGACTCCTATGGGATGAATCTGCAGAGCCAAAGCTTTGCACTGGTCCGAACAACAGATGCAATCTATTCAAATCAAGGGCAGGAGTTAAAGTCAGTCAAGGTAACTCAGTACGGGTCTTATAATCAGGAGCAAAAGTGGTGAAGACAAAGAAAATCCTCGACTCCATGAGCAGAAACACTGAAGCCTTTCATTCCTGCCGTGCTTTTGTTTTCATCCCGGCAGTCTTCGACACCAAACCCACTGTACGGAGCTATTTTTGAAAAGAAAAACCAAGGCAACGTGGGCTTTTTTTTTTTTTTTTTTTTGTGGTGTCACCTGGCAACAGTGATTTCCTGACTTGAAGCACCTGTTGAGGCACTTGAAGGCAGCGCGAGATAAGATGAGGAAAAAGAAAAGGTAATTGAAGGAGGACGTTTTTTTCAGGCTCTTTGGAGGTGTGGAAGGCGGCGTCGTGATGTGGGAAGCTGAAGGACTCTTTAGACCAGTGGTTCTCAACCGGTCCAGCCTAAGGAGCCACTATGTCTCTATTAATAACAGTAGCGACCCAAATTTTTGAATTTGCTGTTCCTGTTAACAAATTAAGGTTTATTTGGGTGTAGTCTCAATGCATTTTGATACGATTTAGGAAAATTTTGGCTTATTTTTTTGCTAATTATGGTTTATTTGGGCACTTTTGCCAAGTTTTGAGCATATTTTTGCCCATTTTGACAGATTCTGAGCACATTTTTATATATTTTTGGGACGTTTAAGCATAAATTTCTCCAATAAGCTGGCAGAGCCAAATCTAGAGGTTAATAGTGGGCAACTACTGGCGTCACCACCTCTAAATATCCTGCTACTGAAAGCAAACTGAGTCATAAGAAGCACATCCTTCAAAATAAAAGACTTTACACCACTACTTTTCTCAGGTGGGGCATGCTTCTGTGACCCTCTAAAAATGGCTTTGTGACCCACTTTTGGGTCCCGATCCACCAGTTGAGAACCACTGCTTTAGACTCTCTCTCTCCCCGTGATGCGTTCAGGGTCAGCAGGACAGGTGAGCCTACCTGTGTCGCCCCACACCGGCAGGTACTCGTCCTGCTGGATGTCCAGCATGATCTCCAGGCCGTTCCCCGTCCCTCCCTTCATGGTGGTGCGCAGCGTCTTCCCCTCCTCGGCGGCGTTGAACATGTAGCACTTCCCGTACCTGGTGAACACCTGAGAGGACAAAAAGAGGGCTGGTGAGTGATGAGACCTGAAATGTCACCACAGATTAGGGCTTAACAATGTATTCTTTAGGGCGGCTGTGTCCCTCACAACGCTGAGAGCTGACCTTTTCCATATACAGTAGAAAAAATGCTAAATATATCCTCCTTTGGCTCAGTTCTTTCAGTCCTGGAGGCCACAAATACTAACAGCCGAGCACCTTCCTGGTCCTGAAAGCTAATTTAACAGTGAGGAACTCAACGTGGAGCATCAAATGAGGGAAGAATATGTCGATAGATAGATCTGGAACGTGTTCAACTGTTGTCTGATTGCACTGTAATGCTTTCCAGGCATCACTGGGTCCTCACTGCTGCCACACAGCTGGTTGTGTGTGAGATTCCCCCCTGTGGCCAATGAAAACCTGCAGCAGGAACGGCGAGAGCTCCTAGAAATTGAGAGTCTGTGCACATTTAGACATGCAGCACATTAGCAGAGAGACTCCACAGACACGGGTCTGATCGATTCCAACGGTAAACAATGCTCTGTGCTCCTCTGTAATCACGGCCCAACCTGGTTTCCTTGCAATATCTGGCAGCCTCTGACGGTACATCGATGGCGTTCATTTACCACCGGGGTGTGTCTCTTTAGATAAGCGCATCAATTCAGAAATTAAACATTTACAGTGTGATAACGAGCTGTAGTTTACCAGCTTTCATGAGCTTTGTTCCTCCTCTTCCTCGCTGCTCCTTGCTGCTCCTATTCTAGCCTCAGTCATGGTTCTGTCACAACACACCTCAGCTCAGCTCATGTTATTAACGCCGTCTTTGAAATAAGTCCGCTTGCATGTTGCTGGAACTGTACGTGTTTTGCTTTGATGAAAACAAAGCACTGTAATGTGAAAACTGCACGTGCTGTTTGTCTCTATTTGCACACGCCTGAACACGGCAACAATACATAATGTATAAGAGCAGAGAGAGGACAGGGTGATGCATGAGGCACATTCTCTGGACGTCCTCTGCCTCGGTGATGCCAAAACTAGCTCTGAATACGCGAAACAAAACAGACGCAACTCCCTGCTTTGTTCTCCTTTTCTTTCTCAGATGAATGTGCTTCCGATGGCTTCCACGGAACGCTAATATTGTCTACAGTTACGCCATAAAAAGCCGGAGCTTCCAGCAGTGAAGACAACAAGAACGTGGATCATTTTTGATACTGAGGAAAAAAAACTGATTGTAAATAATCACTGCTGAGGTGTGAGATTAGAAGAAGATCCCTTTCCCTCCAAGATTTTTATCCGCAGTGGAGAGTCAGTACAGGTATGACTGGATATAATGTGCTGCACCGGCTTCCACATCATATGATGTCCGTCCATCCATCCATCATCTGTACACCGCTTAATCCTCATTCACACCTATGGACAATTTAGCATCATCAGTTAACCTCAGCAGGTGTTGGACTGTGGGAGGAAGCTGGAGCACCCACGCTGCACAGGGAGAACATGCAAACTCCACACAGAAAGATCCCAGGCGTCCTAATCGGGACGCGAACCGGGGATCTTCTAGCTGTGAGGCGGCGGCGCTAACAACCGAGCCACTGTGCAGCCCTATATATGATGTGTGGAGTTTAAACAGAGGGGTGTGGCTCAAACGCTAAACTCATCAAACGCTAAAAAACACACAAGGCTCTGGACGACGCTTCACTTTACAGAATACAGCAGCGAGTCAATATGATGATTACTGAGGGGCGAAAGCAGCACGGGACATCTGGAGATTTTAGAACGTCTTACTGTGTTTAGGCGACGCTGATGAAAAGCACGTACACATCAAAACATCTACTTCAATTACAGCTCTGGAAACGATGAATTAGAAAAGTGTGGACGACCAAGAATCATACAGTCTCATCTAAAAACCAGAATGTGTTTTGAGCGCCTTTTGTTTCCCGCACAGCCTCAAATTTTGGGCTGCATTTGGAAATCTGCAGAGGTGGTCCCTGATGGACTTGAGTAGATCATGTAGACCCTTACGGACATGCAGATGCAGAAAGAACAAGAACTGGCCTGTAGGTTTAGGCGCATTTGGTTGAATCCATTGCAAGTTGTGTTTTTTTTGGGGGGGGGCCTTTGTGGCATTTTATTTTGAAAATTTAAAGGTCTACCTCCATGAGAATTCAACTCGGTAAATAAAAACCTGCGGGGCGCATTTTAAAGCATGCACTTAAAGGAGCAGGCAGTTGAAATTGCACGTGACAAGTCAGTCAGCTGCAGCCACGATGATTAAGTTACTGTAAAACGGCCGCATTTCAGTGATCTAAATGCTGCGTGGCACGTTCACTGTCCTTGAAAAGGAAATAAAGGTGCAGTTAATCCAAAGTTACGACAGTTTGTCTCTGCAAAGTTGGTCTGGATAGCATAAGCTAGTTAGCAGCTAAGAGTAAAGACATTTAGCCTAAATCCAAAGGTCTCCCTGCTATGGTTAAGAACATCCTCACATGCTTATAATAACGCATCTAAAGAGTTGGGTCTTGCATGTTGACGGCATCGTGTTATCAGAGTTCACTTGAGCAGACCTCGGGCCGCCGTGTAGCGCACTGAGTTAAGGCGTTACCACGTGGGCGCAGGTCGAGTCCGGCTCACGACCCTCTGCTGCATGTCTCTCTCCTCCCCACCCCCTTTCACTGTGTCTATCAATACAAAGCTTCAAAAATCTCCCCGAAAAAAATAATATATATATATATAAAAAAAAAAACCTGAGCAGAAGTTTTCATGATACGAACAGTTTCTCAAATCCAGATTGAAGCTATGCTGCAGGGAGAAGCTCAACAAGTAGCGTTCCTCCCACATGTTGTGAGTCACAGATGGGTCCAACACAACCCTGCAATTAAAATTTAATCCAATTTGAGCTGCAAAAAAAAGAAAAGAAAATCAATACACGGTGCTGTTTTTCCACGCGGAGTCAGAAGCCTCGGTGAATATACGGCCGGTTGTTGCCCTGATGGTGGAAAACCGTCAACATATCGCCCAACTCCAGGGTGAGTTTTGACCTGAAGTGCACCGGCTGGGTTTAAAATAATTTGTGAGTGTTGAAATTGCATTGAGGCTCTGCTCAACCACACACAAACACACACGCAGCTCTGGCAGCTACAGGTGTTGTTAAGTGTTTTTCTCAGCGAAGGACAGGTTTGGCAGTAAGTGCAGGCTGCCAGAGGGACACCTTCCTTCACATTATCTACATTTCTTCCTGCAGGAGGAACGTGCGCAGCTGTGGCGCTCGCAGGGACGTGCAACAGGTCTGAAAACCGGGGGGGCAATCTCCCGTGTAATCGCTTAAAAGCAGAGAGCGTCCGGGTTCGACTCCGGCACAAACCCCTCCGTTCCTTTCATTTGTGCTAACAAGCCGGCATCCTGCTCCAATTAGAGCTACTGTATGTGGACAACAGCGCCTCACCGAGAGCCACCCAGCGGCTCCGAGGCATCGATGAATAATAGATCCAGTTAAAAGTGCAGCTTGTTTGCAAAGTGTGTGTGTGTACATGTAAATGAGACTGTAGTTGTGAGGTCTCCATTCATGAATAGTAACAGCCATCCACTCCGACGCTGCAGTGACTGACTGAAAGGAAGCGCCTGACGGGGAAATAAATCAGGAGTAACAACGCTCTCCGGAACTCCGACGACGAAATGGAAATCTAATCATCGATATGATGTTCTTGCAAGGCCGGGTTTGTGATGTACGGTCTCCGTCTCAGTGTGTGAACTGTAAAACCACTGACACCTGCTATTAGCAAGCAGTGCACACAATGCATCAGTCCTGCAGTGACTGTCTGGTGTGTGTGTGTGTGTGTGTGTGTGTGTGTGTGTGTTGGGATGCTTCTAATATTTCGCCCACCATGTTTACATCAATTCAATATATGGACGGAACATTACAAACACCTCTTTTTAATAGAATTCATAAAGCAGCACCGCGGCCTCAAGAACCGTTAAATAATCAACACCTCCCGACAAAACCATCGCATTAATTTCTATTATTGTGCGGCTCACCTAACAAACAGACAACCGAGCGCAGATCCTCTTATGCAAACGATGCATTTTTGCCAAAAGCTGTAAATGCAGGCAGAATGTGTTTTGTTTTAAAGTCTCTGCCTCTCGAGCTGCAGACCGGCTCCTTCTTCGACAAAGAAAACATAAGTAGAACCCGTCAAGCGGCTCTGCTTTTCAAATACTCTTGAGGAAGCACTTGAAGCGGGGCTAAGACGAGCACTAACAAGCTCCGAACGTGTTCTGGTGTGAGTAACGTCAGCAGCAGCAGCCGCCTATACAGATTACGCGCCCCCTTGACTTCAGCATCTCACCAACCCCTCCAGAGCGTCTCGCGTCGCTTTAGTGTTTGTTAGCTGTCGGCTCTGCTTAGCTAACTAGCACGCTGAGGTTTCCTCACGACGTGGGAAGAATCGAAATAATGAGAATCCCTTTTAAATACCGATGCCAAGACAAGTAAAATTAGTCAGATAACAGCCAGACGCCGTTATAGCACACAACAGAAGTGGAAACACTCCTGTGCAATGTCAGTCAAATGTCAAATGAGTCAAAACTGCATCACTTCCTAGTTATTGTGTTATTTCTAAGTTGGCAAGTGGAAGATTCTCTCTTATGAACAACCACAAACAAATACCTTGGAAAGACTATACTGAAAATACAGGCTCCAAAGTAGAAACTCAGTGGATAAAAATAAATTATTATTATAGCAAATTATAAAACATCACTGAAACAAATCTGAGTCCACCTGTCGTTTCCAATCAGCATAACTGCACCGACACTGGGTGGTGTCGGTCTGCATGCATGCATCATGGCTCCACATGGAAAAGAACTACCAGAGGAGCTAAGAAAAAAAAATCTGTCTGTGAAACCTCAAAACAAAGACGGATACAGGAAGATCAGTGAACAAGGAGAAATCAGCCAAAACACGGCCACAGCAGCAATCAGGAGGTACAGACTGAGCGCTAGTACCACTAATCATGGCTGCATTAGTCGTCCTCCGAAAATGACTTTTTCAGCCCAGCTCTGAAAAACAGCTGCTTCAGACTCGGCACAGGGGTTATCAATGTAAATCAGAGCTTCTATGACAGCTCAGACAACGTGGAGGCTGTGACGGTTGATGGCTAGAGTGTGTGTATCCTCATATTGCAGGCTTTTTTCCACTAAGTGTACCATAAAATGTATGTTCATTAATTTTTAATCCAGCTCCTGGCCAGCTCGCCATATTTTATGTAACATATATGATGAAATATTACAAATTAAATCAATGAATTAAATAATATGGGATGTATATTACTTCTAATTGTATGTACATACACACAGTTATACTACAACAAAAGAGATCATCTATTAGAGAACAGGGCGAGTTAAGGTACAGCTCTGGACCTGGAGGAAAATGAACAAAACAAAATTCTTTTCACCAACTGTGTCGAAAGAAACGAGAAACGCTCGATGTAAATCAAGAAAAACAGCAAAAAATAATAAACTGAATGAAAATTTTACTAAACAAAACAAAGCCTTGCAATGTAACTGAATTATACAGTTCAATAAATTTCAACAGTTCAATTTTACAAAAAATATCACACTGTTAAAAAGCCCAAAGCCCCTTTAGGTTTTCTTAAATCTCAACTGGAAAAAGACATGTTGGCACAGCTTAGACCACAGCAGCAGCATAAATGCAGACAGGCTTGAGGCCTGCACTGAACCAGGCTTCTCAGGGGCTTTTTCAAGCTCACCATCTGATGATTCTGTTCCAACAAAACAACCCGGCCTCTTCAGGTAAACAGATGAAGGGTTTAAACATGGCTTTAATGTGTAAATCTGGAACTCCCACCTCCAGCAGCAGTGTTTTTACTGTGTCTGCCTCACCATCCACTCAGCAGCTTGAAAACAGAAGCCATCCTGAGCAGCACAGCCTGAGCAGCAAGCTCACTGTTGAACTGAATGATTTGTTTTTTGTAAGTGAAGTAAATCTGCAGTGCCTGTCGGAGTTCGAGGTGACACACGACCCACTCACCACTTCTGCTGCGGTCTGGATGTGGATCCAAGTTCCAGTTTGTTCCAGTAAGTGCAAAAGTGCAGCTGTTTGCTGATGGTTTTGTTTGGCTGTGTGTTCTTCCAGGGCTTGACAGGACTGAGTGCCTGAGTTCAGCTGCACAGGTGGAGGGCGGGGCCAAGGCGCGCCTCCATTGGCCCCTGAGCTCAGACTGACAGGCAGGCTGCCCAACAAACACAAACCAAGCCTTCTGATCCACGGCCAACAAAAACCATCACAGAGTGGCCCATTTTACCAGAGTTACACCAACTCTGCTCTTATGCAGCATCGATTTTGGGTGAATTTTCCATCTCTAACACAGTAGGAGGCTATTTAGGCTCATTTGTTTGTATAGGTGAGGTGTAGGGCTGAACAATTCATTGAGTTCAAATCAAAATTGCAATCTGAAAGACTTCAAATCACAAAGGCTGCACTATATATAAAACAAATGTTATGCAGGACGTCTGACGGTGGGTTTAAACCGTCTCGCCAGTGGCTTTGTAGTTTAATTTCATATCTGACAATGACTTTTGATGAACTCTCTTGTGCTAATGACGCATCACACGCCTTAAATCTGTTACACAGCGAACCCTGAACGGCAGCGTGACCTCAAACTGCAAATTAAGTCGCAATATTTGTCACAGAAATCACAACTCTCCCCAAGTCCTTCAGCACTAGAAGTGTTGACTGTGATGATCTTAAACACAGTGATAAAGAACAAGAGGCCCCTCCAGTTGACAAAAAGATGGATTCATGCCTCTCGCTAAAAAAAAAAACTACCGTCTTACTTTTGGACTGCACTGTGCCGTGGCCCGCTGTCCACCTCCGCACAAAATGTTCTCCCTTGATTGCAGAGGATTGTTTAAAAAGCCCGAGCCAAGAACAAAACACTTTGTCTTCAGCTAGCGAGGGGCTAAAAACCAGACGTGATGCTTTATACTGCTGAGGAAGACAACAAAGCAGAAGGCAGAGTGCACGTCCGACGGCCGGCTCTTCACAGCCGCCGTGCTTTAAGATGGATTTTTCATTTCATGCTCCTCCTCCTTTATTGACACCGGCCCTCTCGTGGACGCTTTACGGGACGTGATTGATCGACTGGCTAATGCCGTGCTGCCACAGAGGCGGTGCGGATCGGAGGAATATGAAGTACCGCATTAGAGGTTCATTCACCTCCGAGAAACAGAGGCCGCGCCGACAGATATGTATCCGCGCAAAATAAATGGCGCGCCGGAGCAGAGCGAAGACGACGGCGGCGGATAAATATTCACCGGAGCACCACTCCTCGTTTGAAGGTACAAGATGTGTCGGGATTTTTTTAGGTGGATTATTCTGCAGGAACACGGACTTACAGAGAAGAGAAACACCGTGTTGGGCAGGACGTGGCGGTTTAACCCTCCGAACCTCAGCAGCTTCTGGGCGGTTGTTGCTTCGGTCGCCTTTTTACTCACTGTGGGCCCATTTTTCACCCTCTGTTTAAACAGCACAGCCAAAACTAGAAGTAGGGAGACCTCAAAAATGACGTTTGTTGATTCTTAAAACAGCTACAATCCCACAAATACAATTTTTAAAACCTGGAATTAACATATCCAACATTTGCAAGTCATTACCAATACTGAGAAAATCTACGGCTCAACATACTGTAGGCATTTTACATATTAAACTTCTTTTGTGTAAACACAGCCTGCAGTTCAGCCTAGTAATCCCTGATTTTTGTCTTTTTTTTTGTTTTAAAAAGATTGTAGTTACTGCAAATGGTTTAAATTTTGTAAATTTTTAAATGCAGCGTGTTCAATAAAGGGATTTTGATGAAATATGATGATTTTAAGCTCAGATTTGGTTGCGTTTTCTGACTGTACAGTACAAGTGATTCGTCCAAGGACGATTATTTCTGCTTTAACTGACAAATTCAGTTCCTCAGGTGAGGAAAAAGTTGAAATCTTTTCTTTTAAAAACAAATCTTTGGCTGAGTCACTAACGTCTTACCGGTCGTTGCTACTGCTACCGAAAATTTTGTTTCTCACAGAATCTGGAACGCTTTCCATCCATCCATCCATCCATCCATCCATTATCTGTACACCGCAATTTTTTAAATGAGACACGTTGCATAAAGTGATCTTGATGAAATATCATGATGCTAGGCTAACATTTGGTTAAAATATCCTAATGGCCTAGTGAACTTGTAACAGATGGCTTGTTGGTTCAAGTCCCCGAACTGGCAAGAGGTTGAGGTAAATGGTCTGCACTTATATAACTTAGTGGTGTCCAAAGCACTTTAAAATGTGTTTCCCATTCACCCATTCACACACCAGTGGTGACAGAGCTGCCATGCAAGGCGCTAATCTACCATTGGGAGCAACTTGGGGTTCAGCGTCCTGCCCAAGGATACTTGGGCATGTGGAGGGGCCGGGGATCGAACCGCCAACCTTGTGATCGGTGGACAACCAGCTCTACCACCTGAGCCACAGCCGCCCGAGGTGGGAAAGTGAGAGCAGCCACTTGTCCCAGTCTCCACCACTGTGGGCCCTTGAGCAAAGCCTTTAATCCCTGACTGCTCCCCGGGCGCTGCACTGTGGCAGCCCACTGCTCCTAGTATGTATAGTTAAGGTTAACTATGAATAGGATGGGTCAAATGCAGAGAAGGCATTTCCTCAAGGGGATCAATAAAGGTTAAGGACCACTGGAAAGTTGGAAATCAGACAATTCTTTCTGTTTTCAGTTTCTGGCTCTGATAAATTAAGTGATTTAGGCCTTTTCTAAAGACAACATACCTTTTGAACCCATCGGTTGGATTTGGGGTTCGGAGGATCAATTGACAAATTCTATCAAGTGAGAAAAAGTTGAAACCTTTTCTTTTAAAAACATTTTGGCTGAGTCACTAACGTCTTACCAGTTGGGCTACTACTACAGAAGATGTTGCATGAAGTGATTTTGATGAAATATCATGATGTTGGCCTACTGTCCAGCACAAACGATTGGTTTAAGGACCACTGGGGAGTTGGAAATTGGGTGATTCTCTCTGTTTTCACACTTTTTGGCTCTGATAAATGGTGCAATTTAGGCCTTTTCAAATGAGAACACACCCTTCAGACCATCATTGGCTTGATCTGGGGTCTCCAGGGTTAAATGACGAACTGATATCTACCCTGTTGTGCCAACGACTGCAGAAATTTTAGCTCTTTACAGAGTCTGGTTAGAGCACATGGTTTATTTTGGGCCAATTTTCGGATAAGACATGCAGAATAAAGTGATTTTTGATGAAATTACATCATTTAAAGCTTAGATTTGGTTAATTTTCCTGATGGAAGTGGAAATCATGCATGGTTGTGTGATAAATGGTGTAATTCAGGCCCTTTTTTGAAGATAACATACCTTTAAAACCCACTGGGTGGATCTGGGGTTAACTGACGACTTGTATCAGGTGAGAAAAAGTTGATCCAAAGCACCTTTTTCTCTTTTAAATAATCTTTAGGTCAGTCACTCATGTCTTTAGTATTTTTTTTTTTTTAGAATCTGGTTCGAGCATATGGCTGATTTTTGGCCACTTTTTAGATGAGGCATGTAGAATAAAGTGATTTTTGATTAAATTACACGATTTAAAGCTTAGATTTGGTTAATTTTCCTGATGAAAGTGGAAATCATGCATGATTAGTTCAAGGACTGTAGGAAAGTTGAAAATTTGACGTTTTTTTCTCTTTTTACAACTTCTGGCTTTTATAAATGCTCTAATTTATGCAAATCTATACATGATACCGTCCCCCTTTAGACCCACCGGTGTGTTTTGGAGTTCGGGGGGTTGACACTGAACTCTTGCTGAGTCACCACTTTACTGCACAGATCTCAGTTTCATTAGCCCTGAGCTGACATGCGCCACATTACCTTGACTCCTCCTGAATGAAAGCGCTTTCTAACGACGCCTCAGACGAACTTCATTTTCGCAGCTGTCCAAACCCTGCCGAGATCGTCCCATTCAACCCTCCCCGGCTAATTGGGCCGAGCCTGTGCCATTAAACGTAATTACCCAGTCGTCTGTGCGTGACGCAGGCACAGATTGGGCCGAATATTTCCCTTCGGAGCAGCCGCTTCCTCCCCCAAACGTCTACTGTCAACATCCCTCTTGCCTCTCTTCTCTTTTCTAAGGGTAGGAATTGCTTTCAGGGGGACGCCGCTCACCCCTCTCCCTCACTCCTCTTGTCAAGACAGATGGAGTTTGATAGACAGGACCACGGTCGGGTCAAGATCCCATTAGACCTCAGCCAGACAGAGAGGCTCCTCTTCGGCCACTGGATGACAAAGACGCTAACAAAAACCTTGACAGTGGGGTTCTGTTACTCTGCAAAGCCTCGCCGCTGACCCTGTCTTCGCTTCCCCCCCCTTCTCTTCTTCCTCACTTCCCTGCTGAGCTGCCACCTCAGGTAGAGCTGTCAGACGGGAGGAGGTAATGAGCTCTCAAACCTGTCCGGGAATGTAAAGTAGCACAGGGAACCCTACTCTGCCTGGGGGAAAAAAAGGGTCTATCAATTCCCATTTAACAGGTAAATTGGACCAGTGAAAACAGATATTATTGACTAGCACTGTCTGCACGAGGAGGTTTGGTTGCAGGTGTCCCAGGAGAAAGTTGCCTGTAATAAACAAGGCCATAATAACCTGTGTTCAGCTGGCACTTTATCAATGCCAGTGAGCCGGTACACAGCCCAACATTACTCACACCTGTGACAAATTTGGATTTATAGTGAATCCTAGAGGTCTCTTCTGCCTGCAAATCACACAAACAGGCAACAGAAGATGGTAATGCTTCTTTTTTTAGCGCATTTTAATTAAAAAATGTCACAAGTTTTCAAGAAAATGCCGCTTCTATGTCATTCCTAAAGGTCCTGGTAATTTCTACCATGTTCTATAAATTGAGAACCGCTGATGCAGTAGTTCTTCAGCTACTAGCAAATTGCAAGTCATGGTTACAGCCAAAGAGCTGAGTGGGCTTAATATCAGGGTCCATCACTGAGAGGGAGCTGCAAGTGTTCTCGAGTGCCACAGCGCGCCGCATCATCAGGAAGCACAAGGAGTTCCACATTGTGAAAAACCTCAAAAAAAAAAAAAAAAAGGTGCAGCCGATGTGCCAAAAGTGGCCCATTCACCGGTGAGAAAGAATCCGAGGATCAGCAGCGAGAACATTATGATGAATCTGAGCAGCGCCCTGGAAGGAGCCCAACGAGGGCTCCGAAAGCTCGACTTGATTAGGAAGAAAGCTTTTGGTCATCAGTCCTGTGTTTGGATGAGCATCCAACATGGTGGCTGGGATGTGGTAATTTGTTTTTCGGCCGACGGAGCAGACAACCTTGTCAAAGCAAACAGCTTCAGGAGGAATGAGGACCGCATTAAGATTCTGGGGGAAAGCATCAGGCAGCCCGCAGAATAACTCGTCCTTGGGAAGCAGCTGAGGCTCCAACAAGACGTTGATGTGAAACGTAAAGTGGTGAAGAAATGGGGACGAGAAGACGATGTCAAGATTCTTAGACCTGAATCCCGTTAAGGGTCCAAGAGATTGTCACAAAATCCCAATGGAAACATGTCAGTCATCATGAAAACTGTCTAATTAATGGGCTCGGTGGTTAGCAGCGTCGCCTCACAGCTAGAAGATCCCCGGTTCACGTCCCGGTTAGGACGCCTGGGATCTTTCTGTGTGGAGTTTGCATGTTCTCCCTGTGCATACATGGGTTTTCATCGGCTTCCTCCCACAGTCCAAAAACCCGCTGAGGTTAATTGATGATTCTAAATTGTCCATAGGTGTGAATGAGAGTGTTCTTGGTTGTCTGTCTCTATGTGTAGCCCTGTGATAGACGAGCACCTGTCCAGGGTGTCCCCTGCCTTCGCCTGAGTCAGATGGGATAAGCTGCAGCTCCCCCGCGACCCTACAAAGGATTAAGTGGTGTATAGATGATGGATGGACGTTTAATTAATGAGGTGGCAAGTAAAATTTTTGGCTCCTGGCTCCTGAGATGGGGTATGAATAATTTTGGACATGGCATTTTTAGTATAAACAACATCTCTAACACCATCTCTTGCTGTCTTTTCTCACTTGCTTACGTCATTTCCAGTCAGAAGAAGCCTATAGGTGAAGTAAGAATGAGTCTGTCCTTTTGTGGGCGGCTGTGGCTCAGGTGGTAGAGCGGGTTGTCCACTGATCGCAAGGTTGGCGGTTCGATCCCCGGCCCCTCCGCATGCCGAAGTGTCCTTGGGCAAGACACTGAACCCCAAGTTGCTCGCAATGGTAGATTAGCGCCTTGCATGGCAGCTCTGTCGCCATTGGAGTGTGAATGGATGAATGAGAAACACATTGTAAAGCGCTTTGGAACCACTAAGGTAGAGGAAAGCGCTATATAAGTGCAGACCATTTACCATTTGTTCAAGCTGCAAACAAATGCTCAGATTTTCACACGTAACCTCGAAGCTAAAACTGCTCTGCCATCGTTTGTTTACACACGACACCAGGATTACATAAATGCACAAGGTCAGCGTTGTTTCACTGCAGGGTTCATCTGCAGCTAAATGGGGTCAACTCAAAAACGCTTCAACTTCCCGCTTCGTGTCGAAACAACCGCAAACTTTCTGCCTGTTAACTTTTTGAACATTTTTAATCAAGTCAAGGTTCTGTATGAAATGTCAGAGAAAGTCGAAGCCGGTTGCTGCCAATACGCCGCATTAGCTTCCCCTTCCTGTTCAAGCCAGAGGTCTGAGAGCCAACCTGGAAAGCGAGAGAGAGAGAGAGGGAGGGGGAGGGAGCGCATCTCGGCTGCCAATTAAAATGCCTTTTGACCAACAAAACACGTCTCATTAGCATTCACAGCTGCGAGCGCCAATGTCTGGGAGAGGAGAGCGGCGAGCGTGGCGCGACCTCGCCTGCCTCGCCTCCCACAGAGTCCGAGCCAAAGATGACACGGCCATTAGCGTACACTCCCGTCACGATGAAAGGTCAGCTGTTAACACCGGCCGCCCACAAATTAGACTCTCCTGCATGCCGCTGCTGGCCAACGCAAATAAATGCAGACATATACAGTTCTAATCTTTGCATCACTCCCCTCGTGGACCCCCTTGTTCTGAATTCATCTTGCTCCCTTCCATACGACCCGATTCTGGTTATCGCCGCCTTGCAAACGCCTCGCTGACATGATGCCAAAGCAGCACAGAGGAAGAAACTGGCAGAACATTGCTCCAGAAAGAGGGATGTTATCTTTTCCTTTATATTTCCCCCGTCCCCACCGGGGCCCCGTTGTTTATCTCCCTCCGTCCATGCGGCCGTCCGAAGCATCACAATCCACCCCCCCCCCTTGAAAGTGCATCACCATATTCATGCAAAAACGCCGCTGATGCACCAAAGCACATATCTGCCGCTGCTCAAACATCTTTTTCATTACGTGGAGTTGATTCAGCGGTGCCGACGGGCCGTTTTCTGCTGTAAATCGATAAACAAAGACCAGATGATGAGCGCTTCGCATTTGTAATACTACGCTCTGTTTGAGGCTGCATGTGGGGAACTTGTTCATCAGATGCACACTCGCTGACTTTGCTATTATTCTGTTCGGCTGTGCGGCTGGTGGTTACGAAACGCTGGCATTCCTCTCTGCAACGAGCTCGTGTTTGCTTGTCGCTGGGTGACATCCCACCCGTCAGCTCTCTTGTATTTTCCCATTACAGAATAAGCAGGTAATAAGGCACTTCTTCTTCTTCTTCTTCTTCTTCTTCTCCGGCTCATCCCATTTGCTTTTTCGCTGGCAGGCAGGATATGAAGTGAAAAGCACTGAAGAGTAAATTGAAATGTTAAGCGTAGCAGCCAGGCTTTAGCAGCTCTCGCCTCCAACTTTTCAAGGTTACGGCACTTTTTCTTATTTTTTTTTTTTTCTGTGTTCCTGTTGTGATCCGGTGTTATTGTTTGACAAATCAATATCCATCATGAGGGGGGGAATTTAGCAGGCGTTTTATGATAAAAGACCAAGCAGACAAAGGGAGCTGGAGGGTTAGAAAAGAGAGGGAACCTTTATCCCCGAGGGCTCACCGAAAGAAGAGTTTATGGAAAAGGTCTTCGAGTTGCAAGGTGTGCACTTTCTCCGCGGTGTGGCGGCAGTAAAAGTGGTGCTGTGGGGATAAATAATGCAGGGGGGGCTGCTGCGTTAGCGACGGGGACGGGGCAGCCTCACTCATCATTACGGTTTTATGCACGCCGCTCCGCTACCTGCATGCCGAGCCAGCTCCCCGTGGAGCTCAAACACATCCCCGAGCATATTTCTTGCTGCATTAAACAAATTCTGTCATTTATGTGGCATGTTCGGAGTTTTATGGAACATATTTATCATCGCAAACCCCCCCTGATGTAATTTCACCGTGCCAGTCTATAATATGTTTTTTACAGGGCGGCACATAAGTGAGGCAGGGCTGCGATAGGACACAAAGGATTGCAGGCGCCGCCGCCAGCCAGTTATTTATGCCCGCGGAGAGGCTGAGCGATGAGGAGACAAACTACAAAGAGAGCAAGAGAGATAAAAAATGAGAGGAGGGAAACAGACAAACACCCCTCTTTAGTGACAAAGTGAATTAAATCCCCGTGGCTCAACTCTAACCGGGGTTATAGTCTTCGGAGCGAGTTGTGTGTTCGGGACTTTTTCAGCTCAGTGCAGATAACGGCGAGGGAGCGCAGGGGTCACGGAAACAGAGGACACGATCGATTGCGACGCTGCTTTCGGATGGGCAGCTGCGCAGCCCTTCATTTTTAATTTCCCGTCTCATTCGTCATCATCAGAGAGGCCACATCATCAGACTCATTCATTTCAGGAGCCTTTGGAAGGATCGCCATCGGTCTGCGATGCCACGGGTCAACATGCCTGGCTGGAGATACACCGACCCCAAAGTCCGTTATTTATTGATTGATTTCAGACATGGCACAATATCATAAAGCCAAAAAAAGATAGAAAATAAATCACACAAAATGAAAAGAACCCAAAAAGTGATGTCTGAAAACAAGTAGGATGAAGTTTACTTACACCGATCAGGCATAACATTATATAATATAATAATAATTATAATAATAATCCCCCTTATGTGCTAAAAAATGCTCTGAACCATTGGGCATGGACCAGAGGACCTCTCAGGGTGTCCTATGGGGTCTGGAACCAGGATGTTGCCACTGGATCCTTTTGGTACTCTGGCTTGTGCAGTGGGGCCTCTGTCAATCCAACTGGTTCCACTGCATCCTGTTGATGCTTGATCACAATGAGGTGTAGGAAGTTTGGAGGTCAAATCAACATGTTGGACCATTGTCATGTTCCTCAACATGTTCCTGATTGGTTGATGTTGTTGTCATGTGATGGGGTGCATTTTCCTGAGTGACATTTGGGATTTCCATTAGCATGAGGGAGTGTGTTTGTTCTGGGACAATGTTTATTTGGGTGTCTAAGTCTGATCAACATGCATGTTAAAACCCAAAGTTTTCCATCAGAACACCACATAATACCAATATGATCAATGTTATCCACTTCACCTGTCAGTGGTCATGATGTTGTGGCTGATTGGTGTATATCTTACTGTTTCCTATTTGCGTCACTGTTCCACATTCTTCTGTTTTTCAAGCAGCCTTCTTTGGTGTATTTTCTTAAATTGTTCTATAGTTGTAATCATCTTTCAGACTATTCAATACATTCACCCCACAAACTGATAAACACCTTCTCTTCATGGTGGCACGAGCAAATGGCTTTTTAATATAGTTTCCAGCGTTGCCTGTGAACAGTTGTTTTGTTATTAGGGAGTAACTTATTGTTTGCTTTGAACATTATTTGCACAGTTCTGCATGTCCCTGCAGGTGGTGGGCTTACTGGGTAGCGGCCCCATGAGTCAAGGCTTAACCACCAGATGCTCGCCGAAAGAGGGCCTTCCTATTTCCCAGTTCTAGGCAAGGTGCTGCAGCTACTTGTTCGGCAATTTACCGGACTGTTTGAATTGCTCTGACCCCCTAGGACCAATCTGCCTTCCCCGCCCCAGCAATATGGCTCCCAGAATCCCGATAACACAACCAAACTCAACAACATCTTGAAGCAGGAGTTGTTGATTTACAGTCAATCTGTGTTCCAACCTTGGTCAATGCTAGGACCATCCCCATCAAGTTTTTCTTTTCTTTTTTTTGCTCATGGTTTGATCCAAGTCATTTATTATTTAGTATCTACCAACACCCGATACCATTTTCCTAGATAACACACACTTTAAGCATTGTAGATTAGCTGCAGAACCTGTTTGCACCACCAGGTGGAGCCTTTTACAGCTTGACCCTGTAGCAACCCAAGGATGAAGGCAGTTTAGTGTTGTTCTGAGTCTAGCTAGTCAAGGAGCACCATGACATAGACTTCGATGAGGGTTCATGACCTTAAAGTTATCTCAAGCTGGGATAAACTAGGACAGGGGGCCTAAATCCCACTGTAATGTATGTCGGCCAGTTTTGCGACATGTTTTCTGTGTCTGTGTGATTACAAAAAACAAACAAAAAAATCAAGTATCGGTTTAAGGCCAACGCTGAAGGGTTAAAATTCTCATGATCAGCCCTGAACCTGATACTTGGACTGGGCTCAGGACGTCTCGAGTTGTTAGCTCTAGGTACCGACCAAACGAGTAAGACTGCAGATACAAGTTTTCTCTGTAGGGTGGTTGGATTTAGTCGTACATGTAGGGTGACGAGCTCGGACATCTGGAGCAAGCTTGGAATCGATTCGATGAAAGGAACTAGTTGAGGTGGTTCAGGCGTTTAATTAGCATACGTCCCAGGCACCTGTCTGTGGGGACTTTCTAGGTAAACTGGCAGGAGAACCTGTTGTAGACCCAGAACTCTCTGGAGGGATTAGAAGTCTCATCTGCCTCAAGATCCCCCAGGAGGAACTGGTGTCTGTCTCCCACAGTGACTCAGCTCTGGATGGATGGATGCATAATCTGTATCAATCTAAACTGAATATCCATCAAATTAGGCAGCTTTCAAGGATCAGCTCCTCTTTAAGTTTCATGTCCAACTCATCATGAAGTTTCAGGCAGAGGATGCTGCAGCAGAGGCAGTGGAGATCAGGACAGACACAATCTGACATAAGTGTTGCAGTATAATCCATCATCATATCCACACTCCGGGCTCCCGGCTCTCCAATATGCAAAAGGCCAACCTATCAGCTCCAATGGTGCCTTCAAGGAAGAGCTCAATATTTAAGCAAATGTGGTTATTTGCTTTCCCCTCCAAAAAGTGACACGGTATGATTGATGTGAATCTAATGTGTGCGTGGAGCTGCAGCCCGGACGGGGTTAGTGTACCTTAATATATTGAGTGCAGGATGGAGAAAATCAGCTGCCGTCGCTGTCTGAGTGAAAAAAATACGTCTAGCAACACCTAGAAAACTGTGTTATCGCTATGATATGCTGTATCTCTTAGTTTTGGAGCAAATAACTGTTTTCCTGGTGTCACTGGGGGGTGCACTAATCCAACATTTTCTGTCTTAATATGAATTGTCAGCTCAGAGTGCCTTCTGATACCTTCCGAATTTAAAATCTGTATATATGAGCGTACAACTCACCGGGGTTACTTTATGACAGGTACAAGTCCAGGTATTACTGTGGCGCATACAAATGGCCCAGTGTGACTTAATGCATGCGACTGACAATGGAAACACTGAATTTTATGGAGCGTTTATGAAAGTATTTATTGTGCATCGGCCACATAATGGCACATAATAACACCATGGTAGTGCCAATGCTTATCTGGCATACTGGATCTGTGCATGCCCAGCTATTAGCCAGCTATCAGGAGGGAAATTATCCCCAAATGGTATGCTGTTTAGTTTGTTGTCTGAAAAAATTGAAGCAATGCCATCCATCCTTTTAACCAGAGAGTAAAACCTGAGCTGCCTTCAGCTAGTAGAGAAGAACAGGACTGACCCAAACCTTAAGAGTCTCTCAGCCAGATGGCTACTTCTACCTTCAGTCTTATATGGCCTTTACCACTGAAGGAAGTTTCCCCAGGGACCAGGAACCTTTTTGGAGGCAGGTGACAGGGTCTTAATTAAGAATGTTTTGCCAACAGTCCCTGCTGGGTGGTAGTATCCTTCAAAAGTAGAGGAAATGTGGGCCGAGCTTGCAGCGTTGAACATTTCTGATTCGTCATGTTCTTGCAGCATTTCATTTTGTAGCTGTACATGCTTATTATTTTCTCCGTTGTGGTTCAACAGCTCAGCATGAAGCAACTTTCCCCTTAACAAACTCGGGGCTGGAGAGAACATTTACAGGAACGATGACGCCTTTCTTTTGTCCCATTGCAATGTAGGATCCAACAGCAAAATTAACTCAGCGTGCACCAAAACAACAAGACATAGAGGGTTGAACTCTACGTCTATGAGCACGTAGGACATAAGTCAATGGTTTGTTATTCTGCGCTGAAGATGGCAATGTTAGAGGGGAGATTTCTACTTGACGAGGACGATGAAAGGGGCTGGAAAATGGTGCTTGTTCTCCTCTCTGGGTTTAATAAATCAGCATTTTTCATCTGCAGGTTTAACCAGTTAGTGTTGAGACCTACACAGCAATTTTTCCAAGCATCTACTCTTATTTTCTCCCCTGAAGGTGGACCTAGAGAGGTTCTAGTCCAGTGGTTCTCAACTGGTCCAGCCTCAGGACCCACTATGTCTCTATTAATAACAGTCGCGACCCAAATTTTTGACGTTTGCTGTTCCTGTTAACAAATTAAGCTTTATTTGGGTGTAGTCTCGACGCATTTCGATACAACTTATGAAAATTTTGGCTCATTTTTTTGCTCGTTCAAGTATATTTGGACATTTTTGCCAAGTTTTGGGGCATATTTTGGCCCATTTTGACAGATTCTGAGCACATTTTGGTTAATTTTTGGCTCGTTTTAGCATAAATTTCTCCAATAAGCTGTCAGAGTCAAATCTAGAGGTTAATAGTTGGCAACTACTGGTGTCACCATCACTAAATATCCTGCTATTGAAAGCAAACTGTGTCAATAAGAAACACGTCCTTTAAAATAGAAGACTTTATACCACTATTTTTTTAGGGGGAGGCGGCATGCTTCTGCGACCCTCTAAAAATGGCTTTGCGACCCACTTTTGGGTCCCGACCCAACAGTTGAGAACCACTGTTCTAGAGGGACCTCGAACAGGGAAGTTTAGGTTACCCTAAAATACAAGGTTCTGCATCAAAGTCTCCGCAGGTCTTTAGACCACAGAGGAAATGCAAATGGCCGACGACCTGGAGAAGCCTTCCAGTGCTTTAAAAACATTCCTGTGTAAAAGTTGCAGGTACTTTGGCTGCACATCGCATCACATACAGAGTTCAGTCTTACAGCTGTGAGTCAGTCGAACCTTTTCCGCCCACTCAGCGGGAAGCAGAAGCCATTAATGAGGGCGAAACAGTAGCATCCTCACATTAAACTGGCGGCGTTCAAACTTCTCAGATTGCAGACAGCTTAATTGGAAGGTAAGTCGTGTTTTTCAAATATAGCTCCAGAGCATGAAGCATCGTGTCTAAACCAGCAACATAAAATGAACAGAAAGGCACAAACAGAACTGTTTCGTTCGGGGAGAAGTTGGAGCTGATCACCGGGAGCAATGATTCTCACTAATCCTGCTCCGAAAAGTCAGACAACACATGTTAATTAACTCGAGGTGTGTTTTTTGTTGAACACTGATATTAATCTTCTGTGCTCACACTGTTCCTTCAAGCTTAAAGTCACCTCTGGCTTGAAAATCTCCTGTTCGGTTTGGAGAAAAGTTTGCTCAGTGTGTCTCCGCTGAAAACAGAAAAGGTGAATTAAAACATCGTCTTATTAGAACCCTGTGCTACGACATCCTTCCCCTTATTATGGCTTGTAATCCTCGACATCCTCTGGTTCAGAGAAAAAAAAAGACATAAGAAAAACAAAAAACCACAAGTCGAACATCTTGTACTCGCTGAATAATAATCAGACTCCTCTCCTTCCCTTCAACGGCACTTTCTTCTTGCAGGAGCAGAGATTTTTAAATATTAAAGCTGACAAGTTCTCCTTCGCTCTGCGTCTCGGCCGACACGTCAGTCAAGTCAGGAGGCGTCCAGATATAGCTTATGCACTCAATGGCATCACACACACAGCCATCATTAGTTTTAATAAGTCGGCGATGGCCGGTGGGGCTCCATCTCACCTGTCACAGCCCGGCTGGCTCTGCTGGGGCTGATGTAAGGCTGACTAATGAGCCAGGAGGTGAAGGACCTGTGGCAGCTCCTAATCATCAGCAGGAAACCGGACTGGATGACAAGACTGGTCTTCATGTCGGTGGTATATCAATAGTATCAGCCAGAGCTCTTACTGGAAAACAGGATTCAAATGGAGGTTCATCCTCCTCTGACTCACTGACGCTGGTTCTTACAAACTGAGGGGGTTAAAGTTACAGCAGACTCGAGTGTGTTCACCTTTGCTCTCCACATTTTACACTTCAGTACTGCACGAATACATTAGCGGGCATTCAGACATGCATTTCTTTCTGTCTGTCCACCGGCATCTGAACGTCTCGGCTTCACGTCCGAGTAAACAACCTGCTCAGTTTCCCATAAAAGTCCCAACTGCATTCTGACTATGTTGGACCTAGAAAACTATCCCCATCACTTTCAATACCAGCCTGAGCTCAGTGCTGTCACATCCAGGGACAGGCGGGCGCAAGCGACGTACTTAAAGTTGTGTGAAGCGATTTGGGAAGTGATTTCCCCACATGCCAGCACCAATACCGGTCGGAAAACATCACAAAGAGCAGGAAAGACACAGCCTGCGTGCCAGAAGCAGCTTTTTCCAGTCACCACTACAAGCTGAAAGGTCCATGATATGACACTTTACTGCACAGAAATTAGTGAGACTCGCCGGTAATTAATGTGATCTGCATTTGGACAAAATGATGACAGGAGCAGTTGAAGCTCAGTTTATGGCTTCCAGCTGTTTGTAGGAGTCTTTCAGTTCAAATCAGTTTTATTTATATGGCGCATATTTACAACGTATGTCGTCACATGGCGCTAAACATGGTAAGAAAGAACAGAAAACAGGAAACAGAAAACCCAACAATCCAAAGTTGCTTTTGGATTCCCTCTGAGCAGCAATCAGCGACGGTGGGAAGGAACCAGAAACCCCCCAGGATAGGGGAGGGAGGAAAAAAAACCTCCGACAGAACCAGGTTCAGGGAGGGCGGACATCTGCCTCGACCGGCTGGGTTGGGAATAGGGAGGA